>BSBK01004591.1:1625000-1745000 GCA_027943335.1 Chamaecyparis obtusa
TTTTAAAGATAGACTTGATAAAGCATTTAAGGTCTTACGATTAATCAGCATATATTTACAGCAATTTACCACCTGAAATGCAATGGACATGTTCCTTGCAAAAGACATCTCATTCATTTACTTACCCCCAGGCAGACTGAAGCACTTTCTCATAGAAAACAACCGACAATTCTGAGTGTGCCAAGCTGCAAGACACCTTATATCAGCCCAGGTACTCATGAAATATCTCGTTTCAGATACATGTTATTGCAAGTTTACTAACTAATAAATAGTGAGATACCTGAGGGCCCAAAGCCGCAGATAAGATGCAGTATTTGATACAGCACCTAATACAAATTCGATAGTATGTATCATTTGGTGGACACAAATTTCACTGAAGTTGAAATCTTCATGTACAACATCAAAATCGCGTTCCATCTCAAATGAATCTGTGTCTGAGCTGTCAAGAATGCCATATGCACGACCTTGAAGCCTCTGTATGAAATCAAAAAAAAAATTGGTATCCATTCTGGGATGGAAAATTACCCCCCCAAAATTAGGATTTTCCAAATCACATATTGATGGGTCTATTGACACACCATGAGAAGCAAACAATATTTTCTCTATTATAATGGAAAGATTTCCCTAAGGCTTAAGATTCTAGTTAGAGTTCTAACTTCATACTTAAAATGTTTAATGTAGTTCTTTCTACGAGGGCAGACTAGAAACTGGCATTAGAATATTAACGACCCTGAATCCAGTCGCCAGTCTGCCCTCATAGAAGCAAATAGATTAAACATTATGGGTATACAGTCAAAGCCCTAAAAGAAATCTCAAGTCCTGGGGAATCTTTATCTTTCAAGAACGAAAATATTGCTCACACTGGTGTTTCAAAAGGCCATCAAGTTCACTTCAAAAAAATAAAAACTTAACTAGATCACTAACCATGAATGGTGGTACTGGTCTTTTTTCTGCCATCACCTATGCAGACTAAAAAATCTTGTATGTGCTAATAAAAACTCAGTATTCTGAACTTTCAAGAGAAGTGAACTAGTTGGCTACAAAGAACAAGATAATCTAACTTATTAATTTATCTATCCTATGACTTGCACCTGCTAAATTAAGGACGTGCTTTTCTCAGAAAACAGCAAAATCCTCTTCTGTTTGCTAGAAAACAAATTTCCTAATTGAAACAATTCTTTTAAGAGAACAAGTGAAGATCACCTAAAGAAATCATCAGAAATAGGAAGAGTATGATGAAAAACAAAAATTGCATAAGCTATTATTTGAAAATGCTTGGTAGATCAAAACCTACCAAAAGATTTTGCTTCCTTAAAAGCAAGGGTTTTGGAAGGAGCATCCAAGGCACTGCAACAAAAGCCAACAGTAGCAACAGGATCTGACAAGAATAAAACAATTCATTTAAAATGACTGGAAATGTTTCAAAAAGCTTAATATCATGAGGAAAAATGACGAAATTATTTTGTAACTTGCTATCATCTCCACGCATACAGATTTTTATCTCTAACATATTTTATATTTCAGATATGTAATACCTGTGCTTTTCTGAGATATAAATTGTACCTGTATGGGTCTCTGACCCCAAAAGAGTTGATTTTCACCAAGATCATCAGTAGGACTTAAGAACATGTATATCATTACATGATAAAGATCAGCTTTACTACCAGTGCACCACTTAATTAAAATGAGGACAGAGAGATATCCAAAGAGGCTGTTCAGAAAAATCATCTGGGGTACAAATTGGTACCTGTAGCATACACCAGCACATAAGTTTAAAGATATACCTCATGTTGCAACAGTTAAAAGAACTCCAGAGAATAGTTTAAAATTTTAAATGATAAAAGAAAAAAAGGCAGAAACTGTGTCCATATCATTCTCACCAAATATTAAGTGAATTGGCAAAGAACTTAGCATTGAAATAGCTCAGAATGATTCCTAAATTCATGTGAGCAACGCCCAACAAAATAGACATCTTCATTTTTAATGAATTCAGGAATGGCAGTTCTGTTCGACTACCACGCCACCTAGGATCAACACCAAAGGGATATGGACCACGATACTTAACCAAACCGCGACTTGTAGCATCACTGCAGGATACAATAGTAATCAGCTTAAGAAAACATGAAGTCAGCATTTCCTTATGTATTGGCAATATGATAAAAAGTCCATCAAAATACTTGTATAACAGAGGGGTTTCAACAAATTGACTTAACTTGGACTTCAAACATTTATCCAATACACAAACTAATTAGCTACATTGGATAATGAAAGGATTACAATGCCAAAAACCAAGTATCAAAGAGAGTGAACAAGGATGTCTTAAAAAACATGGTTTTGGCTGGTCATATATTGCATATAAATTTATAATGATTAGTCCTACAATTACAGGCTTATACTATAAAGAAATGCAGCATATGCAATCAGAGATCTGATACAATATCATATTATTTTTAAAATATCACGTGACGAAAAAAGGGATGAATAGAAAATCTTAAATATTTATATACTACTTTTTAAATTTACAAATTGATATCTATTGGCAACTATTTTCAACAAACAAAACAAATAGAGACTACACTAGTGTTCCACGGGAATGCTTCCCTTCCCTCTCCACCCTCCCACCAAAATGAATTACATTGTTTCTAGGACAAGATCATTCCCAAGACTTTGGGACTGGGAGAAGCACTACCACCTACTACCAGAAACGTTCCGAGGATGCTCTCACACTATAATGGCTGTTTCCCCTAACAAAGGGTGATCATTTCTCCACATCCTCAAAACAAAAATAATCACTTTATAAAAGAGCACTTTTAAAAAATTGTAAGTGCAAACTCACCCTAATGTGCAAAGGGAAATCAGCAAGACCCCACATCCCCCAGAACTTATAAATATAATAACCAACCCTCACTTGCAATTTGCCACTAACCAATTTCGAATTTCAATTGAGCAAGAGGAAGAGTCTCCATCCACTTCAGTCAACTTTGTCAATTATAATTTATCAAAGTTCAAAACTGAACTTTACACTCGTCTTTTAAGTTCGATTGCTGCTTTTTTAGGGTTAAAATATTTAAATATCAACAAAAGAAATATTTAGTTTTTCTTTTCCTGTTATTTGTTTTAAAATGCTGTTTTTTATGTTAAGGTATCAAATTTAAAAATTAGTTTTTTGGGTTTTTAAATGTTATTTTTTTATTCTCTTTTTCCATGTATATTTACATAATGATATACTAGATGGCTGAGTTAACTTTTATGTATCCTCTACCTCGTGTAATCTAAGAGAAGCACAAGTAGAATCCTCTTTTAGTTCACTGTTTTAACAATGTAACTTTTGTATTATAAAATGTTCTAATTATTATTTTTATTTTTGTAATTTGCATAGTCAGAGGAATTTCATCTTTTCCATATCCTCTGCTTCTGCATTTCATACTGTTGGCTTCTGATTCAACAGATTTGAATAACCAAGAGACAACAAACAAAATATACCTAGGGGTCAGCTATTTCCCATAATCAGAATACTTTATTTGACCTTGGGCCAACTAACAAAAACAACTCCTACACTTCTGGCTTTGCAAAACCAAGGCGGGTTTACATAGGATTAGGATCATTTACTTTTCAACCTTTCCACTAATCCTCACAAAGCAAATGGGTGCCCATAATACTTTTGTTACCTGTGACATAAAGAGATAAGATGTGAAGCTAGACACACTACCAAATCACTCACAAATAAAGCAGGGGGCTTTTGTTGTTAAGTCCACAACTTTGACTTAAAATTTGGAATTTGATGTTTTAAGGGGTAGAACTAATAGACAAGAAAGAACATCTGTTTGACAAAATGTATGTGATCAGTGCCTTATCCATTGGGCATATTCAAAACAAATCCCACTATGGTTTTGATTCATATCATTCACCTTGCAAATGAAAATCAGATATTACTAAAAATCTCATTACTTACAACAATCCTCCATAATACCCTGTAATTTTGTCAGGTTACACCAAGCATTTACTTTACTTCACAATTTAAATAACAAAGCATATCAGGACATACAGAACCAAATCTGCAGCTATGAACTTGAGCTCTTTGTTCACAAGTCATAGGAATTACAAACCGCTACAGTAGGAGACAAGATTTAGAGCAATTATTGTAATCTTTGTATTAGCTATCATGGAACTAATACAAAGTGATTCATTGAACATAAAATACTCCACAAATGAATAAGGAAACTATATGATTCATTAAGGTCTCTGTGAAACAGAGGGGTTACAGACCTCTTCTACCAATTCTTGATTGAAAACCAGTAGAGCTTGTCTATTCTAGTTTTGCAGGCAGGTCAATTCTTTAAACCCGGAAAAGACTACTTCTAAATGACCTTGGGAATCCTTATAAAGGATTGCAACAAGCTTGGGATCATTTAGGAAAAAATTAGGGTTTTCCAACCACTTGCAATCAACCAGATAACTGCAAAAAAGACATGCCATCTAACTATGAGCAATCAGGTCCAATCTGATCTTCAGTTCAAGCAAAACCCTAACTGGCATGCCACAAGGACAGGAAATTCATCATTTAGACCCTTTGTTGTTTTCGGCTGCATAATAAATGGCATGACTGTTTCACACACTTCTCCACGACATGGACACCTTTTCAAACAAGTATCACTTCAAAATCTTTTTGGGCAATGAACAAGATTAGATCAAGTAGATTGGTTGCCATTGCATTTAATAACCAATCCTTTACTGCAGTTATTTTTGTTAGATTGGATCAGATTTGAGCAAGAATCCGATCTGCATCAATTTTCACTTGCCTTGACCCTTTTCAAGCCTCCAACTTTGTCTCTTATGATTACACAACGAATCAGATATGATTAGGGTTTTAAAACCTGACTTACCGACTTCATTTTCTACTGAGAAACCCTAGCAGAATTTCAAAGTTTTAAAACACAACGGTTATCGCCAGGTTTAAAACACAGTCGTTGATCTAGAATTTTCCCGGCACATCGGACGACACATATAAATCAGCAGAACAGTCAACAAAGCCTTAAAAAAGACTTCCCACATCACCCTCAACAACCAATCAGGAGCAAGCACGTCATCAACATTTGGCATGAGGACCCACCGCTTCATTGACCTTCATCAGACAAGATCAAACGGTTGTAACAATCCCGCAATCATATCATTCAAGCATCTTTTCATTAAGGCTTCATGCCCACCGTCAGATTAGCTTTAACCTGCACTGTCTTTTACCTTTAACCGCGGCAAGTCTTTAACCACTCCTCTTCTGGAGATCATGCGACAACAGGCTTTCTCAGGGTCGCTGGATGTTTGGCTTGACCTTGGTTTCATTATGAGATTGGGTGACTAACACATATCTCGTGATCGCTGGATCCTTGACTCGACTCAGGCTTTATCTAGAGATTGAGCGACAAAGGCGTTCTCACAATCGCTGAATACTTGTCTTGACCAAGGTTAGCTCTCGAGATTCAGCGATAGCCGTTGATTTCCACCATCATCAACGGTTGTCGCTTAATCTCTAAATCTTATAAGACTTAACCGTGACTTTGTGAGATTGGGAGATAACTACACTGGGCTATTTCTTAACTTTTCACCAAATCTCCAGATGTTAGACACTTAACAGCAAACATTACGAGATTCAAAGATAACTGCAACTGTTAAGCATTTCACCTTTATCGCCAGATCTCCAAATGTTAAGAGACTTAGCCGTTACTTTGTGAGATAGTGAGATAACCACTTCGCCAAGTCGCTAAATGTTAAGAACTAACCGCCGATCCTCAGGAGACTTGGAGAAAGCCTTTTCGCCAGGTCGTTGAATAATCAAACTAACCGCTGACTTGCTTTATACTAACCTGGACGATCGGATGGCAGGCGTGATCCCGCGATCACTAATTTCCTGTCATCTTTTGATCAAGGCATTACAACAACCGTCCGATGAAAAAGAACTTTAACAAGGCTTGATACATGCAAAGACTTAGGATAAATTAAAATGCTATCGAGGACTAGGACTTGGGAAATATTAAACAGGCCCGCTAGGTAAAAGACTTGAAAAAGACTTGGCCCCACCCGACGATGACTTAGGGCATGCGCTTTAAAAAAAACTTTAAGTGGCTGGAAAAAGGTAATGGAGGAAAAGAAATAGGTCGGGTTTAAGGAAGTAAACAAAGATTTTGAAAACCCTAGAGGAAGATAAAGACCAATTTCCTTCATACCTTCGGCAAATTTCCAAGATTTTTGCAAAATTAAGACCATTTTCAACAAATTTTGCATTGACAAGAAAATGGGCTAACACATACAACTTAAAGTAAGGGGAAAAAAATGAAAATCCTAGTTTGATAAACAAGTTGATTAATGATATTTTTAATTTTTTTAATGAGTTAATCAGTTATCAAACAAACAACTCAATGTTGAAGAAATAAGGAATGCAATTTTTGTGTATCTCTTACTTCTGCACTCCTGGCAGCCTGAAATAAGAAAAACAGAAGGAAAATCCTTGTGTCTCGAACCATTGCATGAAGTCCATGTAGTAAAGTTACACCATAAATCTTATTATTAGAGGAAATTTGGGTTACAAAGAGCAATCCCAATAAATCCAAGATATAGAGATTTATACTAGTTATTAATTAAAATAGTAAAAATTAAATTAAATTCACTTTAACTGTAAATTGGTTCTTATATCATCCAAAATTAAACAATATAGAGGACAGCTTCTATAAATACAATACAGGTTTGCTATTATGAATGCTCACACAGAAATGGATATAGTAAAACCAGAAAACATTTGGCATATTCTCATCTACTACACCAAAGATATACATACATTTATCCAAATGGATTATGTATCAGTATCAACCTTAAAAATGTTTCTTGTGCAATTAATTATTTTTACTCAGAAATATATTTTGACTGCAAAAATCGAAATGTTGTGAGATATGAGGCATTTTAAGTGAAGCTAAGCTAACATAAGATGCTAGAATGATCCATTAGAGACAGCTCTACATACTTTACCTGCAGGAAAGATCATGACATCTGTATGAAGATGGTCCAAATATATGAAAAGGAATTGAAAAGAATTCATTGTAGATAATCCCACAATAAATTGAGAACAATGCCATCATCAAAAGAATATAGCGCCCAGCAAATGCCATCTCCATAATGTCTCCAAGTTTCTGCCATACAAGAGGAAAGGTAATACATTCACAATTTAATAATAATAAACATGTGTGAGCAATCATACTCAAACATTATTTGTTATCATTTCGATCTGCAAACTGAAATTCCCACATAATTAATGAATTTAACTTAATATTCGTGTTGCAAATTAGCCTAGTTTGTAGAAATTTATACTAATTATGAAACCATTTTACCAGCATTGAATATGGTCATCACACCAAAATGTAGACTGCCAATGAACAAACATTTTTCATTTCCTGCTTTTTTGAATTCACTATTTCTTTTCTTTTTATTGCTAGTGAATCTACAAATTTGAGAAACCAAATAAGTCTACCAATGGTAAGTTGTAAAATTTAATGAATAATAAAACCCAGGTGAAAGAGCCCAATATTGACATTTTATACAGCTTATAAAAGAGATAAACACCAAATCCCTTGACACATTTTTCATTATTTAATACAAATAGTCACTGAGATTAAGATCTTTAGACTTGCACAAGATATATGCAAGGCAAGGCAACTCTGTTGACATTGCAGCCAAGTAAAAAATCTATTAAGGGCATAATTTAAGTTTTAAAATTAAAACTTATCCTTCTTTTTACATTAGTCTTAATATTGAAAATTAAAGCTGGACAATATTTTTCTCATCTCAGATGCACGGTGGGAAAGATTTGGTGCTAAGGTATCATATCTTCAAATGATTGCAATTCAAGTGTTAAGCCAACCATGCAATGCTTCATGTTGTGAGCACAATTGTAGTATTGTTTGAGCATACACACCAAGAAACGCAATAGAATCAGTGCATGTAATGTCCCCATTTTTACACCATCTTGTTTGGCAAGTGTTGGTGATTTTTAGGGGTTTTTGTAGGTTTCTAGATTCCCTTGGAGAGTTCCAATGTTCTTGCTGAGCTCCATTCTCAATTTCAGTGGATTTTGACACTAGTTGGTACTTACAGTAAGTTCTTGCATGGCACTAATCTTTCTTTGTTTGTTTTCTTTGGTTCTATAAGAACACTTATTTATAGTAAGCGGATGCATGAAACAAACCTTTTTGAGTTTCTGAGTTTATTCTCTATGGTCCTTAGAGAACACTGCTATTTATAGTAAGTGCTTGCATGGCACCAATCTTGTTGGGTTTGTTCTCTTTGGTCCTAGAGAAGACTGCTATTTATAGAAAGTGGTTGCATAGCACCAACCTTGTTGGGTTTTGGGGGTTTATTTTTGTTTTGGTCCTTGAAGAACACTACAATTTATAGTGAATGATTACATGACACTATCCTTTTTGAGCTTTTCTAGGTTTGTTCTCTTTGGTTTTCAAAGTAAACTACTATTTATAGTGAATGATTGCATGGCACCGACCTTTTTGGGCTTTTCTAGGTTTGTTCTCTTTGGTCCTCAGAAAACAATAATGTTTATAGTATAACCTTGTATCGACATTAGTTATCATCCATCAACTTCAATTGGTTCTAACATGTTCAATTCTCCATTTCCAATACCTTAGCAAGTTTCCGTAAGATGATAGAAATTATTTTAATATTTCTACTTTAAGTTTCAAAAAGAACTTTAAGTGAAAGAAATCTTTTAAAACTAAAATAAATCACATTTTGGAGTTGTCTATATTGTATATAAGTACAGTTTGTGCTCTAACAAAATGCAAGAGTTTAAGAGAGTGTGTGTTGTGGTCGGGCATGGGAAGATCTACAAGCAGAGTTTTGGAAGAAGCAAAGACAGAGACAGTGTGATAGAGTTGCGCAGATCAAGTGCATTATCAGGAGAATTTCTCTTTATCGATTGTGAAGAGTTGTATGTATCTTGTCCCTAGGACAATGTATCTTGGGTCCACAAGTTATTTGCAGTATCTTGCTACATTGGTAGTGAGCCTATGTTTGCAAGTCCGAAACAGTGAGCTCCTATGTGTATTCATTGGTGTATTGGCAGTGAGCCTCTGGTTGCAGGTATGGAGCAGTGAGCTCTTTTTATCTTTGTAATCATAATATATACATCAATGAATTATCTTTGCAAGAAAGAGCTGCTCATGGTTTTTCCCAGTTTGGGTTTCCCACGTATAAAAATCTTGGTATTCATGTGTTGTTGTTTCAGATCTTTATTTGCTTAATGTTTTAAAAGGTGGAAATTGAAGATAGTTGATTACTCAAGTGCAATTTTAGTTTATGCTGATTCACCCCATCCCCCTCTCCACCCCGCCTCTCAACATCCAGAGTGTGTTCAACAAATACTTGAATAGTTACACTAAAATTTTCAAAACATGCAGTTTGCTAGTTAGCAATAGATTAAAAAAAAAATGAGCACCTTAAATGGAAACGAAGGGCACATAAAAGCAACAAAGAGCACAATAGTTCTATAAAACAAAGAAAATATTAAAACAAAGGATATTCATAAGTGATCTCCAAAGTACATAAATGAATAAATTAATTCTTGTCAGACACTACATTGTTACAAAGGCTATTCATAAGCATTTAGGTCTATGAAACAACTAGTTTGTAACATTATCACTGCAGTACCTGTCGCCCAAGTTTCTTCTCTCTCAAAATAAGTACCAATGTTGCCAGCAATAAACACAGCCCATGACCCCAATCACCAAACATAACAGCAAATAAAAATGGAAATGTGATGATTGTGTATACTGCAGGATTGGCTTCTCGATACTTTGCCATGCTGCAAATTAAACAAATATGCACATTAATTTCAAAGGATTATCATGTCTTCTAAAAATTTTCCAAAAAAAATTCCAGTTGTAATGTATGCCTAAAAGTATTTAATTTTAAGTATCTTGTACAAGAGAGAACAATTACATTCTTCTATTAATTGCATCAGATCTTCAATCACCTACATAATATGAAGAGAAAAAATCTAGAGTGAGATTATTTTACCTTTTTCTTCCAAAAATACTTGCAGTTACAATTTGGAATATCAGTACTTTAATATCGCCAACCAATTTTCAAAATCAACAAAGACATGACTTTTCAGAGCAACAAAAAGCTTATTATTTTGTAGCTGTAAACCATTATTCGGCCAAACAAGGTAGAGGAATACATTTACTATTATATCCATCACATAGGAAGAAAAGACCAATATATGAAATTCTACTATCATGAATAGTTAATTAGTGCCCTCTCTATTTCTATCAAACTTTGAAGCTGTACCAAAGATGTCCTTTATGCAAAAACACACACATTAGACTTAATATATGCAGTGCATTGCTTGGTTAGAATTTAAATGAGAAAACTCTATGCTCATACCAATAAAGATGTCTTCACCAATAATGAGTAGAAGAACTGGAGCTTATCTGACCTTTTAAAGGGTATTAGTTTTACTAAAAACTTTTCTTAAATGCTGAGGCGTTCTTTAAGATCTTTAAACAAAGACTGATTATTTAAATAATAAAGATGTCAATTTAAAATTAAAAGTCTGACTCATAGAAAATACAGGATTACTGCAATCTCATGGCTTGCAATTTAAAAGACAAGATAAGCTTCAAATCCCAGTATATACAAACCTTTAGCCAATGATAGTCTTAAATTGTTCATTTTTAAGTGGCTTGTCATCTCATTGTTGATACCAACCTTCAATATGTTTGTTTTTAACCAACTTGGGATCTCACTGTAAGAACTGGAGTGTATCTGGCCTTTTAAAGGCTATTAGTCTTACAGAACGTTTCTCTATGATGCACTTGACCCATTCCTAAAGATCTCAAAACAAAGAAGACTTTTAAAGTTTAAACAAATGAAGACATGGATTTAAATTTTAAAATGAAAGTCTGACACATCGTATATGAAATTATAGAAAATCATGGCTATTCAAAATCCTTGTAGAGACAGACATTAAGCCAGAGGTAGCTTTGATTGCTAATTATGTTTATTTTTTAGCATCTTGTGATCTCATTGTTGATACAAACCTTTGATGATCATTTTTAGATAAAGGGGATAACTGATGGTAATTTCTCTCAAATACTAGGAAAAATATTACACTTTTTGAAATAAGCCCCCATCTTCCAACTATTCTCACTTTGTCACCTTTTCTATTTTATTTCATGCCTAGGGCCATTTTTCCTTAGTTCTTTATTATTTTTAAGTGCTGGTGTACTTTCCAGTTCCGTTGATCTATTTTCAGTCATTCATAGACATGGATAGTTTTCTCTCCAAGATTTAATTTTCTTATACAAGTTCTGACTGTTGCTCTTACAGCATCAGTCATGTTAGTTTCTTTAATTTTTATTGTCACTTCTCAGTTTTCTACTTGAAATTCATACTGGAATTGGAATTTTATTAATTTTCGCAACTAACAAATAAAAGTGAAAAATATATCAAGAAATAAAAATCAATGTAACTCACCATAAATGAGAAAAAGCTCCTTGTTGTACCACTACAAAAAATATTGTATTTAGTCATTGTTAGTAAACAGACTTGTCTTTACAAAAATTAGTAGAATATTAGCTCTATTTGCCCAATCAATAAAGACAAACGCCACCAAAAGTTGGAGAGATCACCACTTCATTGCTACTTTTCCTCTGCATTTGAGAGGGGCATCTCCCTTGCATGATATAATTTGGGTTTTTTGGGGGCATGCTTTTAACCAGAAAGCAGAAAAGGAATGCAAATATCTGTGCATAGCCATGACACAAGTGCGAATGCAAACTTAGAATAAAGGGAACAAACACAAACAATGCATAGATTACTCGCTCCGTACCCACAAATGATAATGAAGAGAATGAACAGGAATTCCTTTCAAATATATGAGTCGATCAGAACTCGCAGATTCTGAAATAAACACATACATAGTCTGATATAACTGAAGAATAGAGTCCCCTTGCCAATAGATAGGAGAATAAGCCTTCCGAGAAAAGTAAAGAATAGAATTGAATCAATCCCGGCTCCCTATATATTTTAGTTCTTTCATTGTTAAGCAGTATATGCCAAAATCATTCATGAAGGAATGAAAGCATAACTCCCCTGCATGTAGGGTATTACTGGTATCTCGGAAAGATAATCTGTACATGCAGCCTCCCATCAATAACTCCTCAACAGGAATCCTCCAGGCATCCTGTAGATGATAAATTCCACGATAGTGAAGATCCGCTGCTAGAATCAATTAGAAGCAGTGAAACTGTTCAATGAGCCAGCATAACTAAAGATCCCCCCCCCCAACCCATGACATAGGCCTCCTTGAAGAAGGGTGTTGATGTGCTGGAGTCAAGGATGGTATTTAGTTGTATAGGGTGGATTGAGGCATATCTTATCCTTAATCTATTTTGTTCCATTCACTTAATTAGTAAGTCAATTTCTCAGGTGATAGAAAGAAATATTGATTGAAGGAGCAAGCACAGCATAGACAGCTGGTCGGATGAAACGAGCCTTCGCAATAAGGGAATGAAACTAGGCTGGCCTCATTGGAACAGATTGGTTCGCCCCTCTCAGATCTAATTTCATTTTTAGACTATGTTACCACATTCGCTCTGCAGCAGTGGAATTCAAAAGTCGATTCACTGCAAATTTGAATTCGATGCGAATTTGCTTAAAATTCTGCTCCAGACTGAGAAATTCGTAGTATATTCTCCGTGTGGGACCCTGCACGAATTTGGAGAGAATTTCGTCGACTTTGGAAACAGCCGCACAAGCCCGGGAAGAATTTCAGTTGACTTTGGAATGAATTTGGGCATCTAATGGCATCAAACCAGATAACTTTATTGAACACGCATTTGGCTGGATGTGGAACTTGGCACTGGGCAGAATTTGAGTTTAGTGGGTGTATACATCTCAGAGGGGTTGCCTCTCCTTCCACCACAACAAATCAATCCAACTTTAAACTCAATTAAGTATGACATAATTTAAATCTTATAGATTTTAAATTAAGATTTTAATTGAGAATTTATTTAACAAAAGTTTTTGATAAAAAAAAAAAATCAATTTTTGAAAGGACCTAAGTTCTTTCATAATAAAACAGCTCAAGAAAAAGAAACTAACAACTAACCAGAGAGAATTACAACAAACCAACATCACAAAAAACAGAGGACCAAACTCCAAAAACTTAGTGGTTTATATATATATATATATATCTTGTATGGACGAATCCGAACCCAACCCAAAAAAAATTTGGACGAATTTTGAACCTGCATCTGTACCAGAGTCCAAACCGGCAACTTAGTTTTTAGATATCTCCATACCCAGACTCTGTATGCCCTACTATTCTATGGGCTGATTAATCTTCAGATCTAAATAAATACGTATTTAATAGGCCTGTTGATAGTAATGGCATTCACTTGGACCAGCAACTATTGCCGCTATTGGGAATAGGCACAGAATGGGTTGGGGCTTAACTCAATCACTTTTGCAATCCCCCATATATAGATAGGCGGTTCGGGAAGAATGAATAGGCATAGGCCACAGGCATTTTTTATTTCCTGTGCTTCTTTCCAGGTTGTTCAGTCAATTGGCTATTCATCGGGTATTTGGGGTAAGCCGCCTTAATAAAGTGTGAACCAGCCAGGTCAATATATATAGGGCTTCTGGTTCGTAAACAGGCACCAGCTGGGGAGTACATTCCTAAATAAATAGTGCCCAGCAAGCAAGGTCTAGTTAGTTTCGCCAATAATTTAATACCCCCTTCCCAAAATTGAGTTCAAGATTAGCGATTTGATTTGATTTCAAGCAAGTTGTTGACATTAGTGTTGTAGCGTGCCCTACAATCGAGATACCCCGATAGCATTGCCCTTCCAATATAGAAAAAAGGGGCTACCCTTAGAATAGTAGGGCTCGAATCAGTTCATTCGAGGCGCCATTGTAGGGCGAGCAGTTAATAACTATACCCCCCACAGAATTGTAGGGGGCCCTCCTTATTAATCAGACCCAGCCGGGCGAGCCGCCCCAATAGAATTGTATGGTAGGGAATCAGCTTGCACTCAATAGTTGCTAAGCTCCCCCCACCCCAAAAAAGAAAATAATCATTCCCATAGAATAGTAGGGGCTAGAGCCATCCTGAACGGTGGGTGCTCCTTCCAAGGGGTGAAGGGTGGCCCGGTTAAGACATTTGAACGGCTAGCCAGGAGTTGGAGCAATAATATAAAGAAGGGCAGGTTGCCTTAAAATTCTATAGGGCCTAGGATTCTATGGGCTTCCGAACAAACTAGAAACTAATTACCTTGCTGGACCGAGCAAGGCCCTGCCCATAGAGTTTTAGGCAGGGATGCCCCCCGGTATTAAATAGGCCGAGGTAATGACTTTCTCCTCCCCGAACTCAATCCACATCTCTTGGAAAACTTTTCAATAAATGTCACAGGATGACCTTTCAATTTTCCGTAACTGCTTCGTTAAAGTTGGAAATTTTACAAAGTTTATAAAATAAATTGCAAAATGATTCCGTGCACATTCATTAATTTGCAAAATCTATTAAGTAATCATAACATAAACTTAAAAACAAAATGAAGTGATATGATCCAGCTTAAAGTTGACCACCAAATGATTGTCAAGAAACCAATGGATAAGCAACTGCATTCAGGAATCTATACCTTGCTTTCTCTATTTCAGTCTCAGTAAATTCTTTCCAGATGCTATTAGATCCTTGGTTGTTTCATTGATAATTTCCTCACCGAAATATTTATCATGTAGCTAGCATTCAATTTTCTATGATGACAACTTTGACACTAGTCAACTTCATTTCAATGGTCCTTGTGCCAGCTTCAATTTTCCACTCCAACTTTGTTCCTTTATTAAATCAGTAGAGGAAATTATTTCAGTGATTGGATGTTCCGCTTGAATCCTAGTGTTCATCCCATGAAGTAGAAGGAACTACCTTCATCAAGAAGGAATTCAATAGTTACAACCCTGATATATCCTATAGATGTAGCAGCTGCAACAATAGCATTTCCCATGCTTTTTCTCAGCTTGGGATTCAAAGTAGGTGATGGTGTCTCCTCTAAAAGTTCCTAATTCCTCCTCTAAGTACTGCATTCTTGCTCACAAAAAAAAACACAATTACTATATTGAGTTCAATACATCTATTTTTTTATTTTTTTTGAAAGAGTGTTCTGGTTATCCCTTCCCTGGAAGTCCTCATCTCACATTAAACTTATCCAGCTATGAGAAATTTTTTGTTAGGCATCTTTCTCTCATCTGAAAATACAAATATATATATATAGCATTTATCTTTTCCACATATTCTCAACTCCTATTTGATGACATGTTTAGGAATAGAGAAATAGTTGCATACGTCGTAACTCAATCCTTTTATTATTTTGCAATGTAAACGAGGCATATAAAGTGATAATTAACACAGAGGGCATCCCTGATAAAATAATAAATAAACCCTCAAAACTCAGTAAATTTGTCCCTGAAAGACACAAAAATTTCAATAAAGTTATCTATAGAACACTCTGTTAGATTTTGGGATGAAACATCCAGCCAACTGAACAATGAAATGCAATGGTGAATCTTGAAATGAATCCACTCTATAGATGGAATTCAGTTTTCATCCAGCCCACCAAAATCCCAAGGGTTTCCATCCTAGGGCTTGCTAAACCGAAAACGAGAAATTCTCAGAGCTCTTCAAGAGAAAATTCAAGTAATAAACTAAGCAAGATGAAATGACTCTCATTTTTCCATTTTATAACACTCTCAAGAAGCTTCTAGAAAATTTTTCAAAGTCCCCTCTAAGCTAGAGGGAAATAATAGAATGACCCTCTTTTAGATTCTTCACTGACATAAGATAAGTCACTTTAACTCTTAAAAATAATTAAATATGAGTACTGGTAACAGGTTTGGGACTTATTCAGTATTTAATTACTTTTATGACCTTATTGAATAATTAAAATAAGTCGTCATTAAATTTATCTATTTTTTCAAAAACATATAATTTTAGCCATTTGTACATTACAGAGATGTGGTGTCTGTTTACCCTCGTGGGGTAACAGACAGTAATTGCATAAGATACTTAAATACTCAGCATGTAATATAAAAGACTATTGTATTCATATAATCACAAGAGTTTCCGTACATCATAATCGTGTCTTCATCAAAGGAACAAGTTCATACATATAACATCCGAAGGGGTGCGAGGCGAACCGTCGCACCCATGTAATGCCTCTGGACTCCAACCATCTAACTACCCCAAAATACCCGACAACATCATCCCCCCCAAAAGAAAAGTCATCTCCGGCGACTTAACAATAAAATGGAGATAATGTCCAGTACATAAACAAAGAAATCAGCTAAGCAAAAGTGGAAGGGGGCATCCCTAGAACCGATGATTGGGACGCCAAAGAGTTGACCCGCCGCCTCAACTGGTAAACCTGTTGCGTACGAATATCCAAATCTGTCTGGATATTCTCCAGCTGTGCCAACAGTGTTGCACGTATACACACTAAAATGGTGCACTTCTATGAACCATTACATGCAAGGTTGCTCAAGAATGAGGCCTCACAAAGCGGCTCATAGCTCTCTATGCATGGAGTTGCAAGGTTGAAAATTGCTCTCAGCTAGAGCTACAAACTTGTGACCTTGCTAGTCAACCATACAATGAGAGATTCAAGTGAAGACAAGGGCAACAATGCCAATATCTCCAAGAATCACTATGAAATGCAATGCAATGCAACTAAAATGAAAATGCAAATGTGCAAGCTATGCTATGAAAGTACAATGCAACTAATCTATGAAAGGAAATAGCAATGGATTACAATGCCTCCTATTTAGACTATGTGAGCTTATCCTATTGCATAAAAGGAAATCTATACTATGAATGCCATTATCATGCAACTATGAAAGCAAATATGAACTAGATGGAATGCAACAAAGATCTTCAAAGCTTGGATGCAAGAGTGTCTTCAAAGAAAACTCCAAATGACCTAGAACCTGCAGCATAACATTAGCATAAAACAAGTGGATATCCAAATGAAAGAGAGAGCTCTCCTTTTATAAGAAATGAGGTGAAATGGACCATGGAGATTAAGAGGCAAAAAATCTTAATCAGCAGTGGAGCTTGAAAGAGGAGCAATCCATGTGCACAAGTATCCTCCAATAGAAAAATAAGAGTTGACTTTATGTCCATATGAGACAAAAAGTGCTTTTCTCCTTTTTATAAAATATGAAAAATGTTTTATTTGTGCAACTTAGGATAAGAGGAAAAGGTGGGCTTTTTATTTAATTAAAAGGGGAGGAAATATTCCTTAAAATAAAAACTTAGGATAAATGGTTAGCCCAAGGATAAAAATCCAATATATGATCGAAATTAGGATTTGATCAAGAGATTGATATTGTTGAAAATATTGATTATTGATCAAAATGATTCAGGGTTGATAAATCAAATAAATGGGGCCCAAAGTCTAGGCGACCATTTTTGGGTGCATACATTTGCCCCTCTTTGACTAATGTGTGATCGATTTGGGAACACATGTAGTCAAAAAATGAAGTCGAAATGTGAGATCGATTTGGAATCACAAAACAACTCAGATGTGAGGTCGATTCGGGATCACATCCAGACAAACATAGACAAAGGCCTTTGAACATGAAGTCGATTCGGGATCACATTTAAAGTAAGAGATAAGAATCTCAAATTTGAGCAAAAGCTCACAAAAGATGTCTGAATCAGGAAAATCAAGGAAATCAGGGATGAGAATCCCATAGGTACTGCCCCCTCGGAATCGAAATCGAAATCAGGTAGAGAGGAGAAAAGCGAATCGATAAGGATTTGATCAAATCAGAATGAAATCACAATTGAAGGTAAATGATAATAGGATAACCATTAGGCAATGAAACATGCCCCAGCGATGAGCTAGAAGAAAAGAGATAGGGCGAATGAAAGACTAGAAAAATGAGAGACATGAAAAGGAAGAAATTCCACCGAAAATCAAATTATGCCTCAAAAAGTCAGTCAACTGCTTAGAAGAAAGGGAAAATTTGGAAATGCGACTCGGATTTTGATTTCTAGTCCGAAAATGGATAATAAATGATGTGATGTGAAAGACTAGAAATGAAAGATATGATCAAGAAGAATCAGAAAATGAGCACAGTTGACCAACTAGTCCGTAGATGATAAAAAGGAAAGCTCTCTCCATATGCAAAGTGCAAAACTAATCTAACATGACCCTAAAAATGCAAGCTACTATGAAAGTGGTTGACTTGCAAGGTCACAACGCTTATAGACATCTAATTATCATCATCGAGCGTTATTGGTACCGTCATAAGATCATACAATGCACACTAGCATAACTATGTGGATATGAATATGATCTTTATCAGATAGAAATGTGGAAATCTCACCTAGGCATCAAAGACATGGAGGTCAAGATGACTAATGCAGTGAGATCACCTAAGTTTTGATATGGCAAGATTATGCTTGTATCAAGACACATGAAAGTCAGGATAGCTAAAAGCATGCACTCGCAAAATAGTCAAGGATAATACCTTGTTAATCCATACTGTCAAGTAGGACCAGCATAAATGCTCATGACAGTTAGGATCAACAAAATATACCCACAAGCAGATAAAGAAAGAAAACATATTCTCATTCCCTCAGTCTTCTAACTATGCATCATCGAAAACTTCTCAGGGAGAGATCACTCATCAAAGAAATCCTCATAGACAGCACACAAAGAAAAATAAAGTCATCATATCGTCATCGAGTTAATTGTTTAAGTGTGTGTGTGTTGGTCATAGAGTCAGACTCTGAGTATCGCATCTGCACATGAGCACTATCACATTAGACTTAAGACTATAGGCAAGACATCTAATAAGTGTTAAGAAACACTCGACGCAAGGGTAGTGTTAAAAAAAATACTGTTTGGGGTGGTGTTGAAAAAACACCTGTTGTGAAATGCCCCAAGAGACGAACGCACCTAAAAGACCAATGCTAACAGTTATGCCCCCTAGACAAAGACAAAGACCAATTCCAGACTAAGCCAAATAAGGTCAAGGTATGATGGGAAGTGGCTAAGTGTCGAGGACGCATGCTAACAAATAGGAGTGCAAAGGCTTCAAGTAGCGCTTGTTTCCAAGTTTTCACCACTTGGAATCTTTTTTTAATTTTTTAATTTTTTTGGATTTTTGCTACCAAGGCGCCTATTGCTAAGTTTTCACCAAGGCACTTTTTCTATTTTTTTTGAATTTTTGAATTTTTTGAATTTTTTTGTATTTTTTCAAGACTTTTTATGCTTTTTAGAATTTTTTCAGCATCATATATCAATTTTTTTGGTATTTTTTCAAGATCAATAAAATATATACAAAGGATGCCCCCAGACAGAATAGGCATCAAACTCATGAGCAAGATCACATCGTGTAGTCCCAATGTCTAGCAAGGTGGGAAACGAGAGGGATTAGCAAGCTGGTGGAAGAGATGGAAAACATGAGAATGAAGAAGAGTGAAGGGAAGACATCCTCGAAAGCAAACTCCTCAAGAGTACCCAAGCCAGGAAAAAAAATTGTCATGTAAAACGCATTTGGACAAGCAATAAGAGACCAGCATAGGAAAAGTCACAAAAGCGTAATGCAAAAGAACAAAAGGATGCAGTCCAAAGGAGTAGATATGTCAAGAGACTTCATAGCATCATTTTTACTGTTTTTATTAGATCAAGACCAAGGGGGAAAAGGATAGCGAAAGACAAGAATGAATGAAGGAAAATGAAAGTGAAGGCTAAACATGAATGGAATGAAAGCAAGATCATTGTAAGATAGCTCACAAGATAGCCAAATGTTCGTGTATAATTCAACCTTGTCAAGATCAAAGATGGAAGATGAAATGGATGAAACATGTAGAAGAACTACGCATGATGCCTGATTGCCAGGTTTTCATCATGGTACTTATCCAAGGCGCCACAAGGGAGTGGTTTTCACCATAGGATGAATTTATTTCTCTTTACTTTTGCTACCAAGGCACCTGTTTCCAGGTTTTCACCATGGCACATTTTCAATTTTTTTCAATTTTTTGCTATTTTTTGAATTTTTTATTTTTTTGATTGTATCTTTTTTTGGAAGAAAGCAAGCTTTTTAGATAATGCTCCTTGAAAGGATAAACCATGATATGTCAAAGATTCAAAATGATATGCTCAAAGATGCTGAAGGGGAAAGGAAGACGCACGAGGAATAGGCAAATGAGGAAAAATGATAGAAGGTAGAAGGATAATGAATGGAAGGAATGTGAAAAGGTAGATGGAAAGCAAAGTAAGATCAACGTCAATACACACCTTGAAGGGTGACAGGAAAAATGGAGGAACCGTAAACCATATTCTAGTCCAAATGCGAACCATATTCTAGTTCATTATTGCTATGTGACTCTTCGAAAAGAGGATTGATGTACTTGTTATAATTCTCAAATGTGAATGGAGGAATACGAGAAGGAATATAGAAAATGTTTAGCAGAGGTTGTGGTTCAGGCGCATGAAATGAAAGAATGTTTTTCGAAGAAGATGAAGTGGAAGTCTTTGGAAGCTTGAATGTCAATTTCACTTTTTGTTCAACATGAGACTCTTTCAAGAGAGATTTTGGAATCCATATAGCCTTAGGCTTTTCATTTCCTTTTGATAATTTAGAGAAAATATCTTCAATGATAGGTTTTGGAACCCATACTTGTCTTGTAGTTTTCTTCTTAGATATCTCTTTTGACTTTATATATCCATGTCGATTAGAGGGGACATGGTGATCTTCTTTTTTTTATGGATTCTTGTATTGTTTCTTTTTCTTGTTTTGAACATTCAACTTACTTCCAAAAGACTTGGGACTTGTGGAAGAAGGAGGATATGACCGGTTTAGATGGGCGGGTGGATGAAAGGGATTCAAGGGTATGCATCTATGTTGATCTTAAGGAAAGATAGGAGATGGAGGGATGTAAGGACCCAAAATGGATGACGAATTAGGATAATTAGGAGGGGAAAGTGAAGGGACATAAGGACCCAAGATGGAAGGAAGACATGAAGCCCTTAGTATTGGTGGAGGAGGTCCAAGGATAGATGTGGAAAATGCAAAAGGATAATCATTAAGTTCATCAGCATCTATATGACAACCAAGGATATCAACATCTTTAGAGTGAGCATTAGAATTTTCAACAGGATCATGCACATCTTGAATAGGAGCAGTTTCTTTGATAGGATCATTCGTAGCTTGCAAAGATTTAGGAAGAGCAGAAAGCGGAAGTGAACATGGAGTGGTAGAACAAGAAGATGGAAGACTTTGATCTTGACAAGTTGCTTTGGATAGCATAAGTGCATTATTTTTTTCTTGATTTTCAATAGGCTTAACATCAGAAGTAACAACACCATTTTTAATAACCTTAATGGAAGTATCATCTTTGGAAAGCGCAAGTGCAGTAAGGTTATTTTGATTATCAATAAGCTCAACGGTGTAAGTAGTAGCTTGATCTTGCTTAGAGGAAGAATTAAGACATGGTGGAATGAATGGGGAAGGGTGTAAAGGATCAAAAGAACCATGAAACGGATAAGAGACATCATGAAAAGAATTGGATGACATGGAGGGTTCTTGATCTTGATCTTTCTTTATATTCTTTTCTTTATCATTTTTAGAGTCCTCTTGACATGGAGGGTTTTTGATCTTGATCTTTTTTTATATTCTTTTCTTTATCATTTTTAGAGTCCTCTTGACATGGAGCCACTTCTAAGGACAAGGAAGCAGGTTGGGATTGTATAGAAGACTTTGGAAGAGATGGTGAAGGACTAGCTGAAATAGGCATTATAGCGGATGAAGGCTTAGGCTCTTTAGGTTCGACATTATTGAAAGTATTTGCAACCAAGTGAAGGTTATCTTGAGTATCTTTAAGAGGTGGCCCTTGAGGATAACTATACGGAACCGCATGGAAAGCATTAGGATCTTTGTTGGATGAAGGATTTGTGCTCTTAAGGCTCCTTGAAGGCTTTGTGAAAGATTTGGAAGACTTAGCAGCTTTAGGAGATGTGTGGATATTGGAGGAAGTAGAGGATGGAAGGGGACCATCACAAGACAAAGGTTCAACATTAACATGATCTTGCTGGAGAGTGTAATCTTTATTTTCAGCATGAGAGTTTTTAGACAAGACATGCTCATAGTATCTTTGTTTATAATCAGCACGAAAAGCTTTCTCTTCCTCAATAGAAGTAGATGTATCATATTGTTCACAACAAATATCATAATTTCTCTCAAAATCAGAATCATATGGATCCCCATCACAATCTACCCAATAGGATGACCCTTTAGTAAGCCTAAGCACACGACGAGGAGAACTCTTAGGAACAAAGGTGCCATAAGTATTGCTACATTGTCCATCATCATAGTCATCATAGTCATCAAAGGTAGGTGTGTCACTCTTTGTGGAAGAGACATCACAAGGACTATCATGTTGCTCTTTATGGTATGTCTTCTGAAGAGAAGTAAGACTCTTAGGAGAAGTAGAAGAAGAATGAGATCGTGAAGAAGAGGAAATTGAAGACTTAGTGGAAGAAGAAGACTTGGATAATGAGGAATTCGAATAATGTTTAGAAGAGTCATGATAAGATTTGGAAGATGAAGAATGTGAATAGTGTTTAGAAGAATTATGATAAGACTTAGAAGATGAAGAATGAGAATGATGTCTGGAAGAGTCATGATAAGACTTGGAAGGTGAAGAAGAATGAGAAGATTTAGATGATGAAGAATGTTTGGAAGAAGAAGATCGTGATATGATCATGTTTATGATTCTAGCAAAGGCATCTGATTTAATCATCTTTTCTTTTATTTTTGCTATAAATTCATCACTCATGAGAATTTTGGAGGAACAACACTTTTCGAATATGTCAATGAGCTCAAGATCATCTATTCTTAATAAAGGTTCCAAAGCTAGATAGTCAAGATTCATGGTTATAGAAGAGGAGGAATCAAGCATGGAAGAAATGAATAGATGAATAGAAGAAAGTAGACTAGATAATAAGAGGAAAAGAATCAAGAAGAAGACGAAGAAGAATTTCCCATGGGAATAGAAGACTTCAGAAGAACATGGGAAATGGAGAAGAAAGAAGAAGACTAAGAGCCATCTTGTGCAATTGATACCATAACGTTCATTGAGATGTTGAGCAACATGACAACACCTAAAATCTAAGATCTGGACTGACCAAGGAAGACTGAAAATAGAAGACCCTTGGTAATAGGACGACCTCACAAAATGTCAACACCAAACTAGGATAATCAAAGTTCTCTATTGTCCAAAGAGAAATGAAAAGATAGAAGAAGGGGCTTTACCAACACTGTCAAAGAGGTGCTTCAAATCAAAGGGTGACTACCCTTGCACTTTTGAACCAGGAGGTTGGACTAGGCCAAAATATAATTGAAATTGAGATTAAATGAAAATTATTTGGACAATAAGAGTACGAGAATTTCCCAAGAATGTAGCTCACAATTCTAGAGATAAACTTTCTCACCAAGAACAACCTTCTAATGCGATATTTCTCTTTAGCTAATGTGATACTGATGTTGATCTTGACCAATTTGTGCAAAATTTTGAGTTTTAAGGTCTGATTTCACATCAATCACAAATTCAACAGCATTTGGACAGGTTTGCAAACAGTAGAGGATCAAACATGTCTTCAAACACTTGAAACAAGGGCAAAAGCAACCTTGCCAAGACAAACACTTATGATATCAAAAATAAAATTGCACCCTATGAATGCTACTGATTGCTTGTATGTTGAGAATGTTTACACTGGTATCACACAATCGAAGACACTTCAAGCAATATCTACCTACAAGACGAGGCTCAATACTTACCAACTTAGCCCACAACTTGATGCCCCCTCGCCTCACACCAAGTGGTTACCCACAAGAGATGTTGGCTTTGTCGTGGAAATGTCAAATGACACAACCAAAGGGGCACATATGGTGAGTATCTTAAGGTGATCCGGGTAAACCACTTGGATCAATCCTTGCACTAAGAAGATAAGCGGCTAAAATAAGGTGGCTTCTATCTAATGGTTCTTAATAAAGATTTCCGTTCACAACACCCCTCTTGCTCCTCATAAAGGACTAGGACCTTGCGGTCTCAAGAGTACTTTAAGCATTCTTGTTCAATGTTTTCCCCATGGTCGCAATCCCATGAGCTACTCACATCAAACGAAGATAAGTGTTATGTCTACCAAAGTTTTTGGTGTCCTTGATAGCCTTGAGATTATAGTGAGTTGGAATCACTTGCCACCAAGGAAAATGATGACAAGGTTGTCCCCACTTGAGTCGTTCCTCTTGATTGCTCAATAGCAGGCCCGCTAAAAGATCCTAAACTAAACAAAGAATAGATCAATTCTTGAGGTTCAAGGTTTTTGGTTCACCACAAGGGTGAAGAGCATACTCCCCTATCTCAAGAATCTCTCCCAAACACAGCAAGCAAAGTTCATTTACCCTCTTGTTTTCAAAATTCAAAGATGGGTTAAGATTTTCTGGTTCACCAAAATGGTGAAGAGCATACTTCTCCTACCACCCAAGAATTCCTACAACAAAATCTTAAGTGCCTAATAAATGAAACAACTAATTTTTGCCACACTTAAAAGAAAAGCAAATAAATAAGCAAGATTTTTTTTTTTGTTTTTATGCTTGGGCAGCCCTACAAAAACCATTAGTAGCCCTCTTTGACATGCATTCTTTTGACAAATTTCAAGTAATGAGAGCACCTACAACCACAACTTGTTAGACCAACAAGAGTTAGGAGAATCAAAATCCAAAATCTACCAATGATTAGTACATAAAAAATTAGATAATCTACAAAAATAACTAATCAAATGATAAAATTTGAAAATGAAACCATCATGGTTGAATTAGGCTCGGAAAGACCTTTCCAACGATATATCACACTTAAACTTTTGATACCATTTGCAAAATTTCAAAAAAAAATGGGCACCCATTTTCCAGAGTGGCACAGATTTGAAAACGCTGGAATTTTCAGAAAATTTCAAAAAGATAGCTAAGAACCCAAAACTTGCAAGATAGATAAAATAGCTCAAAAACAGCTCGCTTTCGGGTACAGACAGTCCAAACACTAGTATCGCGCGATACTTCGCACTATACTAGGGCGATACTTTTTAGTCTGCGCGATATTTCACCTTATGCCAGGTGATATACCTCAGTACTGGTGGGCGATATACTCCAGGCAAGTCGGGCGATAGTCCGTAAAGGGCAAACTATCGCGCGATATTTCTCTTCAAGGCAGGCGATATTTGTAGCAAGCGCGAAGTATCGCACCGCTATATAAAGGTATATCGCGCGATATTCTAAAACAGAAAACCAAAACTGCAAAATTTCCGAAAAATAATCCGAAAAATAATGAAAATGCAATAAAACAAAAGACAAAGCCTATCTACTCTGCCCCACCGTGGGCGCCAGAAATATACACACTAAAATGGTGCACTTCTATGAACCATTACATGCAAGGTTGCTCAAGAATGAGGCCTCACAAAGCGGCTCATAGCTCTCTATGCATGGAATTGCAAGGTTGAAAATTGCTCTCAGCTAGAACTACAAACTTGTGACCTTGCTAGTCAACCATACAATGAGAGATTCAAGTGAAGACAAGGGCAACAATGCCAATATCTCCAAGAATCACTATGAAATGCAATGCAATGCAACTAAAATGAAAATGCAAATGTGCAAGCTATGCTATGAAAGTACAATGCAACTAATCTATGAAAGGAAATAGCAATGGATTACAATGCCTCCTATTTAGACTATGTGAGCTTATCCTATTGCATAAAAGGAAATCTATATTATGAATGTCATTATCATGCAACTATGAAAGCAAATATGAACTAGATGGAATGCAACAAAGATCTTCAAAGCTTGGATGCAAGAGTGTCTTCAAAGAAAACTCCAAATGACCTAGAACCTGCAGCATAACATTAGCATAAAACAAGTGGATATCCAAATGAAGGAGAGAGCTCTCCTTTTATAAGAAATGAGGTGAAATGGACCATGGGGATTAAGAGGCAAAAAGTCTTAATCAGCAGTGGAGCTTGAAAGAGGAGCAATCCATGTGCACAAGTATCCTCCAATAGGAAAATAAGAGTTGACTTTATGTCCATATGAGACAAAAAGTGTTTTTCTCCTTTTTATAAAATATGAAAAATGCTTTATTTGTGCAACTTAGGATAAGAGGAAAAGGTGGGCTTTTTATTTAATTAAAAGGAGAGGAAATATTCCTTAAAATAAAGACTTAGGATAAATGGTTAGCCCAAGGATAAAAATCCAATATATGATCGAAATTAGGATTTGATCAAGAGATTGATATTGTTGAAAATATTGATTATTGATCAAAATGATTCAGGGTTGATAAATCAAATAAATGGGGCCCAAAGTCTAGGCGACCATTTTTGGGTGCATACAGCACGTTCTGCCTACCAGGCACTCCGCTCCTCCAGTTGTGCCAACAGTGTTGCACGTTCTACCTACCAGGCACTCCGCTTTGCTACTAACTCGGTAGCTATCTCCTCGCGAGATCTCTCTACTGCCTCCCGAGCCCCCTTTGTTTCCCGTGCCGTGAGCACTGTTTGTACCAACTGCTGACCCTTATCAATCACCAATTCCAAAGTGTGCATATACTCTCCTAGATCCTCTACCATCATCACCTCAACTGGTTTCCCTTTCTTTGCCGGCACCTCGGCTGCTTCTGGCTCTACACTCTGTCCGCCACCTCCAGCATCACCCAATGCGCCTTCCTCCAAATGGAAGTCCTCTCGCTGAGGGGTCAGAATAGCAAATCCCCGTGTCACCGGTGTGAGGGATCTTTGTGCCAAGAAAGCACTCACACGCCCTAACATGGGTGGTCCAGTCTAACACATAGGTGTCGAGAATTCCTCAACAGACACTCCTCCATCCATACTGTCATGGTCGGACTCAATCAACACGGAGTCTCCAAAGGTTACCACCGTCTCTAAGCCCACCATCTCTAGCTGTACTTGACCTGACTCAATCCTACCCTGCTCGGCAAACTACTCCATCATCTATGCCATGTCTCTGCTAGGAGGGATACTCTCACTATCCCCGATCTCTAGCTCCGAAAGCATATCTACTATAGAAACCCCTGCTAATGTGGCCACAGGTGGAGTCAACTGAACTGGCGTCCGTACTTGGCCAAATGCTGGAATGGCCGTAGGACCCGAGACCAAACCAACTTGGGTCCCACTGGAGGGTACAAGACGTGGAAATAATAGCGGAGTAGCTGAGATTACCCTTACTTCGTCTTCATCATCATCCTCCGAACCGCTCCCCTCCTCTGATGTTGCTTCACAACCGCTATCTATATCCCCGTGATCCCCACTGACTTCCAACTCCTGCCTGGTTCGTTTCGAACCAGCTCCGACCTTCTGACCTCCAGGTGTATCCGGGTGAGGTGATGCCATCTCATGATTGGGGGTTCGCCTTCCACCAAGGGGCCCACCTTAATCTCCTGTGATAGTATGTCTGCTGGGATCTGCCGCTCAACTGCGTCCAGGAAAAGCCCAATGGCATAATGCGGCATGTAAAAGGTACAGTGCTAAAGGGTCATGAAAGCATACATCCGCTTTGCCAATACCGTCGCCCAATCATACATTCTCCCACCGAGGAGATGGTTCATCAACGTGACCTGCTGAAATGAAATATCTGAGGCGCCGCTAGATCTTGTAAGCCGACTCTTCACCAAGTCCATAAGACCTCGCCAATGGCCTTCCCTGATGAATGTCTTCTTGATGCCGCGGTTATGTGATGCCTTTCGAAGAGACTCCTCTACCGGGGTGAGATCATCTCTACAAATCAATCGGATGTAGAAATCTTTATTTTCTATAGTCATCTTTTGTGGCCTCAAGTCAACACGTACTCCTCTGTCTGGCAACCCGAATACTCGGCGAAACTCGGATGTTGTAAAAGAAACTATCACCGAGTGGTTCAGGTAGGGGATAGTGCTGGTCTTTGAAAATTTGTCAAAGGCCCGAATCATTGCCCGCAATGGTCCTTCGAAATCCTTGATACAAAAAATGGGCATTTGGATAACCCATTGCACCTAAGCCCTTGACAAGTTGTCCTTGACTAGTAGGGTGTTCGGAGAATTATCACTCTCATTCCACCATCTTTGGCATTCTAGGCCATTCAAACCTTCAAACACAATGTTCTGTGCTATGACCTCCTCTCTCTGAGATCCCGCAACCGCCATTTGGGGCCTGTGAATTTTCAGCTTCTTCCCTGTACCTGCGCCTGCGACTCATGGTGTATTTTTGCTCATGCTTCTAGGGTCTTCTTCCAATCTCTTCCTCCAACTACGTTTACCTGCTGATTGCATACTTATTGCTTCATGTTCCCAATGAAATATAACCGTTTGCACAAATCTCTCTTCTTCGTCTTTTCCTGTCTTCCACTATGACTGTACGGAATGCTCTTCTACGCATGGGTTCCTCATGTGGCTTTATAATTCTTGCCGTACAACCCTGCTCTTTCTCACCGTACAGTCACGGACTGCTTTGTTTCCTCTTGTGCGTGAGTGCTTTCCTTGTGCGTGCCTGATTTCCTTGCTGCTGTACGGCGACCTTCCTCTCACACGTTCCCTCCTTTCTACCGTATGGCACTTAACCTTCAACACTTAGTTTTTTGTACTACCATACGGCTTGAATGCTCTCTACTTTCTTTCCGCCGTACGGATAAATGTATTTCTATCCCCTCTTGGCATGCGGCCTTCTTCCCTTAAGTCGTGACCGTACGGTTCATACGGTTGCGCCAGCATGCTGCCTCCTTCCTGCAGTGGTACGACCGTACAATCATATATCGTACGGTGTTTCTGCCTCAGCTTCCTGTCGTCATACGGACTCCTCGCTGGTTCTTTTCCTCTTGTCATACGGTGTACATTGGCACTTGGTTCTGTTTTGCCTAAATGCTGTTACACAATATTTTATTGCCTTGTGTTTTTTTTTTTTCAATTCACATGCCGTGCAGTGACCTGGTCGTACGGTCATATACCGTACGGTGCTTTTATGCTGTGGTTTTTTCATCGTACGGCCGTACGGTGCTTTCCTTTTATTTTTTTATTTGTTTTTCTACATTCAGTCGGCTAACTGTCATCGGTGCGCCTCCGACCTGTGATGATACACTTTTAGTTTCAAACCGTTGACAGCATCCGAAATTTCCTGTCCATTGAGAGTCCACAACTTGACCGACCCGTTCGCTGCAACCTCCCGAACCTTGTAGGGGCCTAGCCACTTAACTTTAAATTTTCCAGGCTTAAGCTCATTTCGTCCGTTGTATTTCAGAACGAGTTGTCCGGGAGTGAACTGTGCCCAACGGATGTGTTTATCATGCCAGTGCTTCCTGCGTTGTTGGACGACGTCAGTTGCCCATTGTGCCATCATCCTCCTTTCATCCAGTTTATTTAGAGCGTAGAGGCGTTCCCTAAGGCTCTCTATATCGCCAAGTTTGTTATCAATAGCTATTCAGAGGCTTGGCACCATAAATTCCATTGGGACTACAACTTCCTAGCCGTACATCAGCTGAAGGGGTGTCTGGCATGTTGTTACCTTGTAGGTGGTGCGGTATGCCCATAAGACCGACGGTAGCTTCTCCTCCCAGTCTTCCTTTTCCACACCACATGACTTGTAGATTACAGAGACCAAAATCTTATTTGTCGCCTCCACCTGACCATTGGCTCTCAGATAGTAGGGACTAGATAGGGAGTGAAAAATCTTAAATTCCGTTGTGAGGAGTTTTACTACATGGTTCACAAAATGACCTCCCCTGTCACTTGTTAGCTGGATCGGGATGTCGTATCGAGTGATGATTTGTTCATAGATGAACCTTGCTGTGCTCATAGCCATGTTGTCTAGTAGGGCCCGTGCTTCTACCCACTTTGTTAGGTACTCTGTAGCCACTACGATGTACATGCACCGCCTTGGTCTCCTGGTTTTCAATGGTCCCACAAAATCAAGTCCCCATCTCTCAAATAACTCTTGAGCAGCCAAGGGGTTTAATGGCATGAAATCCCTCTTCAGTGGTTTTCCCACCCGCCGACATGTATCACAGCTCACAACCCACTCCCTGGCATCGTTGTGTAGTGTCGGCCACCACAGTCCTGCGAGCAGGACCTTCCTCACTGTTGTATCCGGCCCCATATGTCCTCCTGCCGGGTCTTCGTGTGCTTCCCTTAGAATACTAGGGACTTCTTCCTCCATCACGCATCGTCAGAGTACTTGGTCCGACCCCATCTTGTAGAGAAGCCCGTTGATAAGTTGGAATGTTCGGCTTCTCAGGACCAGTTTGCGTCGTTCCCCTGGTGGCATTTCTCGGGGGAGCTGTGATGTCGAGAGGTATTCACCGATGCTAGTGTGCCAAGTTGGTAAAACTGCGATGCGGAATAGGTGCACGTCCGGAAAATCATCATTCACTCCATCGGCTCGCTCTCCCGATTTGACTCTAGATAGTTGGTCTGCAATCACATGGCTTTTGCCCGGCCGCACTATGATAGTATATGTGAATTCTTGTAGCAGCAGCAACCATTGGAACACCCGTCCTTGGATTATTGGTTTATTCACCAAGTACATTACGGCTTGGTGATCTACATAAAATGTGAAGGGTGTCGCCAACAGATAGTGTCTAAATTTCTGTACGGCATAGACCATGCCAAGTGCTTCCCTTTTCGTCGTACTATAGTTCTTTTCCACCTTCGAGAGTAGTCTGCTAGCGAAGTAGACCAGGTGATCCAACCCATGGTTCCCAACTTGTGCCAGTGTCGCACCTACATCATAGCTTCCAAAAACCAATCACTGGAAGGTGTTTGAGATTTGTAGGCTGGTCAGTATACCCTGCAGAAGGACATGAAGCTACAAGAATCACTGACAAAAGGGATTTGGAGCTCGTGTGGGTTTGGAACCAGAGGGCTGGCACAGGGTTGGGACAGTCATTTGTGTTGATAGCAGTCATTTCTAGATTGTGGTGTGAGGAGAAAGAGGCAGGTTGCAGGGTATTGCAGTTAAAAAGGCAGTGTTTGGAGTATTGTTGAGCTGCTGGGTGTTATTGGTGATGTTTTTGGGCACTGCGTTGGCATTTGGAGGCCCAATGCTTTGTGGGTGTTTTAAAGTTGGTAACTATGTATGAAGTTGCATGGGGGCATCACAAAAGGGTTAGCAAGCAATTTAAATGTATTAATGTGCACTGTTTTGTGGCAGCAGAAATAATTGTCTCATTCTATTATATATATTGGATTTAATGCTTCCATTATTTAATGTATATGTATGTCTATAACAAGGAGACTCTATTGCATAAACTCTGTCAATCTATTACAGTTGTAACATTACTGCATTTCATAAAATTGTATTACACTCAAACTATTTGATAAAAGCCCTGCATCAAATCGTGGGAAAAGAACAAAACAGTTAGGAAGGAATATCACAAAGTATCTTGCTTGTTCAAAAACCAAAGCAAATATTGTCTAATGTAAGGATGAAAACACACACCCATATGCATCCACAATTTCTTGGAAAGCACCCGTGAACTTGTTGGTTCTGAAATATGTAGGTGGGGACTCTGTTGTATCCATCATGTGGAATATAGTTCCAACTTGTGAGTTACTGTCAAGAGTTGCACGATGTAGTGCATCTTGAATCTGTTGCACAGCATTAGTGGTGCCCACTTTTAAAATTCCATAGTTTCCATGAAATGGAAAATAAACAAAAAGACAAAAAGAACATTGAAAGACAAAACCACTTTCCTAGACAAAAGACAAACAAACAAAAAGACAAAAGAACTCAACAGTACCTAGAACATTGAAAAACAAAACCACTTTCCAGTTTAAGTTGTAGTATTGGTACATTCAAATATTCTGCTAGGAGCAAAAATAGAAAAATAAAAAATAAAAAACCACCTGAGCTTTTGCCAAAATAGGAACCCAACCCACACCAACTAGGCACTTCTTGGTAACATCAACGTTAAGCATGTTTAGAGTGTGATAAATAGCTTTCTCCCTTTTCACCTGAAAAATGCAAATAGATACACTTTTTTGTTACAATATGCTTATTTGTTGTATTTGTTCTTAATTCTGCTCTTCTAACAAAGATCAGCTTTAAAAGTCCTAATCACAGCTTTTCCACATTTACTCATAATTTTCATTAGTACTGCTCCATCAGAAATGACATCACATTATTACCCAAATAATCCATTTTTCAAGCTGGTACCCAATAGTGATAAGAACATTATTTCGATGACGGATGCCAGCATCTATTGTTGTTTGAAGTTCAGCCAGCCTTTCAGAGACCTGCATACCACAAAGGTTCAGAAAGAACTTTCGGAATGACACCCCATTCTCCATCCATATCTAGGCATATTGGGAATTTGACAGCTTTTTTCTATCTAAATCTTGACAACAATGTAAAAACTGTGTGTCAAATTTGGCTTAGAGATTCCAAGTGACTTTTTCAACATTAAAACAACAAAGCATAATCATAGCTCTTCAATAATACCATTGAAAACACAGCTCTAGTGTAAATAGATGAATAATTGTGCACTGAAGTGTGTCTAATTTACAGATAAAAAATAAAACTCTTCACAAAAAAACTCCAAATATTAAACTGGTCTTAGCTTCATCAGCCAAGAGTAGAACAAAATCATCCCAAGGCTATTAGTATTTCACCATATCATCTCCTCAAGCATTTGGCATCCTCTAACATGGAGACCATTTACATTACATTCACAGAGTTAGTTAAGCTTAAAACACCAGTTTGATTAACTTTTTGTCAAGAATCCTTTCTAATTCAACATGATCAATGCTCCTACAGATGCATTTTCAAACAGCCTGGTGTGACCGTGCTATGATCCAAAACTATAAGTATATCAATCAGAGTTTTATGTGTCATAATTGTTCTATCAAACTGCACCCAGATTTGATCCACGTGTATTTAGTTATCTCTATGGTGACCAATTTTCATAAGTAATCAATTCTTAATAAACTTTTCACATCTATGATGGTAAAATTCACAAGGAAAAGGCAACTACAAAGAGGAACTAATTTTAGACCGGAAATACAGAATATATGAAGACAATAAACCAAGGACTTTCACTACAAACCTATTCTGATTTGTAATGCTTGCAGTGAACAGAAAAATTCCAATTACTTATCTTCATACTTTTCTGTCAGTTCAACTTCCACATCATCCAGCATTTCCTGATCAAAAGAGCTCTTATTGCATGGTCAGCCTCCTCCCTCAAATTCATTTGTTTTAATTTTTAAAACCATTTTTCACATTATAAAGACAGGACACAACATAAAAAGTGTTTTATTTTAAGAACCACATGTTATTCAAGAGGCACCTCTCAAACAGGAAAATATTGTAACCCATCACTAGGGAGACATTTGTGTTAAGGAATCCAATGAGGCTAAGATGAGCTTAAAAAGAAAGTGCAGATGAAGTTATTTTGGGCATACGATAGTGATTATAAAAATAAGAGTAAAAGACTGTTGCAAACTGATGAATTTTGGCATAACATTACTGGAAATGTACTCTAGTTTAGATTGAATCATTCACGAGTGATCTAACGGTGGGATTTTGAGGATTTTAATCATCTCCAACAACATTTGACATGGAATATTATACGCATATTCAATAAATACAGATTGTGCATTCAGAATGCTTGAAGAAACCAAACTCCAATCCCATACATAAAGGTGAAACATTCAAACCACAGAGTGCAATGCCCACTCATATTACTCGATGAAGTTGGAACAAAAGAAGGATGACAAAGATTTTGATTTAGATGTTAATGTCAAACATATTCAACTAGGCCCTAGGTTTACACTTTTTTTGTTCACTAAGTGCTATCGTAAGAAACCCTGCAGTTTCTAACTTCACCAACCCACTAATTTGCTATGCAAATGATTTGCTCTGATACCACTCTAATATCTTGCTCTAAGATTGAACCCAAAATTTGCAGACCAAAAACTATCTTATGACAAGGTATTCTGTCAAACACTTAAGTTGCTGTAGCAAGATGAATTAACTTCTAAAGTGCTCAAGAATTTAAACCAAACATTTAGCATCCAAACATGTTCAGTATACCCAACACTTCAAATTCATTTAGAGGCATAAATACAAACATATAACAAACTTAATATTCTGAAAATGCATCAGACATATCTGAACATTTCGTCATACAATCGGCAACCAATTATTCCGGTTTGCTTGCTTGAATATTGACACTTTCCGATTTACCAATTCAACAAGCTATATACTAACAAACATAGGCAGATACTTAGCTTCCAAACTTACAAAATTAATTCACAGCAAACTCGGTTTAGAGTCTACCTCCAAGCTGAACATAGCCAAACACGATTCAACATAGCTGCTGAAGCAATACATACAGCCATCCAAGATCCTACTACTGTCCAGTGACCAATCTTTTAAAGTTTTCAGCTCCATTCTGTGCATAAACAGTACCAATATACAGCTCCAATTACCTCCTAAAAGCCATGCCCAACAGCTTGCAGTCACTAACAGTTTCCAAAGGAGAACGTCTGCACACAGAGAAATATAGGCAACAGCTAGGCATCACACCCAGCACAACCAAACAGCTGTATTTATGTCCTGGTATAAGCATCCCAACATTGCTTGGAAGTGGTTGTTGCTGCTAAAAATAGACCTGAGATAGAAAGTAGATGCCAAGTCTCACACCCAGCTCTGTAAAATTCTTTCCTATGAACGACGAGCTGCCTGGAACTGAGCCTTTCAATCACTAAAAACAGATTCTAAATTCTACCAAGTTGATAGACTACTTTCACCATTAAGCTCAATGGTAATCTCAGAAAGTAAGATCACCTCACAATGAAGACCAGTTTCTCGTCCAATCTTCCCATTCCAAGGGTTTTTGTCCTTGAAAAACCAATCATCGATTTCCAGCAACAATGGAGAAATAGCATAAAGATATATTCTCATAACATCTCTAAAGTGAAAGGATAGCCTTGCTTATATAGCTTTTTTAGTTGGTGAACGCTTGTACTTTTAGCAATGTGGGATAAAACATTCTGTACTTTTAGCAATGTGGGATGAAGTAGCTTCTCGAACAAGTTGGAGGGCTTTAATAACTAAAATGACTTTATATTATAACTTCATTATAGTCACTCCTTAATCCAATTAATGATATGACCTTAATAATTAATTATTATTAAAGTCAACCTTAATAATTAATTATTACTTTAATAGTAATTATAACATTATAACTCCATTAATCATCGCAAATCAATTCTAACTTCACCAAGAGGTTGCCCACTACATTCACTGCTAACTGAGGTGCCTTACTAAAAATAGTAAGGGACCATCTCTATCACCCTTGATTTACTAAAATTTGTAAGTTCCTAAACACTTGATCAAAACAGAGGTGCCAAAGGTCATCACTGCAACTGAGGCCGGTCCAAGTGCCCTACCAAATATAGAAATACTAGATAAATGACTTACTATAAATAGAAAGTGTAACAAATTAAACAAGTAAAGAGTAATCTTGAACGCTTATGTACTTTGGAAGGGAAAGAGTCTCTTGTTCTGTCAACTGGGAACCCTCTAACCATCTAACTTAGCCTACGAGGGCCAATGATAGGTTAATCTAAACAAACTCTGATGCTCGCGAAAATGGTGACATCACAGTCCATCCTCCCTAAAGATTGCTTGTCCCCAAGCAATCAGGATTGCAAAGAAACTCCACTACACTGGAAGTTCAAAGGAAGACTGTGAAATGTCCCACACTGAAACACAATTGGTGTAGCACTAGCATAACCACAACTACACAGAAATGAACAACCCATCTATCCAATCTCTGCACATTGAAATTATGCATCTGAAACAAATCATGTACATGAGGATCGAAAGTGAAACTACAAGTGATCCAAACCATGTACACACTGCAATACTCCCCAGTGAACCCAAACTAGAACCCCGATCCACACGAAGGACCCCACAACACATTGAAGAGTGTCCAACCAAATATACTCAAATCCCAAATCTTGGATAGAAGCTTGCTCAGAAGAATAACCTCAGACTTTTGCTACGCTAATCCAATCACGTCACCATGTTGGCAGCGGTGAAGCAATCCAATGGGACCCATCCAACTTATAGTGCGAATCCTGTCACCTCTTGGATCCCAAAATGAATGAAACTTACATCCATCCATCATGAGGTAAGAATATTTGGAAGCATCTACTACACCAAATCCCACACTACACTCTATTAGTCCCCCATGGATGTGAAATCCAACCATATTGTGGAGATAAGAACTCCTGAAGGTGTCTGTATAATCCCGAAGCCAATCCACACTGATGCATCATCAAGTCCTCCACACGTGGATCAAAACAAAAATGATGAGCACTCCTCACTATGTAGTTACAGTAGAAAGCTCCAACCTCTATCAATGGCTCATCACTGACAACTCTGGAATCAAGAGATGGCTTCAATCTCTAACCCCGAACAGTTGATTCGACAGGGGCTCTAATAACCCTCTCCACAAACCCAACCACAAAATCTCTATGAGGAAGCATTGTAGTCAGAGTATCTACAATCGCTCCCACCAAAAACTGAATGCCACATGAACCTTGAATGAGAGTATCCTCGGTGACTCCAAAAGGTCCCTCCTGAAACTCCGGACACTCAAGCAGGTACTCAATAAACGAATCTGTGTAGTAAAAACAATATGAGGCAGAATCAACCTTCTCTTTTCTAACCTTCAGTTGATCACTCTGACTTTGTGACACAACAAGCTAGCGTCCAAACTCAACTGCATGGGATGAAGAAACAAATTTGTTTCCAGGAGAGCGAACCAAATCAACATGAGAGCCATACTCCCAACCAGATGACACTCTTTGAATCCCCTATGAAAATGAAGTAACATCGTGAACTAACACAACTCTCAAGAGAATCCATCATTGCCACACAAGAGCTATCGGCAATCTGACTTGCATTATATGTAGCCACATCCATCACCACAACCCGTGGATATAAGATCATCACTAATTGCCACTATAGAAGACTATATTGTATCTATAGCTAGTGAAGACTCTACCAAACTCAATTCCACAGTAAGCTCCTCCACTCATGACTACAACTCTTGAAGGGCCAACTAGACACTCTTCAATGAATTCATAGTCACCTCCAGCTCATGGGTGAGCTCATCTACCTCCTCCTTTCCCTTCAAGGCATCATAGCAAGTGCAATCCCACTCAAGAAGCTAGTCTCTATCAACCAATAACTTGGACTCAGGAGAGTACTCGCCAAGCCCAAGATTTTCAACTTGGCAAAAGCTCGGTAAATACTCCGCAAAATCTCGGCAACTTGGAAAGTACTAAAAATTAAAATCTCTTAAAAAAACATATTCTTTTTGTAAAATTCAATTAAAAGATGTATTAAATTGAAAATTCACAGCTCAAAAAGAAAATGCATGGTTTTCTAGTAAAATTATGTGCAAAATGCATCTTCACCAGTGTTTACTTGCATAGACATTTTAACCCGCATTTTTTTGAGTCTACAAAATTGAAAGAGTTAAACTTGAGAAAACTCACCTAGCAAAAAAAATGAGTACTCATCAACTCGGAGAGTACTCACAGAGTTTGCAAACTATGGTTCAGACTACAGGATCAGATATGGCAGGATTTGCACAGTTAGACTCTTGAGATACAAAGGCTTGCTATGAGAAATTTAAACAAAACAAGTAGTTTAGATATGAGGGCTTCCACACTTGAGATAGAAGAGCTTAGTACTAAAAATGTGAACCAAACAGGCAGTCCTTCTGAATTTAAGATTTATTGGAGCCCTCCAAGCGGTGGGGGGGGGGGGGGCGGGGGGGGGCGGTGCAGAGGGAATTCTATTGCCGGCGAAGAGGGTGAAATGGCCCCGGCCGGCTCCGGCTTATATTGCCGGTGCATGCATGCAGAGGGATAGTCTATTGCTGCAGGGGACAGACAAAGAAAAGTCAGAAATTAGCACAAAAGATTATCAAAATTAAATACACATCAAGGTAACAGGACCGAAGAAGGGACCCAATATTTCAGATCCTATAAAACTGTGGATTTAATGATTCTAATTATTAGACTAAGAAATATATCAAAAACTGATTAATAACTAAATACATGCCTTGTAACAGATAAGTGAGGACCCTACATTTCAGTCCCCAAAAAACAGTGAACTTTGATACTAAACAATAAGATACATCAAAAGACAATCAACAGTTAAATACATAACCATGCAACAGACACAAATTGGCACCCTACATTTCAGACCTTACAAGACCAGCAGATTTAAGATACTAAACAAAGAGGTAAAAGTAAGATGATCATCTGAGAAGCAAAGTTAAGATTAAAACATGGGCTTGTGAAGTTCACTGTAAATGTTACAATAGTTGAAAATACAGATGAGACAGTGGAGTGAATTGTTTGATGAGGAGCAAAAGATTAAACAGATGTAAAAAAGTTAATAGAATGACGAGGATCGAAACTACAGTCGCCAGGTGGTAACTCACAGATGATTTGAAAGAAGATAGGATATACATAATTTCTTGAGTCAACTACTGAATCTTACTAGAGGCACACTCCTTATTTTAACCATTACAAGGATACATATGATTATATTAAATAACTTAGTGAATGAGAAAAGGATTTAAAGACGGAGAAATTAGCCACTGAGATACAAACCCACAAACAAAAGCCAGCCTAGCTCATCGAAAAGTTGTTTCATAAGAGCATACAAAACAAAATATCCTATTGGCAGCCAAACCACATAAAAAAGAGTGTCAGAAGGTAAGTCAATGACAACAAATTTATGGAAAAGCCACACCAGCTTGAATATTCACTGGAGACAATTCCAGGGTACACTAAATTTAGTTGTTTGGTCAGAGTAAATTATTTTATTAACCCCATAGAACATGCAGGAAGTGTCAGTCTAGTGTTTCTACAGAACCTACCCCTGGCATTTGTTTTTCGCCAGAGCTAGTGATGACATCAACATCAGAAAACTCTTCCACAGAAGCAGCAATCTTAGTACCACCCAATCATCTCACAATTTCCTCAGCGAGGGTATATGTAGAAGGCTGAGTAGTAGTTTATTATGCACTGGAAACAACTACTTAACAAACACTAATAACACATTTCAGCCTGGGTTGCCCTTCTTGAATAATCTTTTATTTTTATATATTCTTATTTGTTCTCAATTTTGAGATAGCTGTGGATAGCCTATTCTATCTTTGTGTCTATTGGCATGTATATTCATAGTATAGCATTTTTTTCTTAATCATATTTACTGTTCTGAGCTCAATCATGAAGTAGGTGAATAATCAATGTTTGTCTCTCTAGAAAAAATTTTAAAATTAATAAATAAATGCAGTAATTTTTTTTCACTAAGGTATGAGTCAAAGTTATAAAATTGAGTTCATAAGTTTAACTCCTTTATAGAATTGAGAGGATTTACCCTTGTCATAAGTTATGATTTCTTTCTGGACCAAACAAAGAAAAGGGTCCTGCAAAACTGTGAACATTATTATTTTTCCTAACCAAAATAATGCACAACTTACCTGAAGAAAAACTCATATGATATTCAAGTAAGTTTAAAATTAACTACCAAATGCTTTATCATCCATGCCAGCAAAAATCATGAAAATATGTACAAACTAAAAAGTACATCATAAAAATACCTCAACCATAATTTGCCTTTGTTGACTAGCATCTTCAGGAAAAGGATAGCGATTAGCTCCAAATGTTTCACAAATCTTTAGGATTTTGGTCTTAGCCCGATCTCCAGAAAAAAAAATTACAAAAACAACTTTTGGGACCTGTAAGAATATTTCCAGAAGACTTAGTAGGGTTATAGAATCTTTGTAGCATGCAAATTTCACCTATTCCTGTGCAAAAACCAAAAATAATATTTATTAAGATACAGCAAGCCTGCATAAATGTGATTCTATATCAAGGCAAGATAATGCTTAACACCAAGATATTTAAAAATAAAAAAGAGATGACTACATCAAGAGAATCTTAATATTGTTTCATTAACATGGAATACATAAACTCTATCGATTTCATAATGTATAGCACTCTAAAGTTAGGTTGAACATTTGTGGACAAGAGCTACCACACCAATTACTCCTTTCAGCCCATAACGCTGGAGCCATTGATGAAAGATCTCTTCTTATCTGGTGACTGCAAGTTCTGATTATTTTTGTGTTTCTTTAAATTTCTGATTTTTTTGAGGTTTTCCAGTATTCTGATTTTTTTGTATTTTTGGGATTTCTGATTTTATTATTTTTCCTGATGTATGCAAATTGTGAATGAAGTACAACAAAGTACAAACTGAAATGCATGTTCAAATTGAAAGGTACAGCAAAGCAACAATTTAATGAAATTTTCATTGACTCAAAAACTCCATGTACATACCTATACAGGTCTGGTACAGATCTGAAGATTCTTGAGATATCCTACCAGCACATAAAAAGAAATGAATTCATGCACAGAGACTGTTCATCAAGTCTGATTTGTAACAGAAGGTCTGAAAGCTCCCAAAATGTCTGGAAATGGCTTCCAAAAACCTTACGCCCAGCTAGCTACTTGCTGCAATCAATCCACGAGAGGTGCAACAAGCTTGGTGTGCTACTGGATGATGAACATATAGGTCCAAATGACCCAGATCTGCAACCAATACCCTTGAATCTGCTCTGCAATAAATCTGAAACACTGATTCATTTATCAATTTGCTCAATGATAAATTCTGAATGAATTCACCCTCTAAGAAAAGTTAAGGTTTTTGTCCAACCTTCCAATCCCAGAGTGTTTTCGTTCACAAAACACCTAATCTGCTGCTCAAACTCTTTCTCAAAGCTCCAACCCAATTCTCTGATGTAAAATGAATATTGACTCAAACCCCAATTGGACCTTTAGGATTTTCTTTTATTTAACATAAGTTTAATTTTAATTTATTCTCTCCCTCCTAGAGAGTTTGACCACCTTGAGGGTCTTATTCATCATTAAGCAAATCACCACCTTTCAAAACAACCTTATCTCTCCTAGGGATGTGTGCCATGGGGCCCATTCAATAATATTTATTATATTATAAGGTGATCTAATTAAATCACTTTATTTTTATTTAAATTGAAACATTAAGCAATAAATTTATTATTTAAAATTTATTCCTGGATGCATCACCTGAACTCCAAACTGAAAAATGAGTGTTGTCACCAGTCCAAGGCTGATGTCTAAATATAGTAGGGCCACTGCCAATCCCCTCCTAAAAAATAGGACCCCTTCCTAAAATTTAAGAAACTGTGTCAAATCAACTGAAATCGCTCAGAATGCTTCTCGAACCATCTCCCAGACTCAAACTATTTGGAAAGGCTCGTAAAGCTCCATGTTAAGCTCCACAACCCCTGGTTGGGTTCCCTAACCACTCTGCTGACCTACAAGAACTCCTGATTATAGGCCAGCCTCTGTTGTAGTCTGAACTCTGAACTACCTTAGGAACATTACAATTAACTGCCCTTTGGATACAATTAGTTGGGACAGATTGATTAAGGCATTGCTTAGCATTGTGTTCCACTACTACTTGGGCTCAAGGGCATTTTAACTCTCATTCTAAGGTCACGATTGTATCTCCTCTCAATGTTGACGACCCTAAAACACTCCTATTTCACAACAAAGCTATCCAAAATAGACTCAATATTACTGCTTCACTGCCAATAGTTTTTCAGCCATAAGAGTTAAGCGAGGTTCTCCTCGGATCTTAGCCCTAGTCTCTCCATGATGATTGTTCTTAAACCCAACATTGCTACTCCAATAATAACTGATAGTAATATTGTTGGCTTCCATAAAACATACAAGAGTCCAAAAAACTAATGATTTTTGCTTCCTACCTTGTCTTGGTACCTATACAAAACTCATGTTAATACTACTAGACGTCTATTTTTGTCATCAATTTATGATCATTTGTGTATCAAGTCAAGATCAATAAGGGTTTTCTCCAATCAGGTTACAAATTCGTTGTGTCATGGTCTTATTTTTCAACTAATGACTTGCAAGGTGCTGAAATTTTCACTGTTCCAAATTTAAAATTGTCGAGGTTCCTCATTTGAGCAGACACAAGTGTATTTCACTTAAACATCAAAATGCACAAAAAAGACTTAAGTGCACATTTAAGATGGCCTTGCCAAATGTTTTTCCCGATGATGCACACTAGAGGTGGCAAAGTCAATGGGATTATCCACCCAATTCTTTGCTTTTGGCTCAAGTTATGAAATTCTACGCCTAGCCAGATCTTTTTGTGTGGCCAAACCACTTGTTTTTTCCACCTAAGATTTGGAAAATTGGCAAATAAAAAATGATCAATGGCAAGGATTGTAAAAGGCAGTTTTTAAGACACGTGCACACTTTTTAATGGTGGTAACCATATAAAATTCCAGCTGGTAGACTTGGAAGTTGAAAAGACATTAAGGAATTCTGCCAGCATTTAAAAGGGAGATGAAAGCAGCAGTGCACGGCACAAATTGGCCGTGATTTTGATATCAAGTTTTTACACCAACGTATCAAAACTGGTGGTTTGATGAAATATCCCTTTTACAGTTTTCCTGTGATTCCCATTCAAATTTTTATTTTTAATTCCAACTATTATGGTTTTATTCTTATTCTGATTTGCTGAATCCTGAAATTTGGCTAAGTCTGGAATTTTTCGAAAACCCCCAAAATCTAGAATTTGCATCTTAACTCCTATGAAGCTGAAACCTATCTCAAACATCCTGAAATGTATTTAACTGGTATTTATACAAATATAAATTAAAGTATAAGAAATAAATCAAACTTATACTTAAATATTATATTTGTATAATTCCTCCTGCCCATGAACAAAAAAAAATTATCCTTTCACATCCACCTTTGGGGGTTCCGGATGTCAAAAATTTAGAAAAATTGCAAAAAAAGGTCACTAAAGTGACGTCTGTGCCCTCAAGTTCGCCCCACTTCGCCATACATTCGTTTTTGGGTGAGCTGGTCCGCTCGGGTCCATTCGTTCGGGGCAGTTTTTCGAACTGGGCCCAGATTTTTTAACCCTGCCCGAACCCACAGGCGAACTAGACCCGAACCACGGACTACTTCGAACTTGGGCCAGTTCGGAGGGGTGGGGGGCAAACCCTGGTAACTTAGTTTATATCTGGTTTTTGTCCGATTTTCGCCTAAAAATTGTCAGGTCTCTCTACAAGAGGGTTTTCTGATTTTTTCCACAAAAAATCATCGAGTGATATTTTAGTGTCAGGGATTTTACAATTTTTTTCCTAAAAAAAATTCTGGTTGGGTTTTATAATTTGTGGAAAAAATTATTTGTTTGGTTTTATAATTTTTCCCTAAAGGAGTTATTGTGGATTTTGTGAGATATTTTGCCTCAAAAACTATTTTATAAAAAGATTTTACCGTTTTCCCTTAAAAAATAATGTTTTGTATGCTAATTTCTGTCTCAGATTTTATGTCAGCTACTCATGGATGTTTAAGTGTTTGGTTTTGATTGATTTTTGACGCAAGGAAGGATATAGGGAGGGGCCAAAGGCACACCTTAACCAGATCCACCTTGCAGAACAACACACAGAAGCAACAACACACAACAGTGAGAGAGAGAATGCAAAAACTTTCATATATTATCTTCAAATTGATTCATACATGCCAGGTTGTAAGGCCTTCCCGGTTTGGGCCAGATATTACAATCAAGTACAAAAGTCCTCCAACATGCGAGGATCTGCCAACAATCTCTTATTTCCTATCTCCTATCTTCTATCCAAAACTGACTTTCTAAACTCTAACCAAAAAACTATATTTATACAAGAGGCTCCAAATCAAGTCGGCCTTCAAATCCACAATCAACGGAAGGAACAACCAGATCTAGGTCCACACGCTTTCCAATGATGGATATCAACATTAAATCCGCGACCCAAATTAAATGCACAAGTCAGCCTCAAAAGAAATCCAAAACAAACAACTCGGTAAGCAAGGAAACCGAGCGCCAAACAAGCATCATCGAGCGCCAGGGAATTAACCGACCAACACTGGTGAACAAAGGAAACCGAGCAACACTGAACCAACTTGGTCAAAGCAGGAACCGAGCAACACAGACAAACTTCAAATATATTTTTGGTGACACAGGATTGCCAAGGACCCGAGATGCTCCTGCATCAGACACCTGGGGTTATTTGAAATGATTCTCTGAATCATGAAATAGGTATGATCCGAGTTGCATCCAACTCAAACTGTGAAATCCATGAACTGTCTTCGATCGGTCTAATCTTCCACTTTACCAAATATTCCATATACTATTTTCCTCTTGTACTTCTGCCAATTCTTTGCTCCAAAATCAGCTCAACTTCTTCCATCTACTTCTTAGGATAATCCATCGGTACTGTCATGTCTTCATCAGGTTCATGATACTCATACAAATCAGCAATGTTGAAAATAGGTGATATATCCATGTCATCAGGTAACTCAATCTCATATGCATTTCCACTGTCAAATTTTCTCAAAATCTTGCAAGGTCCAAACTTCTTCATTTTCAGCTTCCCATATGTTCCAACACGAAATCGACCTTTCTTCAAATGAACCATCACTTCATCACCAACATCAAAAGTCTTATGTCTCCTTGATCTATCAGCTCTGCCTTTGTATTTCTGATTACTCTTTTCCAGCTTATGTTTCACATCTTCATGCAATGTCTTCATGTATTCAACAAATTTTACTCCTTCAGCACTTCTCTTTCTTTCATCAGCAATGTCTCTCAAATCAGATATACCTCTCGGTTGTATGCCATTTACAATCTCAAAAGGTGTTTTTCCAGTACTCCTATTCACTGAATTATTTTTATGCAAACTATATTTCAACTTGGTGCCAAACTTTCTCCAAAGAGTCTTCCAAAAGTATCCAACAAATTTACTATCTTAGTCAGAGATAATACTCCTCGGTAATCCATGCAATCTAACAATTTCCTTAAAGAAAAGATCTACTACATGTACTACATCTGATGTCTTTCTACAAGGTATAAAATGTGTCATTTTAGAAAATCTATCCACAACAACAAATATAGAATCATTACCTCTTACTATCTTCGGTAAGCCAAGAACAAAATTCATACTAATGTCAATCCAAGGTTTCTCAGGTACAACAATCAGTGTATACAATCCAGTATTCTGACTTACTCCTTTTGCAACCTGACAAATTCCACAACTTTTCACAAATTTTTAAACATCTTTATACAACTGCGGCCAAAAGTATTTCTCCTTAAGCAAACTCAATGTCTTATCAACACCAAAATGTCCAGCCAAACCACTACTATGTTTTTCCTTTATCAAATTAGTTCTCATTGCTCCTCTCAGTATACACAACTGAATACCTTTACACAACATACCTCCTTGCATAAAATAGTCATCCCATTTAGTGCTCGGTTGATCTTGAATAGGTACTCTGCACTTTCTCCACGGATCAGAAAAATCAAGATCAAATTCATAAGAATCTCTCATGTCATCAAAGCCTAGAACTTCAATTTTCATCTCGGTCATCAAAGATCTTCTACTCAATGCATCAGCAACTCGGTTAGTGACTCCACTCTTATGCTTTATCACAAATGTATAACTCTGCAAATACTCAACCCATTTCATGTCTCTGATTCAACTTATTCTGACTACCCAAATACTGTAAAACCTTATGATCGGTATACAACACAAATTCACTCGGTATCAAATAATGTCTCCATTTCTTCAGTGCTTGAACAATAGCATAGAATTCTTGATCATACACAGAATATTTCTTTTTTGCATCATTCAACTTTTCACTAAAGAAAGCAACAGGTTTACGTTCTTGACTCAACACAGCTCCAATTGCACTTCCACTTGCATCACATTCCACTTGAAATACCTTATTGAAATCAGGCAATGCCAAAATAGGTAATTCAGCAACCTTCTGCTTCAGAGTCTCAAAACTTTTATCAGCTCCATGTGTCCATTTGAATTCTCTTTTATCTCCTCTCATAGTCTCAGTCATAGCATTACATATTGAACTAAAATTCCTAATGAACTTTCGGTAAAAACTTGCCAAACCATGAAATGATCTTACCTCACTAGCATTCTCAGGTGTAGGCCAATTCAAAATAGCTTCAACCTTTTCAAGATCCATTTTCAAACCATCAGCTGAAATCACAAATCCCAAATACACAATCTCCTCTTTCATGAATGAACACTTTTTTAGATTTATCAGTAGCTTTTCTTTTTTCAATCTCTGCAAAACTTGTCTAACATGCAACAAATGTTCTTCTCTGGTCTTACTGAATATCAGAATATCATCAAGATATACAATCACAAACTTACCCAAGAATTTCTTCAAAACTTCATTCATCAACCTCATAAAAGTACTCGGTGCATTCGTTAAACCAAAAGGCATAACCAACCACTCATACAAACCTTCTTTTGTCTTAAAAGCAGTCTTCCATTCATCACCTTCTCTGATACTGATCTGATGATACCCACTTTTCAAATCAATTTTGGTAAAATACTTTGCTCCAGTCAAACTGTCCATTATGTCATCCATTCTCGGTATAGGAAACCTATATTTCACTGTTATCTTATTGATTGCTTTGGAATCAGTGCACATTCTCCATTCTTCTTAGGTGCCAATACAACAGGTACTGTACAAGGACTCAAACTTTCTCTGATCAAACCTTTCTGCAACAATTCTTGAATCTATCAGTTCAATTCCTGATTCTCGGTAGGTGTCAACCAATGTGGTGCCTTATTCGGTAAACTAGCTCCAGGGATTAAATCCATGCAATGATCAATGCTTCTCTTCGGTGGCAAACCATCAAGTACATTATCAAAAATAATTTCACTGTACTCAGTAAGTAACTTATCAATCTCCTCAGGGACACTATCCTCTGTTTTCTTACTTGGTTTGTTAGGAATCACAGCAAAACATACATCATTCTTCTTCAAATCCTTAACAAACTTTCTTACTTCCATCAAGCAAACTTTCACAGATGTGCAAACATTACTAACAGTTCTTCAATCAAAGGTAACAAGATTTGTCTTCTCCCATCAGCCCAAATTGTATATTTATGCAATCTCCCATCATATATAGCATGTCTATCATATTGCCAAGGTCTACCCAACAAAATATGACAACAATCCATAGGCATGAAATCTGATAGGGCTTCGAGTGTTCCAACCTTTTCAACTGCAACTTTGTGACCATTTCCTCAGATGCCAGATTCTCTAAGCTACCACTGTCAATGATTACTTTCCAAACTTTATCAGAAACTCTACATCTGGTCTTGAACAAACTTTTCCTTACCAGATCTTCCTTTTTACCTTCATTCCAAAGTGCTCTCCTTACCATCAAGTTATTTTCTTTCTCAGGTTCATTCGTTGATTTTTCTTGCACCAAAGCATTTATGTTGTTACCAACCTTCTTACTTGCATGTGTACACTCAAATGATCTATGTCCTTCTCCACAATTGTAACAAGTTCCTCGGAAACCACCTCTTTTATAACCACCTCAGTAGCTATTGTCTTTGCCTCTAAATGAACTTTCACCTTTCCACTCGGTTTTGCCTTTGTCCAGAGTTGTCTTTTCAGGTTCAAATCTACTATTTTTACCATGAGATCTACCTCTTCCTCTAGGGAATCTACCACCTCTACCTCTTTGTCTTTGCTCATGTCTCTTGTTCAATTTCTCCTCAGCTTTCAATGCAAATTGATAAGCCTCTTCAATGTTCTCCAATTTGACCAAGCTGATTTCTTCTTGGATGGAAACTCTCAAACCATTCAGGTATCTAGCAATTCTTTCCACATCATCTTTATCATGTCTAGATCTGATATCTAATCTATAGAATTCCTCAGTATATTCTTTTACCGAGCTATCTTTCTACCTCAAACTTTGCATACACCTAACTAGGTTAATCTAATAATCACAAGGTAAGAACTTTCCTTTCAATTTATTCACCATTCTACTCCATACCTTGATTTTGTCTTCGCCTTTCCTCTTTTTGTCCAGCTACAGATGTTCCCACCACAAGGATGCATAACTTTTCAACTTTGTGCTTGCAATTTTCACCTTCTTTTCCTCAAGTACATTTTCATATTCAAAATACTTTTCCATCTCAGTGATCCAATCCACCAATTCATCAGAATCCAATTTCCCACTATACTCAGGAGGATTAAAGTGTGGTGTAGACTTCACACTTGTCAAAGCCTTCAAGAATCTTTCCTCACCCTGATCCATCACAGGTGCAGGTCCTACATCACCTTGTTCTACTTCAATTTCATCATCACTAACATCTTCCAGATGTCTTCCTCTTCTCTAGGCTATTTCAACAACTTCTAATCTAGCAGCAAGTTGTCTCAACATGTCTGCCAATCCTGGATCCACATCTCGCCTCCCACGAACCATCTTGAAAACCCTCTGCAATTGCAGGTCAAATCGCAATCTGCTACCCCACAACAATTCAACTAGGACTTCACAAGAAGGAACCTTCAAACCTAGATCCAGATCTAACCTCGCTCTGATACCACCTAACGCAAGGGAGGATATAGGGAGGGGCCAAAGGCACACCCTAACCAGATCCACCTTGTAGAACAACACGTGGAAGCAACAACACATGACGGTGAGAGAGAGAAGAATGCAAAAACTTTCATATATTATCTTCAAATTGATTCATACATGTCGGGTTGTAAGGCCTTCCCAGTTTGGGCCAGATATTACAATCAAGTACAGAAGTCCTCCAACATGCAAGGATCTGCCAACAATCTCTTATTTCCTATCTCCTATCTTCTATCCAAAACTGACTTTCTAAACTCTAACCAAACAACTATATTTATACAAGAGGCTATCGAATCAAGTCAACCTTTAGATCCACAATCAACGGAAGGAACGACCAAATCTAGGTCCACATGCTTCCCAATGATGGATACCAACATTAAATCCGCGACCCAAATTAAATGCACAAGTCAGCTTCAAAAGAAATCCAAAACAAACAACTCAGTAAGCAAGGAAACCAAGCGCCAAACAAGCATCACTGAGCGTCAGGGAATTAACCGACCAACACTGGTGAACAAAGGAAATCGAGCAACACTGAACCAACTCGGTCAAAGCAGGAACCGAGCAACACAGACAAACTTCAAATATGTTTTTGGTGACACGGGATTGCCAAGGACCCGAGATGCTCCTGCATCAATTTTTCTCCTCAATAATCGTAGATTGATTTTTCTCCTCAAAAATCATTTCTGTGTTTGCTGATTTTTTCCAAAAAAATGATGACTTATGTTGTTGGTCTTAGGGTTTTTCGTTTTTTTCCAAAAAATATCATTGGAGGATTTTGTTGATTTTCTCCACAAAAAATCATGGTTTCTTGCCGCTGTTCTAGATTGGACCTAAAGTTTCAGAAGCTTTTCTTAGTGTCTCTGGCTACATGGTAGGAAAGCTTTGGTACCCAACACCAAGTTTTATGGATTGTGGTTATTTTGGTCAAATCCAAAAGTTTTGTAGAATCAAGGAGGGTCTCAACAACAAGCTCATGTCCTAGAGTTTTCTGAAGAGAAGGGGGCAGCCTTCTGTGCTTTTTCTGTACTTAGTATGATGACCATTAAAGGAGGGTATTAGAATAATAATATAATGTTTCTAATAGTCATTTTTAGTGAGTTTAGTTGTATTAGTTAGTTTCTATTTTCCTATTTAGTTAAAAATTGTTTCATTTAGAAACATCTTGTACTTTTCTATATAAGAAGACTTCTCTCCATTAATAACATTAATAATTTAATTATTTTTCCATACAACCACCAAAGATACACAAAATATTTAAAAGCCCAAACAAGAATTCTGACTTAACCACTAATACCTTAAGTGCATAGGAAATCAGTCAATATGAAGATTCTTTCTGCTAAAAGCTTGAAGCCAAAAACTCCATGTATGCTTAGACAAATTGAATAGGAAAGAACAAGAGACAAAGTGCAAATGAGGAATGGATACAAGAAAGGTGTGACAATGCGAGACCAAGGCCTAAATTACTTCCATGTTTTCTTAAGAAAATAAGTCTTATATTATACCAAACAGCATAACAGTTATATCAAATGAGCAACAAAATTACATAGAAAATCAAATCCTTGCCCTACAAAACGTTGAATGGCTAAAATGACTAGCTCTAGCAAGATGCATAGTTGTATCCCTTTTATGATTATTAAACTCTCTAAAGCAAAGTGTGGAATTAACCTCCTTAACAGTTTCCTTGAATCCTATCTTCTAAAGGAAATCAATTGCGATAAGCTTAACATATGCCATACCTCATTTAGCATGCCTCTAATCATTTACATGTCCCATAAAGGAAAATACTTTCATGACAAAGGAATGGTGAAAACGTAATGAATTCTTCTTGCTACCTTGTGCAAAAGGTTTTAGAAGCAAGATACGTCTGAAAATAATAGTATATAGAATCTGCTTCCTCACATCAAACCCAAAAACTCACATATCCCAGTGCTCCTAAGAATTGTTTTAACCACCAGACATACATGGAGTAATAACCATCCCAAAACATTCAGTTCAAAATATCTTCTTAATTTCAAAGACTTCTGCCATCCTTTTTCAAGATCCCTAAGTTTCCACTTTTGGTAAAACAGCATAACAGTATAGAATTTGTCTTGCTCCATCAAATAGATGCTTGATGCCATGACTATAAAATGGCTCCACTTCCAAACCCTCTATTCATAGAAGCAGAAATATTTCTAAAATTTTGATGAAATATAATTAATCGTTTCATACCCTTGGGTCAATGTTTTCATCAAAATATTGCAAGTTTCTGCATAAATCCAGGCAGACTGATTTTTTGACCAAATCACAATTTTTATCTTTCGGTCTGCCAAGTTATTCCTGAAATTTTTGCTGCTTTTCTCCAAAAAATCGTTATATTTTTGCAATTTTTCAGTCAAAAACAAAATCTGGGTAAGATATAGGGTTTTATTCTGAATTTTGCAGCAATGTTTATCCTACCCCAAATGTTTTCTGGTTTAATCCCAATAAATTGAAACTATTTCTATCTTTTGGTTTGCCAAGTTATTTCTGAATTTTTTGCTGCTATGCCCCACTGTCTAAAAGTAATACTAGAAGAAGGTTTAGTGAAATAAACAAGCATTCACAGAAATAATCACAGATTTCTATAATCAAATGGAAGATAATAGACATGACAAAAGGAATTTATAAGGGTTTTGAGATAAAAGGAATATGTACTTACTTTATATTGAAATTAAAATATTTTTATAGAAGGAATGTCAAAGATATATAATGTGTCATACCTTATATCGAAGATGTACTGATATATATTCCTAAGATGAGCGAAGAAAATGCCCACATTATGACAGATTATCAATATATAATCCAAGAATTCTCAATTAGATCATCAGAAGCATTATTCTCTTTTTTGTTCATTGAATGTATTAACAGATGATTACTCATAGTCTCATATATAACTGTAATGGCCAAAATTGCATACCTTGCAAATTTCCTTACATTTTGGACTGGTTTTGGCTAGGTTATCCTTTATTCAGTGACAAACGTACAAATAAGGTGATTATGCTAAGAATTGTCACATAGCCCAATTCATACCCACCTCCATTTGCACTCATTCCAAGGAACCACATCCATCCTTCAATTTGACCCGTTTCCTGCCCAACTCAAAGTCACAATTTACAGGAGTGATCTACGCCACTTACATGATTATGAAATGACCCCTGAAGTCTTAGATTCAAAATTCAATTATTTTCCTTCCACTTAGTTGTTATGTGCTGAATTGAAACATTAAATGCCTTACTTGCACCTTTACCCTTGTAGTTAAGGACTAACTCCATTTCATTTAAACAGATAGCAAATCTATGGAATGATCACCTCTTGCACACATCGAGCTTAGAAAGAATCTAGTGACCTTAGTACTACATCAGCGTTCTAGGGCATATTGCATAAATGCTTTCTGTCTTCAATTATTGCTCAAATTCATTAACATGCGTCCTTACAGAGGAGGAATTCTACCTATCACATGTAAAATCTTGACTGCACAACCAAGTTTTTAGGTAGGTTTACAAACATATAACATTTCCCAGGTTGAAAACTTTTACAGATCAGATGCACACAAAAGAATTAGATCCACAACTGCAGGATGTGATCCAGACAGAAACTGAAATTTTATCAGTTCCAATCCATTCATTTGACATGTCCTAAGTTTCTGTTGCAGGAATGAATCGGTTTTGACACACCTAGCAGAGCCTGTTTCTTACAAAGAGACAGGTACCACTTCTTGTTTATTGAATTTTCCACAGCATCTAATTCAGTATATTTATTAGTCCCAACTCTGTAATCTAGGGTAAATTCTAAATATTTATGTTATTTATTTGTTTATCCTTGTTTTAGTAAATAAGTATTTTATTTCCTTACAATAATATTAGATTTTTCTTTCTGTAGTGAGCCTAATTATTAATATGTATTACAACTTCATCTTATATTAGCACCTTATACCTACATTACATAGAATCTATTAAAAGTTTAAATGTTAGATGTAAAGTTCAATAGGCCATGAAACTCGATAACAAAGCAGGCATTTATGTAGAATTACATATAATCATCTATGCCAGTAATGTTAACACTCAATATTCTGTTAATTATTCAATTCATGTTTTTAATCTTCAATGTCCTCTGAACAGAGCCTCAACTATTTCAGGAGATCGTATTAATCAGCAGGCTTAATTACTAGATCCTTCGCAATATATTAAGAAGCTTCTATGTACGTTCTCCATTCCTGATAACAAAAATTCTAATGACTAAACTACAGGCAGATACAAGGAACAAGAATCATTAATTTCCTAAACATCTGTATACATTTGCAAACAAGTCTATAAATATTGACAACATTAACATTTAAATTATATAATGGTTACAGATATTTTCTGCTCTAACAAGAATGTGAATTTACCATTTCGGACAATACTGGATCCTTTACATGTTGTTCAACTGCCACCTGCTTAAATAACATATTTCCCCTTGTAGCCCGAAAAAGAACCCTTTCAAATGGTATAACCTTGGCCGTGGGAACAAGTCCACAAACAAACCCTAGCCTTCCTTGTCTTGACATACCAGCCTGTATTTCCTGCAATGTTATTGGTTAATCAAAGGATCATTGAAGGAAAATAATTAAATCATTGAAGGAAAATAATTAAATCATTGAAGGAAAATAATTTCTACTAGCTCAACCACCTGTTCTAATAGCAATGGACTGTCCACAAATTCATCTCCATTATATGAAGCTTCGTCTATTTCTGTTTGATGAGAAACCATATTGGTCTGAGATTTAGAGAGGAACATTCCAGCCTGAAATGAAATACATAAAGATTTCAGTAAAGCACCCCAACTGATTATCCACAGCTTGCAAATTAATGCCAAATCTGTCAATGAATGCTGTAGAATCGGCGCCTTAACTCTCTATACTTAAGATGAGTCGACACTAGAATGCAAAGAATTCAATTTCATTAGAAGAGACATTTTTTTAAAAATTAATAATTTGAAATCTTTTTATGAACACAGAAAACCACACAAAATGTTCTCAGAGAAAAGAAAGATCCTCATCTGTGACAATGCTTCATTATGGCTTTTAATAGAGATTTGTATTGGTATGATAATCATAAATAAATAAATTCTAGTGATACTGCTAAGCCCATTCTTATGGCATATGATTCTATTGGCATAGAGCAATCTAGGCAGATAAGATGTGATACCATCCAAGTACCCACCAAACCTTATGGGCATTGATCATTGGTTTTGTCAAGGTTTCAGGCACTTCTTATGGCTTTGACATTCCAACTCATATTTTGCAGGCTAAGGTACTGTCAAGCCATGTCCAAAGGTCCATAATACTTGCAAGAACATGAACCCCTCTCTAACAGATACTGCACACAATGTTAATGCAATAAGGAATCCAGGCAGACTAGATGTGATACCATCCAACCGTTTTCTCAAGGTTTCAAAGACATACAAACCAAACCACTGAGATTCACTTACAAAATGGGGTATTGCCAAGAGTCAACACTGTTGCTGCCTTTGACATTGAGAATTCTCAAGGTGTACAGGGAAATGCTCTGCAGATTGTATTTGGCAATTATATTTTATCACACCTATGTATAGCTGTTGAAAGGTTAAGGGTCCAGTGTGGAAGAGCATATGTTTCATCTTTCATGATAGTTATTTAACCTTTGTGACTTTGTTACATTATGTATACATCTTGCTATATAAATTTGCCATCAAATATTAGAGCATAAACTTAGTTTTAGGAAGATATAAACTCATACATCACTTTCAAGAGTATGCAATGCGAAAAATACACAGATTAATAAATGTTTCTGTTCTACTCCTATTTCTTATATATGATTCTATAAATACTTTTTAGCCATTGTCTAATAGTAATATTGTTTCCACATGTAACAAATCTAGATCCTAACAATTTAAAATGTTGTCTCCCAGATATCTCTAGGGATCCAGATCAATCTGTGAAATCAAAAACAAACAAGAAAGAAAAATAGTTAATCTGTAGAAGTAAATTTTGCACGTTTTATGATGCGTCTTCAAAAAACCCATGTCCCCAGTAGGGGGACATTTCCAAGACTTGGAGACTTGGGCGAAACATTTGCCCAAAGCACCACCACCTCTGTGGGTACGCCGCCAAATCACTTGCTATACAACACAAGCCAATGTTGACTGATAGTAACCTTTCGCCTCATGAACTAGTTTGCCTTTCATGGGGCACTAGATGAGATATTATATTGCAGATTTTGCCATGAAGATTTCAATTCACCTCAATTTGCTTATCAACATTGCTCCCCAACTGTCATTCCACTCCCGTCCCCCCACCATCCCCAAATTCAAGCCCTTGGCCCCGCATCCCCGAAACCCGTCCCCACATCCCCGCTTCCCCTCATCAAGAAACTTCGTAGAACTATGATGTAAAGTGTTTGAGTCCTAAATCACCCTCAAATTGAGGATGTTCTTATCTTAAAAATGAAGGATTTTAAATAACAAGTACACTAAAAAAACAGCAACTTAAAATACTTTCCAACCTGTTCTTACCGCATGGTTTTTAGCTTCTAATGTTTAAGGATTTAAACCTTCACCATTCAGTGTTAGAACCTCTTGATCATTGTAATGTCCCCGTTTTTCAGGCTCTTGGGATTAGCCTATCATGTGACCCTCGTAGGCTAATGAGGATGGACAGAGGGTCTCTTTTAGAGGGCATCTACTTCAGGATTCAGTATGCTTTGGTTTGGCTTTCGTTTGGCGTCATTCGGACTTCATTTGCTATAGTTTTGCCACGTTTACTATTTATAGTAAGCCTGATGTTGTTCGAGAAGGACCCTTTCTATTTTTGGAAAGTGCATTTGGTCACATGGGGAAATAATAGGTGTGACTCCTGTTTCAGACAGCATATTAAAAAGATCAGTATTTTAGGAGTTATTATTATTTTGGTGGTCAAATTATTATTAAATCATTAAATGGCTTATTATAAAGTTATAATTTAACTTTATAATTTCACTTAAGTTGAGGGTTGAGTCATCATGGGAAGGGGCCATTTATTTAATTAATTCATGGAAGCCTAAGCCAAGGTATTATTTTAAAGTATTGGAGTAAATGAATTATTAAAAGGAAAAGTATATTTATTTATCCCACATTGATAAGAATTGTGTTTGAGCTCTCACAAGAAAGAATAAAAAGGGACTTGAGAGCTCATTCTAAGATATCTATTGATCTTTTGATAAATTTGGTTATGAAAAAGATGGCTAGGGTTTGAGGATTGATTCCTCTCTTTTGGCAATTTGAATCATCACTGATTGATGGTGAATTTTGCTACTGAATTCTGAGAATATAATTCTGGTCTTGTGTATTCGAATTTGATGTTGAAGTATATCAAATTCGAGGATATTTGAATAAATTCTGAATTACAATTGGTGATTCAATTTTCTTCCTGGTGGCTATTGTTTGGTAGAAGATTGTTCTATTTCTACAGGAGCTGCGATCTATCTGCTGGCAGCATACGGTAAATAAGTGCTGCAGACTTCACTATTTAGGAGCTGCAAATTCATTTGGAAGTTGGCATCACCTTTCCTAACCTGTGCGTACTTCACCTTGTGGCTGCGTTTTACTCACAGCGGGCTGCGTTATTTATTCAGGGGGCTGCAATCACTCATTGGAGGCTGTAGTTGTTCAAATGATGGCTGTGTTAATAATCTGGGAGGCTGCATTCTTCATTTGCAGTTGTGCTTCAATTCCCTTGGGCTGCGTTTCTTTTCCAGCAGTCACATGTAATTAAAGGTGCCCAAATTTATTTGTGAATGCTTGTAATAGGGAATTAATTTGATAGTTATTGTAATTCTGATTTTTTGTAAGCATTTAGTGGTGAATTAATGGTTGTAGTTATTTATCAAGAGGTTAAAAATCTGAGAAGTATCATTGAAATTCATATTTGATGTTCATTAATTTCTATATATTTTGAAAGAAATTTAGAAGTGCAATTTAATTTGAGGAAAGAGCTAGATTGTAAATGAGAGTCAATTGGGCTCTTTACAATCATGGTAAGTATGGCTGTGACTATACTTACAATGACTAGGATTTAAAAGTTATTTTCTACAATGTGTTTTTGAGTTACATACTCTTCTTGTGACTTAAGAGAACACTTGAAGGCCTTAGCATTGGTTTATGAAGTAGAGATGCAAGCACAAAACACTAGCAAAACTAAGATCTTAGCCTTATCATTTGAAAAAGTACAAAAGCAAATAAATTTCATGTTTGAAGGGGATCCACTAGAAGTAGTAACAATGTACAGATATCTTGGCCTCAATTTCCACAGCAATATCAACTAGAACTTCAAAGAAGATATGCAAAATTGAGAGATTAAAGTGGGATGGAAATAACTGTATGAACTGCAGAATAGGAGCAAGGATGCTGACTTGTGGAGCTAAACGATCACCAGTTTCATTTTTTTTTTCATTTTTTTTCTCATATCTAAGTTACTTGTAATAGTAGTAGTGTTCTCCAGGAGTAATATTTCAACTGGAAACACGATGGGTTTTAATGAAGACTTATTGAAAAAATTCAAAAGAGACTATCACAAGAAACTTTAACACCAAAGCCTGAATCCAATATAGTATCCTATTAGCAGAGACAACCACATTGGCATTGATTTGATTACAAAGTTAATTAAAGAAAAATAACAGTGTGAAAACAAATAGAGTAGAGGAGTTAAATAGAACAAAAGTTGCTTGGATGAAGCAAAATAACAAGTTGATGAATAGGCAAGGCACTCATTTACACATATGCCGGAATATTATTCAAAAAGCCACAGAATATGGGAGAAGAAAATTCATGTTAAGCATGTGGATAAAGTAGCTAAAGAGAAAATGACCATACTATCTCAATAAGTTCAATCCTACAGATGAATACCACAAAAAGGCTTGTATAAAAGAGGAGGAAACTTGACATAAAAGATGAGCATAGCCCAATTAAGGACTATCTCACACTAACTTGGATGTGAAACTGAAAAGTGGACAACACATAAGAATGAAAAGAAAAAAATGTGCTTATTTGGCATTTTAGGAGCATATGAGACAAGAGGGTACTATATCATGGATTGTATCTGACATAGATTACAAAATTTATGAGGGAATCATCAACTCACAAATCATTGCAAGTACGTCTCCAGTGAATCACTCACTAGTAAGTTGGTGAGTCTGACAAGAAAATTCACAACCAAGAATTTTATAATTTGAAATTTAATTTCAAAGGAAACTAGATCATCAAGTTCATGTTGTCCTTGCTTGTTGGAGAGTCATCATGAAACAAGAGGGAGGAATTCCTCATTGCAGCGATGTAATGGGACTGTGAAAATGACTCAAAATGTGTAATAAACATCCCTAAAATTTATTTTTTTGAAAGCTGAAAGTAAGATACAGTGCAATATCCTTATTACTTTCTAATCACCAAGTTCCCAAGATGGGAAAAGTGAAAGCACAAAATGTATAGGACCACTGGAAAGCTGTAATGTCCCCTACAGAAGAAATTGCTCCAAACTTGCAAATTTTCTGATTCCTAACTTGCAGGCATTTCGTCAAACACTTTGCAGGTAATCAGGTAGGAAGCATGTGTGAGTGCAAACATTATACAACTTCTGCTACTAACAGTCATAAATCCATCAAATAACCATAGCATTTTCATAGAACTTCAAAAGCATTAACGATCACCATAAGGTACAAACTGATTTTCTCTTTAGATTCTATTAACATCCTTGTTTCAATTAAATGCTAGAAATTGAGCACATCATTTATTAATTGATAATTTCAAAAGAGCTGATGCAAGCTGTAGATTTACAAATAAATATCAAATATTGCTCAGAAATCACAGAAAATGTTTAAATATCATTTGCTGACCTGAAAGTTTCCAAATGTTATAAACAGAAATCTTGAAATAACCCCTAAAGACGGTACTGCAACTTTGTAGAGAGGGGCCGTTCCTATTAAATCTGCTATGCTCACTATATTGACTCCCAAATCTACTACAACAGATGTTGGGGGACCCACCGATGCTATGTTAAAGTTTTCAAAAGCTTTTTAAGCCTTCTGGTGGCTTGGCATAGTACAGGTGTCATGAAAAGAAATCAACAGCTTTAGAACAAACCTGCTAAATCTCCACAAGTGGGATTTTAGGAATAGATCAAATATCCACAATGAATTAAAGGATTCCTTTCAGTCTATTTTTATAACCCTTGCAGACATTTCCAGAAAATATACTTGTTTAAAATCACTTTTAAAGAATAATTCTTTTGCTCCATAAAAGTAACTTTAATATTAATTTACTTGGCCCAGCAAAAGTCACTTTATAAAATACTCGCAATTAATTAACTACAAGTTGCTTAAAAATATTAATTGAAGACAACATTTTAATTAATTAAATTATTTTCAATCCGATCACCAAGGCTGAAAAGGGGAACATTACACAAGCCAACCAATCTCACTTCTTCAGTGGCATGTGATATGCATGAATTGAAAAGGAAACACACTTCTTCGCTATTCAACGGAGTGTGCAGATACAAGAAGCATGGGCACTTCCACTTATTCAGTGGTGAGCAAATACAGTAACTCCACTTAAAGATGAGTAATTACAGCACTTCCACTTATTCAGTGAGATAAGCTATATAATACTTTCCACTTAATCAGTGGGGTGAGAAAACACATTAAGTAAATGCAAGATTACTGGCAGTACTACTATCCGGAGAATCACAAAATTATATCAAATGCATTACAACTCAACATAACTGCTGCAACAATTCATAATGAGCTAAATGATCGTGGAAATTGATGTATTCAAAGGATCCAACAGAGATGTACCTCTGATAAGTAAAACAAAGGCTGAAGTGGGACTGATATAACTTGGTAATTTGATGTTTTCCCTCATTATCAGAACTGAACATGCTGCAAAACACACTGTAAATTGTCGTATACTGATGCAACACTCTAAACTCACTCCCAACTGTATCAATCATGGGATAGGCACTCAATACTGCAATTAACACACTCCAAACTCATGACATTTGATTAATAACAAACTGCTATAAGAAAATCAGAATCTGCACAAGTTTAAAATGATTTTAAAACTAAAACAGAACACCCAGAAAGCATTACAACCCACTAATAAGTCAAAAATCCAATGCCAAGTAATAACAGTAAGCCTTTTCCAACCTAGGCATCACTTCCCCTTCAATGAAAAGCTCCCAAAAGGGACCACTAGGCCATCATACTCACACACCATCTTCATATAGTATGGTCAGCAACTGCTAGCATGGCCTCCATAAATTCTCTTCACTTTCCTCAGTATGTACAGCCTACAATGAAAGAATAATGGCATCCAAAACAGCATAAAAGGAAGATTAAATAACTTCAAAAATTATACCAACAGGGAGAGGCCAGCAAAGGAGTGTACGGAGGTATCTGCTTAGCCTTTCTCTTTGCACCATTCTTGCGGCCCTCCTGCGAGAGGGAGAATGGTGATCAGGATCCAGAGAAATGCAAGGTGATTTCAGGTGAATCATACCCTCATTTTCAGTCGGCTTTAGAATGATTGTAGAATAGCTTCTCCTCTCTTGAGGACAAAGAAGCCATGCACGAGTTAGAATCATGAATTTTATCTCATGGAATGTATGAGGTCTAACTAACCTTACCAAGAAGTATTCCATGCAAGATACTCGTCAAAAATATCCTGGTATTGATGTCTTTTGCTTACAAAAAATTAAAATTGCAGATTTCATGTTAACTGCTGTATGTCATGTGATTTGGCCAAATGGCCTGGTTTTTGCCTCAAAACACGAAGCTGGTCAAGGAAGTGTTGTCACCCTCATCTCATCACAATGGTACTCTTCTATTGTGGCTCATGGGTCAGATCCCACTTAGAGACTAGTGTGAGTACTCATGTCAGTTAACAATCATTCTTTTGGGATCATTAATGTTTGTGCTCCCAATAATGTTGTTGAAAGATCTCAGTTTTGGCGATGGACAGCTGATTCTTTACCACCTGCTACTTGGGTTATGTGTAGGGACTTCAACATGGTTGAGGTGGCCTCTAATAAAGAAGGTGTTTTGCCTTTTCGATGGACAGCTAGAGAAAGAGAGGCCTGGCTCTACATGTGAAATAAATTAGGCCTTTTCGACCCCAATATTAACCACCATCGTCCTCAATGTGTCTAGCACACTTGGTGTAATTTCAGAGTTGGTTCTAATTTTTTTAGGGGAAAATCAAGACTTATTGGTTCTACCTCTTTCTGAGGTCTCCTTGTCAAATCACTATCCCATCAAGTTTAGCATTGAATGGCAGACGGGTCGTATGCATCCTTCCAAAACACAATTTTTTTTAATACTTCTTTGTTGAGTCATCCACCCACGATGGCCCACATACAACGGGTTTGGAATCTTGATAGTTGGCCCACTCAACCAATTGGTTGGATTACGTGGTGGAATGATGCTATCCATCACACAACACAATTTCTCTGCATTTATGGTAGGCAACTGGCCATGTACCATCAATAGTCCTATGATGCAACCACCAAAGATTTGCATGCTGCCACTGAAGCTTTGGTTGCGAACCCTTTCTATCCTGACTTGCAAGCCCGGGTTGCTCAACTCCGCCATCAAAAGCAGATTGTTGATAATCATGTTGCCAGAAGAGCCTAGATTAAAGTCAGATTCCATCGGCTCAATGTGGGAGATCGTGCTTCTAAAGAGTTATTTTTGGCACTTCAAGCTCGTCATTCTTCCCTTGGGCATACAATTATGAGGTGTTCACTATGCAGGGAAATTCTTCAAGCTGTCAAATATTCTTCAAGCTTTTGTCAAAATTATGAGGTGTTCACTATGCAGGGAAATTCTCCTGCACGCGAACAAGCCCTGAAGCATTGCCTTGTTTTGTTCCTTCTTGGCTTTCTAACTTTCAGAGGGCCTTTTGTGCTCAGATTCTCACCCTTGAGGATCTTAAAGAAGTCGTCTTCTCTATGGCAGATGACAAAGCGCCTAGATGTGATGGCTTTCCTAGTGAATTTTACAAAGCTCTCTGATCCTATGTTGGTTTCAACTTGCATAAGGTCTACCTGGAAGCTTTTCATTCTCAATCTTTGGGTCATCTTATAAATAAAGGAAACATCAAATTCATACCTAAGACTAGGGATCCCAAGGATATGTGCAATTGGCAGCCCATTACCTTGCTCAATGTCTCCTACAAGATCATTGCTAAAGCCCTTGCATGTAAAATTAGACATCTTCTCCCGCAAATTGTGTGCCCAAGACAAATTAGTTTTATCAAGTCTAGGCTCATCCGGGAAGGTCTGGAGTGGGCTAGATGATCTAAGCAAAATGCAATATTTGTCAAAATTTATTTTTCTAAGACTTATAATTGCATTGAATGGCCTTTCATCTTGGCAATGCTCAAAGCCTTAGGGTTTGGCCCTCATTTCACTCAATCTGTGCAAATGCTTTTTGGGGACGCTTTGGCTTGCATCACCAATAATGGGTGGCAATCTGAAGCTTTTGGCCTTTTCAGATCTATTCGCCAGGGTTGTGCCCTTTGGCCCCCTCTTTGTATGTTCTTGCTATTGAGGGCATTGGCTATTTGTTGGCCTCTACTACCTCAATGGGACATGTTACAAGAATTTCTTTACCTGAGTCACCTTCTCAACTTGTCAATGGCCTTTTTGCAGATGACTCCTTCCTCCCTTTTGAGGAAGAAAGTAATGTTCAGGTAGCTCTTCAATGCCTTGACACTTTTTGTCTAGCTTCTGGTTCGGCAATTCAATGGTACAAAACCCAGTATTATTGGCAATCCTTCCTTCCTACCCCTCCCTAGATTATTTAGTATGGGTGGAAATGGATTCAACATGGAGAAATTTTTCAAATCCTAGGCATTCCTTTTGCCTTCCAAGGATCTTGTTTCGACCTCTGGAATGTTGTTTTGGCCAAGATTGAGAAAAAACTTTCGTACTGGATTACCAAGCCTCTTTCTCTGGCTAGTAAATTCCAGATTTGCTCTAAATTTTTAGCTACTACTCATGTTTATTATTCTTCTTGTTGGGCTACATCCAAAGCATCTTACAACAAGTTAAAGAAGCTCTTGCATGATTTATTGTGGGCTTCTGGATCTGATTATCATGGCTTTCACAAAGTTGCCAAGGAGTATTGTTGTCTCCCTAGGGAATCTGGAGGGTTTGGCCTTCTTTCAACCCAGAAACAAGGCCTACCCTTGTGTACCAAATGGGTCATCAAGGCCATCTCTGCTAATGAGGCCTGGAAAATTCTCCTCGAGCATTGTATTTCTTCAAGCTACCCATTTCATAGACCGGCTTCAAGGGGATTGGATTTCAAACCCTTTTGATTATGTAAGATGCAGTTCAAATTCAAGGCACCTTTGTTGCCAAAAGCATATGGCGGGCCTGAGAAGCTGTTAAGTCGTGGCTCCACTGGGATGAGGTTGGCTTTCATGATGGCCTCTCTTTCAACCAACATAATATTTAGTGGTCACCACTCATTCAAGTCCATAGAATTCTATGGCCTGGGTCCCTTGAATTCATGCTCTGCACTTTCACAAGCATGGCATTTGTACTCCTAGAGATCTTTTTTCTCGTGCTACCATGAATCTTCATACTTGGGAAGATTTACAAGCTCAGTTCCACCACAACTGCCCAAATCGTCAGACATTTGAACTCGTCGTGTCAGTACTACCTCTGAATATGCTTCACAAGCTTGGCATCCACTCTATCAAGCCTTGTTGGAAGGGTTGGTGATGGTTTCCCAACATCTCCTTTTGTAACTACATGCCCAAGTTGGGCTATCATTGGCTTGTTCCTCACTTGCCTATGGTTCCCACCTTGAACCTTCGGTGGCATTTGCATCCTACCCAATCCTTATGGAAGTGTAGATTTCTCATCATTTGGTCCATTGTTAAACCCAAAGTGGCACATTTCGCCTAGTGTATTATTTTCCAAGGCTTGCGGTTGGGCCCTCGCCTCCGGCATCTAGGGGTGCCAAATCCTCGTTGTCCATTTTGCGAACAACTTGAGAGATTTACTCATCTCTTTTGGTATTGGAGAAGAACCCAACAATTGTGGGTTTGGATTCATGACTTTTTTCAAACTTTTCGGCCTTTCTCCTAGCACATGACCTTGCTGGGAGATTCCCCCAAGCTTTCCTACAAGTTCACACAGATATGGCATGCTTTTAGGATGGAAATTCTCTTCAATATGTGGAAGGATAGAAATAAAATATTATTTTCTCACAACTCTCTTGATATCAATGTTTATTTATATGCTAAAGCATGTATATGTAATAATGTCTTATTATAGATTCAAGTGCAAGCGAATATAGTGGCTCACTTGCAAGAGTTACTTCAGCATTGCGGCAATGCCCCTTGTACAATTGCTAGATTTCCGCCGAACCGTAGTTTTGCTGCCCATCGTTCTCACACACTGCATTCCTAGGCCCCTCGCTGCCAGCCTAGTGGGGGAAGAGATTTTTCATGTCGTCCCACGTCTACGACACCGCGGGTGGCTTTGCTTTTGGCTGGCCCACAAGTGGTACTAGCCTTTCGGCTCCTAGTGGCTCTACATAGCCAAATTCTGGCAAAGATTCTAGGTGGTTGAGTTCTTCTAAATGGCTCCCCCAACTTTCCCTAGCCATTTCTCTAGCCAAGGAGACAGAGATGGGTGGTCTTTTCCAAACCCCAATCTTGACCCCATTGATGTATGGGGGAAGAAGGATGATAGAGATCTGCCCCCTCCATCGACCACTACTTTAGCCACTTAGCAACTAGTTAATTAGTTTTTGCTTCGTAGCTATGCCCACATTTGTGTTTCTGCTAGTTTTTCAGGCATTGCCCAAGTGACTCTTAATGAGTGATTTTTTTGTGAATAGTGTACTATTATCTTTTTAATGGAAATGCCCTATTCATCAAAAAACTCTTCACAAACAACACCAATATATTAGACAATCAAACTACATCAAGCTGATCCATATTCAACAATCAACTGGAAACTTCACATTGCAGCTCACTAGTGTTTCCTGGATGAAATCACTCTAACCAACTAGATGTGTTTTCATCCCCAAAACCAATATTTTTGAGAGATTTTTCATCCTCAAAAAAAGTAGAGAGAACACAGGTTCTCTCTACAGTGGAAATAAAGTTTACAACATTTCTAACCTCTCAAATGAGCCCTCGACTCCTTTTTATGATTTTTATAACACTAGAAGAAAAAATATAATAAAAAAATAACAATTCCCTTTTTCCTCCACAAACTCGTTTTTGAGCCTTTCGGAGGATTTGCTGTTTTGAATATATTGCTTGGATCTAAACCATTTAAATACTTCATTTGAAGTATTTTCACCCATTTCCTATTTGGTTCTTTATTTATCTTCCTTACCAATTTTGCCCCTAATGCCTTGCTCTACCAGCTCAATTTTTTTAAACCTATACCCCCTGCTTCAATTGGCTTGCATATTTTATCCCAGCTTATTAGTGCTAGTTTCCTATCCTCTGAAACCCCTTGCCAATAAAAGGTTATCATCTTCTTATCCAGCATAGCATTAGCTCCCTATGGACGTGGAAAACATGACATCTGATACGTGCAGATTGTAGGTGGGACCGATCTAAGCATAGTTGCCTTCCCGCATTTGGCAGCTATCTCCCTTTCCAAGAATCCATTTTCTACTCCATTCTTTACATATTGGATCCCACATTTTATTTATCCTACTCCCTTTATCCTAAGCTAGTCCCAGATATCTGCAAGGTAGCTTTCCTCTTTTGAAGCCTAATGTATTGTATATCTCTTCCTCTTGTCTCCTCTTGGTATTAAAGAAATATATTTATGCTTTATTTGCATTTACCATTTGTCATGATGCTTTTGCATGTGTTTAGAATTTCTTTAAATTTTTCAGCTTCTTTCTTTTTACCTTCTTCAAAAAGCATTGTGTCATCAGCGAATTGCTGATGGGTGATGTTGTTTATTCCTTCAGTTACTTTGATTCCTCTAATATCCTCATATTCTTGAGCTCTGCCTATAGCCCTACCAAGAGCTTCTGCCATGATAAGAAATAAAAAGGGTGAAATCGGATCCCCTTGTCTTAATCATCTAGATATATTGAATTATCCTTCCGGAGTTCCATTGATTAGTATAGAGAATCTAGAACTAGATATGCAACTCAATATTAAGTTTATCCATTGTTTTGTGAAACCAAATGCTTCCATACATTTACTTAAAAATCTCCAATCTACTTTATCATGAGCCTTCTTGATATCTAGCTTTATCAACATGTTGGGTTCTTGATTATGTTGTACTGAGTGAATAGATTCCTAAGCTATGATTACTCCGTCCAAGATGGATCTGCCTAGAACAGATCCTGTTTGTTGTTCCAAGATTATGAAGGACCGTAGCTTTTTAATTGGTCTATAATCATCCAATTCTTATGTTTTCTCCTTTTTGGAATGAGTGTTATTAAAGTGTCATTTATCTCCCTCAGAATCCTTCCTGAATTCCTCATGTTTTCTAGTGCTTCCGTCATTTCTACTCCTAAAAATTGCCAACATTTCTGAATGAAGCACGCTAGGAAACCATTTGGTCCCAAAGCCTTGTCAAGATGCATTTAATTCAGGGCAGATTCTATTTCAACTATTGAAAATTTATAGTGAGCATTGTGTTCTGCTCTTTTGTGATGATTTTGGATATATTTTCTAGTATTTTCTTTTGTGACCTTAAGTCTGAACTCTCCTAGTTGTTCAAAATGTTCTTACAGAAAGTGACTATTTCTTGTGATATTTCGTCTGGATCCTCTACTATATTGCACCTACCCCCTTTTATTTTGAGGATTTTGTTTATGTTCCTTCTCTGCTTGGTACTGTTATGAAAACATTTTGAGTTTCTATCTCCCTCAGCTAACCAATTCTCTCTAGGTTTTTGTTTCCAATATATCTCTTCTTTTGTTAGTATGTCTTCATTCTACACGGCAAGCGGGTTTCAAACCTAAACATTCTATAGTGGATCACGATATAAACTTAAGACACATCATTGAAAAAATTTGGGACAAGGAGGAAGCATTTTGTTGTTTTGTTGATTTTAGAAAAGCGTTTGATACGGTCCCTAGGGACAAGCTTTGGCTCAAACTAGAGGAACTTGAGGTCCCCATCCATCTTAGAGCTGCTGTTCATAGACTCTATGAGGAGGTTAAAGTTAAAATCAGAACTGCGGATGACATCTCTGAGAGTTTCAGAAGTGATATAGGGGTCAAGCAAGGGTGCCCTTTGTCCCCCACACTCATTGGTTTATATATTGATGAACTTGAGGAGTGGTTAAACCTTCAAGGTGGAGACGGTGTGCATTTGGACGAGTTTATTATTAGACTTCTTTTGTACGCGGATGACCTTGTGTTGATCTCTAATTCTGTCGGTGGTTTACAAAAACACTTACGTGCCCTTGAGCATTTTTGCCACATGGTGAGGATGCAAGTCAACATCAACAAAACGTAAGTGATGGTTTTCTCTATTAAAAGAAAACAGAACCAGCATAAGTTTTACTTTCAAGGCAGCATCCTCGAAGAGGTGTCAGATTACAAATACCTATGTATTGACTTCAATAAAAATTTGAGTTGGGAAGGGTGCAGAAAGAAGCGTATTTTAGGAGGTTGGAAAGTGTTTTTTGCCTTGCAAAATAGATGCAGGGAGGCTGAGCTATGGGATTGGAAGACTTCTCAAATTCTTGTTGGTCTTTTAGTGTTACCGGTTGTTCTCTATGGGTGTGAACTGTGGGCCAGCAGCACTTCAGATTTACAATGGAAGGAAATTGAAAAAATCCAAAAATGTCTAATTACAAACAAGTTCAAAATAAAAAACTCAGTTCCGTATGATATCATGTTGGGTGAGGTTGGAGCGGATCCTATTGAAGCAATTGCTATGGTGCGTCTTATAAGATACTTAAAAAGAATTGAACAAATGGATGAGGACAGATTGCCTAAAGTTGTCTTTAGGGACACATTGTGCAAAAGAAAGAAGATGTGGATGCATCAAAACAGCAAGTGGCTCAATAAATGGGATATTCACTTGAATTCTTGCCCCACAAATAGTAAAGATATAAAGACTTTTGTTATGAATAAGTTCCACAAGCGCTCTTGGGATAAAGATTTAACTAAAAAGAAAGAGTGTTATATTGTGGAGTTTAATCCCACTCGTAACTTCCACCAAAAAGCGTAAATTGGGGCTAACATCTCCTGGAGAGCAAAGATTCTCATTGCCCAATTAAGGACCAATTCACACCAACTTCGTTGTGAAACCAGGCGTTGGAAAAGGCCTAAAGAAATCTAGGAGGAAAGAATTTGTATTTACTGCACTTCCGGTAAGGTAGAAACAGAAAGACACTTCATTCTAGATTGTGACACCTTCAAGGACAGTAGGGACAGTTTTAATACTCTTTTGACTAGGAATTCGTGGTTTGATCTTTTCAATGAGGGGACAGTTGAGCAGTTGGGGGCACTCATCATCAAGCTTCACAAGAAAAGGGCAGAAATGAATATTTCAGCGTGTGAGACGGTCTGTCCCATAGGCTATCTTTAGCCTCACGGACGTTAAAATTCTTTCTTTCTTTCTTTCTTCTATTTACCAAGCAATTCCTTTTCCTTGAGAGGAATTCAATGTAGAAGCACATGAAGAAGCAAAAAGAAAGGCATCACTAGGGGCACCCAGACAGCCGCTTATAAGTTTTTATTAGAGATGAAATTTGTGAAATATTACTGCAGATTTATAATTTATAATCAAATTGATATATCATATGACGCTATGATGTGTATTGAACTCATTTTTTGATCTCTAAATGAAGGAAGAACAACTTGTGAGTTTTATAAATTCAATTTTATCACAGTTCTTTAGTATTGCTTTACAATTTTTTGTGTTTTATAATATTCAGAAATTTTGGCTTGCCAAGCATTTCTGAGTCCAAGTTTTTGCAATAATGGTATGTCATATATTGGTATCTGGGCCAAATATACCAATGCCTTGAGTGATGATACTATGGCTACCCTATTTGAAGAGATGAGACTAAAACAATGTAGGAAAATTCCTACTAAAACTTCGTAGTTCCGGATCCAATCTTTAGAAAGAAGCTAGTGCCTCATTAGGGAGCACTACATGTAAATTTCTCATCAGGGTGCTATGTTTCTTTGTGGTCCCATTGACCATTTGATCTTGTGGGCATTAATACAATAATTTCATCTCATTTTTATTTTAACTACTTTCACCTGGTCCCCTTTAAGCTGGCTAATATCTACTCTATGCTCAGCTTTGTTTTGGCTCCTTTCTCCCAACCTTGGGGATGCCTTGAAAGTATTCTTCTCAAATCCCCCTCCATACAATATCTGCCCATTTTGCTTCAAGATGCGCCATCCAATGTAATTAGAGAAGTGTATAGATTTGAAACAAATGGGGGTTTCCTTGAAGGCTTGTTGAAAAAAAAAGGTCACATTAAAAGAGGTGTAATTGATCACAAATTTAGTTCAGCATCATTGATGATCATTTCCAACTTCACAAATCTATCTCAACTTCTTGGTTACCAAGGTAGAATTATTGAAATTTCATCTTGGAAGTTACAGATTATCTTCCAATATATATCACACAACTTCTGAGTTTTGGTCTAGATCCCCACAGAGTATTCAATTATAAAATTTGAAAAACTGCAATCACTCATTGATAATATTCCAACCACTGTTTTTTCTGTTAATAAACAAGTAATCACTATAAGGAAATGATGGGATGGAAGAATATCCAAGCTTACCTTTTCCAGCACCAATGTAAACTCTGACAACTCACTATAAGTACGCTGCAATTTCTCATTGTTTGCATTTATTTCTTGAAGTTCTGCCTCATATTCAGCTAGTTGCGCCTGCAGACATGTAAGGTACAATATTACTAAGGACTACAATTATGTTATAGTGATTCTCTTACAATAAGTAAAATGAGAAAGTCAATCTAGATACCTCAAGGTCATCAAAATCAATGTCCATTTCAAGAAGAGGCCCATCTGAAGGAGATAGACCAGATTTACTTATTTGCTCTCTAAAAAAATGCAATCTTCTCAGCATCTCCCCACAACGTTTAACCTGCAAAACACACCTAGAGAAATTTCTAGTGAAGTTGTTCTTAGATGTTTTTACACTCCAAACAAAAAAAACACGAGACACTTACTTTTATATACAAATTATTTATTCAAATATAATCAATAGTTAACTACCTAAAAACTTTCTTTCGATGTTAAGCCCCAACATTAGATTTCAATTGACATATAGTATTTAATGTCTAGACATAAGAATTATTTCAGTTCTTACTGTCTAGCTACATACAAAGAGTTGTATAAACTTTTAAGCACGTGTTTACTAAGAAAAGACTTAGAACAAGTCATCCCCAAAACTTGTCAACCCATCCCCTACAGTCCCCATTACAGAAACTTAGGGTAACATGGTGATTCGCCTTGTTTTAAAATAGCTCACATGCATTCAATAATCAAAGACTGTCAATAATATTTTCAAAGTTTACCATAATACAAATTCCAAAATAAATCTTATTATGCACAAGAAAGATATGTAGACTAAGAAATAATAAGCATACCTGATTAGCATAGGTAAGTTGAAATGGACTCTTATCTGTATTCAACTGTCAAAACCATTGCAGAGAACAAAATAAGACTCCAAGATTTCCATGCTTCCAAATCATAAAGGGATAAAACTGAACTTCAGATAATTGATGAATGAAACATGTAGCATACAACCACACAAACCTAACAAATAACAGAGTTAGTAAAGAGAAACAACACCACACGCATGCTTATGAAATTTCCATTACTTTCTTTGCAGAACAAATAAAGTAATTAAATAACAGCAGTGGTTGTTATTAACTTATTACCATACCAAGGTAAACAAGAAGTAACGTAATATCATATTATCATCTCATAACAATAAGAAGATTTAATCCATGTCACTGTCCATGAGCATATCCTTTGGCATCAGCAAATTTCAATGAAGAAGCCCAATGCTGCATAATCAATAATATTTATAGGAAAGCAAATCAATGCAAAAGCTTCAAACTTGTTCAGTTAATATTTAATAAAAATACTATGCTGTATCTATTATGTTCAAATTCCTATTTGAAAAAAATATCTCTTGTTACTGTGAAATAGTCTATGGCCGAAAGACGAATTCTCATTGCTATGCCGTATCTATAAATATCCACTAGTCTTAATTGGTGAACATGTATTAAGAAGATTTGAAATATCTTTCGCCATAAGAGGTATTCTGATTCAGAAAAAAAAGACTGCACAACTATAACTAAAAGCACACGGCTAAAAGAAAACATCTTTCATCAAAATACATGTTATGTTCAGTCTGAAACCCTAAACCTAGTCTTGGTCCAAACAAAGGACAAAACACTGCAAGGACTGAACATAACAACCATTTTGGAGACTTTTATAAAGCACCTCCCTCAATTCTCCTTGCTCACCAAAGAAACACCAAACTGACTCCATCAATGGATCTCCAAACAAAAAACACCTGCAAAACCATTCTACAACATAAGAGAACATAAAATAATCACATTCTCCATTCACAAGGAGAGAACAACTCTCCTCTGGGAGTCCACATTTCCTCCGAGTGTGTCAAAATCCCTCCTTTAGTGCTGCATATGAGAGAACGACTCTCCTCTGAGAGTCCACTTTCCTCCAAAAGTGTCAATGTCCCGCCTCCAATGGTATGGGAACCAATCCCTCCTCCAATGATGTAGGCGCCAATCCCTCCTCCAATGTAAAAAAGAAATTGAACCATGGAAAATACATTAACTACACTCGCAAGTTCTTCCATGAAATGCCAAGTCCTCCCTTGCTTCATTAAGGGACCCAAATGTGAAAATAATTGTCCATCCTCTAATGCCTCCAACCTCCAATTTCTAATTTACTTAGTCCTTCCTAGCCAAATGCATCATAAAGAAAACACTGTCAAGTGTAGTATGGATAGGCAAAGTAATATTTGATATGTGTGGCCATAACTAAAAACAAAAGGTTAGGTGTCGAATTCATCCAATAATACACTTTAACAAAATGTGACAAATAACTTGAAAATGCCTCCAAAAATATTCAATTTTATCAAATAAACATAAATTTTCCATACAATTAATTTTGAACTCCTAACAATAGAGCATATGAAAACAATATACTCAAAAGATTTCTACATTTTATTGTCCTCTTTATCACCTTTCCAAAATATTTTAAATTTTTAAATTTTATTAAGAGATGAGAAAGATATTGCAGTTTTACTAAGACTACACTAAACTGTTAAAAACTGGCCTTCTAATCTTGAATACCCAACTATGATTTGAACACCAAGCAGATATTTATTAGCACAAAACATTCACATCAACCACCATTGTAACCGTCAGTCGCAATAGTAATTTCAATGCCAAAAGAACTTGAATTTCAGTGCCTAAACTCTAATGCCTCCAAAGAGATTTCAACACTCAAAATAACATATTTCAATGCTTTGGCAAAGTTCAATAGTTTTGAATGCCTTATTTTACCTTGAACTGGACATTTTTAAACATTGCCAAATATAACTAAAAGCATGCAAAACCGGAGCATATTTTGTTTCATCATAATTGTGCATACAACATATACATATCTCTAGTTTTCTTCTCCCTGTGCAATCTTGCAATGCATCTAATGTTATGTTTTTGTCATCTGATGTTTGGTTGATCTCTCTTGCTACATTCGAGTGACATCTATGTTACTCTACAAATGCTACATTCTGCCATGTTTCGCGTAAATAAGTGAAACTGATCTGCTGTGACACTTGTCATTAAACTAAGGTGTAGTTGTCTACGGTATCCATCAAGAGTAACCTGCAACATTCCTTATCATTCAAATTTTATAAAGAAAACATGAGTATTATGAGTTAGCAGTCGCATTTCAATATTTGCACAGGTGTATGCAAACAGCAGGCAGTATACGTGTTAATGAAATCGACTGGAGATACACAGCTGTGAGTGTGTATGGGCAAGATGTGTCTGACCTGTTTAAATGTCAGGTTGTTACCAGAAAGCAAGGAGATGAGAGCGTTCGAAACAATAAGGAACAGGTGGCAAAAAAGACAATGAAAAGAATAAGGAACGGCTCTGATGCATGTTGCAGACACTCGATTCCCAGCAGAAGTTTTTTTTGAAAGCTGAGACAACAGATGTGAGACGTTTTCTTCTTCTGGCAGTGCGGGTTGATCATCGCTGCAGTCGAGCTGCAGCTGGAGTGTATCCATTTGTGAAACGATACACAGGTAGACGTTTTTATTTGATATATGATTATATAAAACTGTATACAAAAAAGAATACACAGCCTATACATGTGGCTTTCCTTTCATAACGTCTCTGCAGGCCGTTACTTGTTTTCGTTGGTTGCCAATAATCAACAGTTGGTTGATAAAAATAGGTTTTTGTTCAGGAGCATAGGATGTTTTTTGAAACAGCGTGTGGTAGATACGGGGGTGGTATCTAATTTTGTTACGGGCTGAAATATTTCGATGGTATGCTAGAGTTGTTAAAAATGGAAGCATATTAAAAAAAAACGAAATATTGTCTAAACCATGGTGTGAACTTAACTTGAAGCTAGAAGTATTCACGTTGAGGGTGTGCGACGAAGAAAAACATCTTAGATTTCATACTTCCTGTGGGAGTGCAGTGTGCAGAGAAGTAAGGCAGTTTTTTGAATGGCTATCGGAATATCCTTTTTGATAATGTACGCGGGGCTTTGGAAGTTTTGGTGACTGAAAAACGCATGTTCTTGACTAACAGAAAAGAGTTAATATTGCCTATGGGGATGTAAAAAAACAAAAAAGGCGTTTTTCAGGGCAAATAAGTAGGCAGCATCTGATAGGAAGAAAAAGGGCATTTTGCAGCAAGTTTTTGAAAACCGGATATGCAGCCTATACATACAGAAGTGAAAAAGAAACACGTAGATTTGTAGATTCAGACGATATGATACAGAAGCATCATAGACTGTATATACGTCTGGTTCTGTTGTAAAGCAGACTTCTTAAAAACCAGTGAATGGCTTGTGTGTGGTGTGGCTGTAGAAGTTGATGCTTGAACAGAATAAGGTGTGTGAGGTTGTATGCATGTATTTGATCCAAAACTTATTTTGAACGGTCAGAGCTGTTGATGTTTATAGTTTTGATCAGATAAAATGATCATAATATTATGAGAATATAAATAAACATCGTTAAATTGATATGAGATAATATTATTCTACATTATATTACATATTGATATATATAATAATAATGATATTATTTGTATATATCAATATGCATATACAATGTATATATTATAGTTGATAAATAAATAATATTAATCTCATATGTCATACCGATTGATATCGGTCTAAACTAAATAAATATCATTGAAATGATAATATTGTTAATTCAGATAGATCAATATGAAATAATATTATATAATAATAATGATGTTATTATATATATATATATATATATATATATATATATATATATATATATATATACACATCGTATCGGTTAGTATAATATGAATATTATTATAAACCGTTAATGATTATAGTCAATAATATGTATTGACTTCATACCGACGATAGCAAGTATTATCTTAGTGTTAATATTACTCACCGTATGAGTTTGCATTGAATCGGTGAGTTACGTGGGACAGGTCTCACGTAGAGACACGCCCCTATGTAATGTCTCTACGGAGACCTATATACATATATGTATAAAGATCACTGCAAGATAAAAAAAAAAGAGAACAGATGTACAGCGAATACAAGAACAGAATATAAGAGATGAGCGATGTACAGCATAATTGGTGAAGATATACAGCGAAGATATTTAGGGATGTCTCATGTAAATGAGATACGATGAACAAGATATGAGCGATGCACAGCAGAGAAGAAGACTGGTCATTGTCATGTATATCTAAGATCGCTGACTGGTCATTGCCATAGATGCAGCGATATACGGATTCAGTGACACTAAACAGCGACTGTGATATGTACCATAAAGATAAGTAATCTGAGTTACTCATCTACAATAACATGAATGATATATATATGTATTGATTATTAATATATATATATATATATATATATATATATATATATATATATATATATATATATATATATATATATTTTGTTGAAATATATATCATATATATATTAAGAGATTATATATCTATAAATTGAATTTTGAAGTAAATTAAAAGTCATATAATCTGATCCAAAATTTAACAAGAGCTTGCAGCATAAAGTGCAGAAGATTACACAACGGGTGTGTATTTAATAGCAGAAGAATCTCTTTCAATAGCAGCAGAAAATGTGGGAAATCGATTGGATTCACATCAGACTTCAGATGGCATAAGAAGGACTCTAGGTTTAAATGCCCGACTTGATTCCAGCTTGTATTAATGAAGTCTGTCATATGTTTGTGAGTCTTTACGCTTATGTGAAGACAAGGAACTAATTCTTGTACTGTTTATTTGATATCTTATTGATAAGGTTGAAGCCTTATTGCAAACTGGTTGAAGCGAGTTCTGAAGGGATTTGAGGGGAGTTGTAGCTCTCAGTTGTAACGGGTTGTTGCCCATTGGATTAGTGATGCCGTGGTTTTTCCCATCTTGGGTTTCCACGAGATAATTTTGCGTGTCCTGTCTTCTTTGCTATGTGCTCCTTTGATTCTACTTCTTATTCTGAAAAAGATTGTGTTAAATACTGATTCACCCCCTCCCCCTCTCAGTATTGTTCGTTTTTCATCTAAATCCATATAAAGGATTTATGCTAATGCTTTTATTTCATCATATAATGCTTTAGAAATCATTCACATAACTTATCTATGCTTCCACCAAACACACATTTCAAACTTTCAAACAAGTGTGAATGATTGAATAGGCGTAGAAATCAAGGTGTTGTTCTTTGCTATTTCTCTATGACTAGCAGCTGTTGTGGTACCATATTAAAAATGGTTGAACTGAAATTTAAAATTCAATAAAATACATTATGGCTTTATAAAGTACCTCATTGATATGTCTCAAATGATTCTGCCATGTCTTACAATAAATTGAGATGTCATTAATGAAATTAGTACAAATTTCACCAACTACTAAACAAATAGTCAATTTATGCAAAGACAAGATGTGGTTAGTGCAACCAAGTGTATAAAGTAACAAGTAACAACCAAGTGTATCTTGTTCCAAAATCAAAGATGAAGGAAAAGATATTGAGGGCATGTCATGACACATTATTAGCTAGTCACCCATGGTATTACAAGACATACAAGCAAGAGAGAGTGTTTTCATGGAAAGGACTGAAGGGTGATGTTTTAAGACATGTTAGAGAGCATTTGGGTTGTCAATAGAACAAAGAGAAACATGTATTTTTAGCCATATTGTTGCAGCCACTACCCATTCCACATTAAAATAAGCGTACCTCTACTAAGTTGTCTATTTGGGTATGGCTACGAGTGTGGCTATGTGTGTGTGTTATGTATATGTATGTATGTACGTATATCATAGTTCCACGACTTGCCACGAGTCGTGCGAGTAGTCTGTGTCGTCGAGCTGAGCAGACCTTGCCAAGTTTTTATGACTCGGCCCAAGTCATGGACTATGATATATAATTTCATATATATAATTATAACGATATATAGTTTCAAGGGTTTTTTCATTTTGCCAAGTCATTGCCAAGTTGTAGCCAAGTCACGAGTCGAATCGGCCTTGCCGAGTTCAAGCCGAGTTCGAGTCTGGGAACTCTGACGTATATACATATATAATATATATGTTCAAAATTTAAAATTATAAAATATAACTATAAGAAGAGTGATACTCGTAAATCAATAATTGCAAAGAAATAAAAAAAAATTAAAACCTCATAATATCATACATATTCAATATTCAAGTCTCAAAATTTCGCTACAAAATAATAATTCAAATCACAATCCATATTTAATATCCATTCATCTTAATTAGAAGCATCAAGGTCAACATTTGGTCCAACTTCATTTGAACCACAATCCATTAGATTGCCATTCCCACTAGCTATGTCTATGACAAGTGCAAGAGTTGCCTCATCTATAAAGACTTGGGCAAGTTGTGCAACTGTAGCATCTAAATCAGCACACTCAGGGGCTAGATTCCACTTCCATGTCACACCCTCATTGTATATAGGTATGTGACTATAGATAAAGGTTGGAATGTATGTAGACCAAATCCTCTGTTTGTTTTGTACCCAAATGATTGCACTTGACCGAGTGGATAAAGGAGCATGTACTCCAATTCCACTCAGTTGAAGAGGAACTTGCAACCTATTGAGTTTGTATACAACATTTAGCATTTAATTTATAATTCAAGAATCAAAACTTAAAACATAAATCATAAAAAGAAATATATTAAGATAATATATAGCATGATAGCATCGAATGAAACACGATAAAAATTTAAAAAATACATTCTTAAAGAAGATTTTAATTGCAAGAGGTTGCAAGAAATGGAGCCTTGACCATGTACATACCACCACTCATTACTACTCATCCTATATTTGGCATGAATAGTGGTAGTATCATGATTTTTTGAAGATACAATTTCGCCAAACTCGCTCAATACAATATTTCAAATTTCAACAATTGAAGTATCTTTCTAAATGCACCCTTATAGCCAATACCAACCTCCGCATCTCTATATGGTGCCACCCTCCATGGCACTGCAAGTACCTCTTTGCTATAATACTTTGGCAGCAAAGCAAACGTTGAGAGATGGAAGGGAATGGTCATCTTGCTCAGATTATCAACAATAATTAGTTGCACAATTGTGAAAAATGTTTCCATTGGCTCATGTTCCCTGGCCTCTATTATTTTTCTTATTTTCTCCACCATGGAGTACATGTCATCATAAATTTCTCCCTAAAATGGGTGATGAACATCAACATACCTAATCATGCTCATGATGGGCTCAATGAAACTCAAAACATATTCCAAAGGATCCCACAACTCATCATCAAGGACCCATACTCTTACTTTCTAGGCTCTTCTTGTGTTTGATTGCCTCCATAAACTCCACAAGGTGTTGATGACCATAGAATTCAAGGCCTCATGCACCTTCACAAGTTGTCTTAAGACAATTGTGTGAGATGCAAATCATGTTTTAGAAAAAACTAACATGGCATAAAAAAATACACATTATATATCAACTATAAAAAATAAAATTTAAAATATCTTCAACAACTTCAACTTGGAGAAGGTCCTAAATATGGCTTGTGACATGTGATGATTAGTCACATACATTTGAATCTCCTTGGACTCCATGTAGACTTGTTTGACCTAGTCAATTTGTGTACTAATTTTTCGCAAGACTAAATTGAGTGGATTGCACATGGTGTCCATAAAATGTGATTATATGTAGCCTCCACTATAGACCCACCTACCCTACATTTTTAGTGTTACGACTTGGACAACATTTTCAAGCCCTACCATCTCAATGAATTCCATGAGGATATTGGCAATGAAACTTGCATCTATTACTTACCCCTCACAATCCACTGCCTTCAAAAACATCACCACTTTAGGGGACACTGCTATTACATTAATTAATGATCTATTTTTGCAATCTTTACATCCATCAAAATGACAGACACACTTGTTTACAATCATGTATCTTAGATCACTCTCAATGATGTCCCTATTGAAGCTTTCTCCTTCACAAATAAGGTGGTTCGCATGTAATGTCCCCTTCTCGGCAATAGACCATTTAGATGCCGGATTAGTCTATCTAGCCATCCGAATGGACTAATGGCCGCTCTAAGAAGGATGTCAGCCAGTCACGTCGTCGCACAGGCAAATATTAGTATTATGGGCTCAGCTTCTTTAGTTAGAATCACTTTATTTATTAAAGTGTGTTATAAAGTCACTTTATGACTTATTATAAAGTCACTTTATTTTATAAAGTCACTTTATGTTATAAAGTTACTTTAAGTTGTAAAAGCGACTTAAATGAGCTTTTATCCCACATTGCCCAGCTTTTTGTATTGGCACTCACTTCGAGGTTATAAATGAGGAAAGTACACCTCGATAAAGGTACAATGAGATATTATAAAATAAGAAATATTTTCTGGTTGCTTACGTAACTGGTTTTTCTGAGGACACAAACCCTCAGGAATTCAAGAAGTTAGACGTAGCCCCAGCTCTCTTCAAGGTGGAAACATGCAATTTTCACAAGGAACTTCATTGGATTGGTAAGGAAATATCACACCTCCAGTTTATCAGTTGTTTATCAGCAGTTCAGGATTTATTTAGATAAAGGCAATTGTTGCTCATCACCTCCAACAAGTAGAATAAGTTTGGTAGAGATTCAGGAGTCGCTGGCATCATATTTTAAGTCCCAATATATCCGAAGTAGCTACCACAGTGGGTACAAGAAGATTTACACCCATACACATCTACACGAAACCAGGGAACAGTAATAACATTACTATTAGCAGGCGAGTCTTGGCAGGAATATTGAATAGCCTGTTCGCAGCTTCCAGACTGCTCACAAACTGCATAAAAGGAACTGTCACGTGAGTATTCCGGAAGGTATTACCAGCTGCATCCAGGCACTCGCGTTTGGACAGCATGGGCCCAAGTAGTGTCGGGTATCAGGGCACAGGGGACGGAGTGTGGTAATGGGCGCGGGTAGAGAATGAGAAGCCCGTGACATCTCAGGCATAGAAGTTGGGTGGTGTCTAATAACAGTTTTCCAACACCGCTTGGATAGAAGCCAAACGACAGGAAATGGTTGTGTCCTCCGGTTCTGCCATTCCAGCAAATGTTAACAGGGGTTGGCTCCTCACAACCGCATCTAGCTAGCATTCACGGAACAACACCCACGAGTACAGGCTTCCATGCACGTCAGGCTACTAGGTTGGATTTTTTGGATGTCAGTTTAGTCACCTTGCAACATTTTTATTGTTTCCAGTTTAAAAGTAATAAACTCTTAAATGTTGTTAAGAATCAGCTGTTATTCGTAGCTATCCGTTTGTGATTGAGATTGTTTATGGTTCGGTTTTCTGAAAATGTGTACAAGACAAACAGAGTCTACTAAATAAATAACATTGTTCTAGTTTTGGAGTTGTATTTGCTTTACCGATTTTTAGTATCTTGTGAAGAGAGAGTCTGCAGTCTGTTGTGTTGTTATTCAATCAGAACTCTAAACCAGTAAACTAAACATAGACATCAAACCCATCCGAGAATTCACATCAGAAATTGGTTTGGAACACTTCAGTGATATCAGAGCCTAAGGTCTTGCCAACCTTGCGGGCTTTCGTTTTCAGTTGGTAATGCAGTCCAGGCATGCACGGTAAACATAAAGTTTATAACTTCAGACATAACAGGGCTAAACAGGGGCAGTTTGAATCGTCAGTACAGGTAGACATTGAAAATAGTCATACAGAGGAAGACGAGCATATTATTTTTGAACAGGGTACTAGAGGTACAGGTATGGCAGATGAGGACAGAGAGGTCAGAGAGACCATGAGGGCCCTTCGCCAAGGACAGGATCACATCGCTGATGTGTTACACCAGCTCATGGAAGTTATGCAGCAGTTGACAATGGCAGCCGCGAGACCCCGGAGCCACCATGGTGGTAACAGTGTGGTAGGATCACCTAGAGCTGCTATAGCAGCTACTCACACTACAGATAGGCCCCTTATGCCTATGTTCGCAAGGAATCATGCTGAGGAGGAAGTAGCCCAACCCGAGGCAGCAGCTGCACTTCCCAACAATGTTGCAATCGCACATAATGAGTGGGACTTGTTACCTGACAATGTCAAGGCTGACTTGTCATTTGTGCAGTATCTGACACAGAGGAGAGATTATGAGAGAGTGCAGTAGGATAGGAGACCCGAGGGTCCCAATAGAGATCTTAAGCATGCTATGAATAAGTTGACTCTCCCCATTTTTTATGGCAGCGCTAAGACTTCAGCTAGAGCTTGGATTCACAAGTTAGATACTTTCCTGACCCTGAAGCCTATGTTGGAGACAGAGGCAATTAAGTTTGCAACCATGCATTTAGAGGGTGCAGCATACGATTGGTGGCATCATGGTCTCGTCACCTAGGATCACGGGTTGATTACATCCTACGAGATCTTCAGCACTAAATTCATCACCCGCTTTGACCGTAAGGACATTGAGGTCTACTACAGGGAGTTAGCTCTGTTGAAGCAAAGTGGATCATTGGATCACTATATTGATGAGTTTCAGAGGATATCTATTATGGTCTCGGATATGGCAGAGAAGAGGAAGGTTATGTTGTTTATTGAGGGGCTTCAGGATAAGTTCTGAGGGCTGGTTAGAGTCCTCAAGCCAAACACTTTAGATGACGCCATTAAGTTGGCACATGACTTGGACTCACCGTCATCCATCCTACAGACACCGAAGAAAACCTTTAAGGGGTCTTCTTCTTTTCAAAGAAATAGAAACCAAGATAAGAGCACACCTCCCAGACTTGACTTCGAGACACAGAATGAGTTGAGAAGGAAAAAGTTATGCTTCACATGCAGAGAGCCTTGGGCTCCAGATCACAAGTGTCGTGGGAAGAACCAGGTACACTATATTGAGGTGGTAACCGATGATGAGGATGATCACCAGGAGGACAGTGGAGATGAGAGCAGCGAGACAGAGGCTCAGGATGAGCATACAGTAGAGAGGAAGAAGGGAGTGCGTACAAGGCAGCCCCCTATTACTTTAGCATCCCTCTCAGGTATTCCCACCTGTCACTCTTTTAGGCTCAAGGGAGTGGTTAGAGGACAGCAGATTATATGTCTTCTTGACACGGGTGCTACACACAATTTCATTAGCACCAGTTTGGTTTCCAGGAGGGGACTTCAGATAGATAGCATTTCAGAGTTTGAGGTCAAGGTGGCCGGGGGAGACTTACTGAGTTGCACAGGGAAGATCTCAGGTCTTCAGATTCATTTCAGGGATTATCTCCTAGAGGCAAATTTCTACGTCATTGACTTAGATAGTCTTGACGCCATTCTAGGCATGCAGTGGCTACAGACCCTCGAGCGGTATACTATTGATCATCAGCAGAGGCAGTTAGAGTTTATGAAGGATGATCAGTTGGTTACACTTAAGGCCATGACAGATAGTGGATCACAGGTAGTTTCAACTCACCGGATGGAGGCCATATTCAGACATGGCAGCGAATATGGCAGCATGGAGTGGGCAGCTCAGTGCTTCATTTCTTCCAGTCCTTCACCGGATTCAGGGTAGCAGATTCACGCTGACATACAGGGGGTGTTGGATAGGCACAAGCGGGTTTTTGAGGACATCCCTCCGGGCATACCTCCAGACAGGGGCTTCGAGCATATCATAGAGTTGGAGGAGGGGGCCAAACCCATAATTACTACTCCTTATCGTCACCCTAGGCATTACAAGGAGGAGATTGAAAAGGCGATTAAGGAACTATTGGACATGGGGCACATCAAACCTAGCTCTAGCCCTTTTGCTTCTTCTGTAGTTCTGGTGAAGAATAAGGATGGTACTCTTCGCATGTGTATTGATTACCGTGCTTTGAATAAGAGAACCATCAAGAACAGGTACCCTATTCCTAGGATTGATGAGCTTCTAGATGAGCTACATGGAGTTGTTTATTTTTCAAAGATTGATCTTCGATCCGGGTATCATCAGATACGTGTCCGAGATGAGGATGTCCACAAGACAGCCTTTAGATGCCACTACGGACACTACAAGTTCTTAGTGATGCCTTTTGGGCTCACTAATGCACCCGCCACCTTTTAGTCCTGCATGAACCATATTTTTAAAATACATTTGCGCAAGAGCGTTCTTGTATTCTTTGATGACATCCTAGTCTACAGCAGGACATGGGCAGAACACTTACAGCACTTGGAGGAGGTTCTGAGCATCATGGAGAGCTAGTCTCTATTTGCGAAGGGATCCAAGTGTGAGTTCGAACTGACAAAGATTCTCTATTTGGGGCATGTGATAGGAGCAGACGGAGTTATGGTGCACCAGGAGAAGATTCAGGCTATTCAGGATTGGCCACCTCCACACAATGTATCAAATTTGAGAGGATTCCTGAAGTTGTGTTCATACTACAAGAGATTTGTTAAGGGGTTCTCTCAGGCAATGGCTCCTCTCACCGACCTTACCCGAAAGGGAGCTTTCAGGTGGACAATTGAGGCAGAGGCTGTCTTTGACAGGCTCAAGACCGTTATGAGCACTTGTCAGGTTTTGGCTCTACCGGATTTCTCTCGATCCTTTGTCTTAGAGTGTGATGCTTCGGGGAACGGAATCGGTGCTGTGTTAATGCGGGACAGGCACCCCATAGCTTTCGAGAGCAGGAAGCTCAAGGATAATGAGACTTTATTCCACCTATGACAAGGAGATGCTTGCCATCATGCACGCCTTGGCTAAATTTAGACAATACTTGGTGGGTGGCAAATTCACAGTCAGAACAGATCACAACAGTCTACGCTACTTCCTAGAGCAGAAGGAGTTGAATGAGAGACAGCAGAAATGGGTCAGTAAGATTCAGGCCTACGATTTTGACATCGAGTATGTCAAGGGAAAGAATAATGTGGTAGCTGACACACTCTCTAGGAGACCTTTAGGGTGAGTTGTTGTGTATTATCGGAGATTTCCGCTGATTGGAAATCCCTATTGCTGGTTGAGTATTCCAAGAATACTCAGACCTGTCAGATTTTGGATGGACAGTTCCTGAATAGCAGGTACCGAGTGGTTGATGATATCATCCTTTATAAGGACCGGATTTACCTAGTGCCTGGTTCTCAGCTCAAGATTAAGATTTTGAGGGTTGTTCATGATGCACCCACAGCGGGACATCCAGGCTTCTTCAAGACCTACAGGCAGGTCAGAGAGAGGTTCTCCTGGAAGGGCCTCAAGGATGACGTACTCCAATATGTCAAATAGTGCCAGACTTGTCAGCAAAACAAGTCAGAGCACGAGCATCCAGCAGGTTTATTGCAGCCCCTTCCCATTCGAGCTCAGAAGTGGGAGGGCATATCGATGGATTTCATCACAGGGTTACCAAGAGTGCAGGGTAGAGACAGCATTTATGCGGTGGTCGATAGACTCACCAAGTTCGCTCACTTCTTTGCTATCGCCGCGGATTGGTCAGCTTCTCAGGTGGCAAAGTTGTTTTTTCGCGAAGTATTTAGATTGCATGGTCTTCCTAAGAACATTGTGAGCGACAGGGACAGCAAGTTCCTTAGCACTTTTTGGCAGGAGTTGTTCAGATTGGCCAGCACCAAATTGATTCCAAGTACTAGTTACCATCCACAAACAGATGGTCAGACAGAGATTGTGAATAGGTGGGTGGAAGGTTATCTTCGAAGTTATGTAGCAGGACAGTAGAGAGCTTGGGTCCGATGGTTGTACTTGGGGGAATTCTGCTACAACTCTACTTATCACATGACGATTGGCATGTCGCCCTTTCGAGCTCTTTATGGCAGCGAGCCGCTTTCATAGATCTGGCTCTACAGGACAGCAAGGCGCTGATCGCGGGAGACTGGCTGCAAGATCACCAGGATATACTCCAATCTCTTAGAGAGAAGATCTAGAGAGCCCAGAATCAGCAAAAGCTGTACGCTGATCGGCACAGGACAGAGCGGAGTTTTGAGATAGGCAATATGGTCTATCTTCGTTTACAGCCCTATAGACAGAGCTCCCTGAAGCGGAGTGGATCAGAGAAGCTCAGACCCAGATTTTATGGCCCCTTCCGCATCTCGAGGAGAGTTGGCGAGGTAGCTTACAAGTTAGAGCTTCCATCAAACAACAGGATCCACAATGTTTTCCATGTTTCTTGCCTCAAGAAGGCAATAGGGCAACAGATAGTGGTCTCAGACGGGTTACCTCCATTGGATGAGGAGGGTAAATTGACTTTAGTTCCAACAAAGGTTATTGAGGTCAGAGAAAGGAAGCTACGGAACAGGACTGTCCGTGAGTATCTGATTCGGTGGAGGGATCTACCTTACGAGGATGCCACTTGGGAGGGTGAGTCAATCCTACAGCACCCAGCATTGAGATTGCTTGAGGACAAGCAATCCCGGGAAGGGAGGACTGTAATGTCCCCTTCTCGGCAATAGACCATTTAGATGTCGGATTAGTCTATCTAGCCATCCGGATGGACTAATGGCCGCTCTGAGAGGGATGTCAGCCAGTCACGTCGTCACACAGGCAAACATTAGTATTACGGGCTCAGCTTCTTTAGTCAGAATCACTTTATTTATTAAAGTGTGTTATAAAGTCACTTTATGACTTATTATAAAGTCACTTTATTTTATGAAGTCACTTTATGTTATAAAGTCACTTTAAGTTGTAAAAGCGACTTAAGTGAGCTTTTATCCCACATTGCCCAGCTTTTTGTATTGGCACTCACTTCGAGGTTATAAATGAGGAAAGTACACCTTGGTAAAGGTATAATGAGATATAAAATAAGAAATATTTTCTGGTTGCTTACGTAACTGGTTTTTCCGAGGACACAAACCCTCAGGAATTCAAGAAGAAGTTGGACGTAGCCCCAGCTCTCTTCAAGGTGGAAACATGCAGTTTTCACAAGGAACTTCATTGGATTGGTAAAGAAATATCACACCTCCAGTTTATCAGTTGTTTATCAACAGTTAAGGATTTATTTAGATAAAGGCAATTGTTGCTCATCACCTCCAGCAAGTAGAATAAGTTTGGTAGAGATTCAGGAGTCGCTAGCATCATATTTTAAGTCCCAATATATCCGAAGCAGCTACCACAGTGGGTACAAGAAGATTTACACCCATACGCATCTACAGGAAACCAGGTAGCAGTAATAACATTACTATTAGCAGGCGAGTCTTGGCAGGAATATTGAACAGGCCTATTCGCAGCTTCCAGACTGCTCACAAACTGCATAAAAGGAACTGTCACGTGAGTATTCCGGAAGGTATTACCAGCTGCATCCAGGCACTTGCGTTTGGACAGCACGGGCCCAAGTAGTGTCGGGTATCAGGGCACAGGTGACGGAGTGTGGTAATGGGCACTGGTAGAGAATGAGAAGCCCGTGACATCTCAGGCATAGAAGTTGGGTGGTGTCTAATAACAGTTTTCCAACACCGCTTGGATAGAAGCCAAACGACAGGAAATGGTTGTGTCCTCCAGTTCTGCCATTCCAGCACATGTTAACAAGCGTTGGCTCCTCACAACTGCATCTAGCTAGCATTCACGGAACAACACCCACGAGTACAGGCTTCCATGCACATCAGGCTACCAGGTTGGATTTTTCGGATGTCAGTTTAGTCACCTTGCAACATTTTTATTGTTTCCAGTTTAAAAGTAATAAACTCTTAAATGTTGTTAAGAATCAACTATTATTCGTAGCTATCCGTTTGTGATTGAGATTGTTTATGGTTCAGTTTTTTTGAAAATGTGTACAAGACAAACAGAGTCTACTAAATAAATAACATTGTTCTAGTTTTGGAGTTGTATTTGCTTTACCGATTTTTAGTATCTTGTGAAGAGAGAGTCTGCAGTCTGTTGTGTTGTTATTCAATCAGAACTCTAAACCAGTAAACTAAACATAGACATCAGACCCATCCGAGAATTCACATCAGAAATTGGTTTGGAACACTTCATCGCACCTTTTCATACCCAAGCCTAACATAATCAAGTGTATCACAAAGCACATTCACCATCTCCCACCAATAAAGTGATCTAACAATGTTGAAAGGAAGCCCATTACCATAAATGCAACAAGCAATGCTCTAATCTGCAACCTCTCTGATTTCATATTTGAAGGCCTTGTCCAATGGGCTTCTTTCTTGTGCAACCAAAACATTCATTGGTTCAAAAGGTGGCGGCATTCGTTGATTTAGATGGTGGTGGCATTGGCATGAAAGGATGTGGGCTAGTTGGTTGTGTCAAGTGACTAGTAGGTTTCTTTGAGCTTTTCTTGGCAAGAGGATGGTCATTAGTCTTTGATTTGTTGCTTCTCACACCGGCTTCCTCTTGTTCTTTAATATAAGCCATCATTAGATCTTGTGGTAGCCCTTTTTCAATTAGACCTCGACAAGCTTTTATTTTGGGTCCAGGGATGGCGCATAAGTGACCTTTCACTTGATAGTATGAGCTTGTATGGTCTTTGTTCTAACGGTTACACCGCCAAAGAAAATTCCCACAAGACATTTGTTTAATCGTTGTTGTACAACACCAAAGTGGCAAAGTTGCATCCATTCTAAAAGGACTCTTCATGTTGGCCAGGCAACTAAACTAAAAACTTCTAGTTCCAACCATTATGTATAAATAATGAGCCTAAAATGGAAAATGTTATTGGGAAAAATAAATGTAAAAATCAAAATTATAACCCCTTATTATGCATAAAGTTTTTTAAAATATTCAATTTTATGATCTCAATATAATCGACGACTTGAGGTTTTCTCTGAAACTAGTACTTTTCTTCACAGTGAGGGTCGACTTCACACGCGTGAGCGGTCGCCCACCCTATACGAAGGCGGCCATCACCTCTCCTAATGGTGTTTATTAGATGGAAGATGGCTCTATTGGAGCCACACAACTACCTTCCTCCCCCTCATTCGCCCCGGTTGGTTCTAGCAGTAAGTCGTTCATGTCGGTCCTTGAGAATTACATACACTCTTTGACGGGAGCCAAGTTTGTGGCTGCTCAAGGATCTTCTTAAAACCCTGCATCGAACGGAGAATCAAATGGTAAGTGCTACGTTCCCACTACTCTTCATTATGCCTAACTGTGAGATGGTTGTAGAATTGAATAACGAGAGGAATAGACTTTAGGACATTGCAATTTTTCTTGCAGTTTTGGATCATAACTGTATGCCCTCTAAGAACTACATGAATAATTGGTTTCAATCTATGTGGGTAAAGAAATTAGGGTTTCGTTTCTCTTTTTGTAGAATGCTTCAAAAGGGTTTATTATCATTTTTTTCAATGAATCCCATAGTCAGAAAGAAATCCTAAAGAAAGAGTTTTGGACTATTGGGAATGGTTGTTTAGGGCCATTGGGTGGACCCCTAAAGCTAATAATCACGAAGTTGCGGCTTTGTCTTGCCCTAGATGGATTTTTGTTAAAAATGGTCTACCCATCCTTTGGAAATGGATTCCCAAAACCCTAGAAACTATGGGTAATGTATTGTGTATGGACAAGTCTTTGTCCCTTCTTCCGCATATAGATGCTAGGCTACTTATTTCTATTAAACTAGGTGTTGATCTCCCAAGCCAATTGAGTATAGAACTTGATGAGAAGCAAGGTTATTTGCCATGTGGGATTCTTAAGGGGTTTAAATGGTTGTTTCCTCAATAGAAAAGAGGGCCATCTGAAGAAATAATTGCCCATTGCTGAAGAAGAAAAAGGTTGTTGTCCATTATGGCTCTTCTAAACCTCCTCTTGCTAAGGCAAACCCTAATGGCAAAAATTTATCTGACTCCAATACTCCATGCTCTATTGATCCTCTCATTCCCCCCCTCAGTTTACCTTCTCCAAACTCTGAGCCCCCTCATGGTGAGGACGCTCCTCCCTTGACCTATCCTGTCACTAGAAAACAAGTCCTTATTGTTGAAGAGCTAGATAATCTGCTACATGCTATTAGAAATGCTTCTCGCGCACATGCTGCCCCTGTCATCCCCTCTATTGTCTAGGCCTTGGATGAGCCTCAGACTTGTGGTAATCAAAATTAAGGTTCTAAAATCATAAACCAAAATTCCCAACAATTGGTGTTGGAGAAAATCAAGAAGATATCAAATACAAGGGCTAGAATTAAACCCAAATATACCTTGAACAATACAACAAGCATGGTAGCCTTTCCAAGCCCATCTCATAATCCCCTCCTTGGTAGGGATAATCATAAGACCACCACTGTGGGTAAGGAGATGCTAGACCTAGATGTCAATCTGGGAATGACCACTAGAGAAGAGAACTCTAATGTTGACCCTCTCCACTCTTTGCAGTTGTATAATTATGATTTTCAACCTCAAGCTTCTCTTGAGGCTATGGATGCTCCCCCCTCTCATGTGGTCAGATTCAAACTGGTAATAGTATTGGAGAAACCCCCTTCCCATGATGGTGGGCTTGTCCCTACCACTGGAGGGAATGAGGTGTCTAGAGTTGAGGAATCCAAGGATGATATAACTCAATCCTGGGTCATTGTGCCTTACAGTTATACCACCATTGTGCAGATTGATCTTGAAGTCTCCAGGAAATATGTTGCTCAGAATGGTAAAAGTTGTGGAGGCCCTAAAAGGAGGAAGAGAGTTAGAAGAGACAGTACAGCCCCAATTGGGGCAGAGCATGTCTTTGTGCTTACAAAGAAGAGGGGTGGGCTCAGTGGATCTGTTCCATGTAAGGCAGCCAAGAAAGGGTCTAAGGGTCAATTGCCTAAGTACTATAAATCCTTCAAGACCCCTATGGATAGTGAACCTTAATTTTTTCTATGGAATTGAATTGTATATCTTGGAATATTAGGGGGTTGGAGTCCCCCGATAGGAAGTATGTAATCAAGAGGTTCCTTAGATCTCAACCAAATGTTGATGTGCTCCTATTACAAGAGCTGAAATCAGTACAGTTTTCTCTTGAGATTAATCTGAGATGCATTTGGAAAGATGTAACCTATTTTAAGACCAACCACAGCAAGGGGAAGGGAGGTGCAGCCATTCTGATCAGTTACAAATGGAGCAAGCAGGTTGTAAGGTGGTGCTGCTCTCCCTGCAACAGAGTGGTGTGGGTTATTCTGAATGTTAAGGATAAAGAGATAGGAATATGCCCTGTATATGCTGCTAATAACTATTGTGAGAGAATTGAGTTGTGGAAGTGGTTGTCTCAGCTGGAAGACATCCGATTGATCCTTGGGGGCTACTTTAACATGATAGAAAACCCCTCTGATAAAGTTGGTGGTGCTAAATTTGAATGGAAGGGTAAGAAAAGATTCTTCTGGAGTAGAATGATAAATAAGCTCAAAATGTGTGATCCTTTGGCAGGCAAGAAAGGTGAAGCAAAGAGCCTTTAGTACACCTAGCGTAACTTTCAGCAAGGTGCCAAGAGAAATTATAGCAGATTGGATAAGTATTATGCCAATAAGGATGTTTTTCAGTTTGAAAAAGAGCCCAATGACAGAAGTGTTAAGGTAATCCCTTACACACTCTTGGATCACCATCCTATCCAAGTTGTTATCTCATTATATAACTCTCCGTTGGCATCTAGAAGAAAGGGTGAGAACTTCGCATTGAACACTAGATTGCTACTTGATGAGGATGTTATGCAAGCAGTGGGTATCATTAGACTTCTTAACAAACATAACAAGACTCTGCTTAATGCCAGGGATAGATGGAACTGCAATGTTTGTAGTTGGAACGGGCTTTTTCAAACAGAAGGTAGGAAGAAAGCTAAAGACATGAGGAGGATAGAGACTCTCCTGCACAATGAATTATGCAGGGCTGAACTTCATCTACAATCAGATCCTGGTAACAAAGAGGCTAGTGATGCCCTTTGTCATGCTAAACGTGCTTTAAGGAGAGTTCAGAATATTAGGATTTTGGGGCTCAAAACTAGAGCCAAATTAAATTGGCTTGAGCATGGAGACAAAGGCTCCAAGCTCTTCTTTCAAATCCTTAAAAGTAAGGAAGCCAAGGAGAATATTGACAGCATCTGGCAAGAAGATAGGAGCATTTCTGACCATATGGGTATTCTAGATGCTTTCAAAAAAGATTCTATAGTAACCTTTTCACATCAAAAGATGTTGGGCAAGAAAAGAGTCTCGCTAGATCCAAAATTCAAAGTATCATTCCAAAGAAACTGAATGAAGTTGATGCAGTCACTCTGGGTAAAGAGATTACTATAGAAGAAGTAAAGAAGGCCATACTTGCCCCTAGCAAAGATAAGGCCCCAGGGCCTGATGGACTTCCAGTAGAGTTCTACAAAAAGAATATTGATTGGATAGGGATATAATTAATGGATGTATACAAAGAGGCAATTGACAATGGGTCTCTTGGTGAAGATATCAATACGGGTCTTATTAAATTGATCCCCAAGGATGGGGACAGGACTCTCATTAAAAATTGGAGACCCATAACACTACATAATGTATCTTACAAGATCCTGGCCAGAATTCTGGCCAAAAGGCTGGAAAGCATCCTCCCAAAAGTAGTCAACCCTATGTACATAAGCTTTGTGAAAGGGAGATATATACTAGAAAATATCCTTACATGCTGGGAGGCCATGAATTGGGAAAAGACTCTAATCAAGTTGTTGCTATGCTGTTAATAGACTTTGAAAAAGCTTATGACTGCAAGAATGGAATTTTATTTTTATGATGCTTGAAGGACTTGGATTTCCCAAGCAATATTGCCACATGGTCAAAACACTCATGCAAGATGCTAAAGCTATGGTGGAGGTGAATGGGGTTAGATCTAAGACATTTAATCTTTCTAGGTATATTAGACAAGGCTACTCCTTGCACCTACCCACTTTGTACTGGTTGCAGATGCTCTATTTTATCTTCTAAGGAATGATCAGTTAAAGGTATCACCCTCCCCAACAATGAGGGCCTATCTAAAGTTCAGTTTGTTGATGACACGGCTATCTTGGTTAGACTTGATGAGCAAAATGTAGATGCTTTGATGATTAAGATGGATCTTTTTTGTGCTGCTTCAGGAGTAAAATCTCTCTACCCAGGTCCATCACGCTTGGTTGGGATATTCGCCCTCCCTCCTAGTTTGCCAAATATCCATTACTTTGGGGAGGGTTTGATCATCATGTTAGATACTTGGGCATTCCATTCACCATTAGTTCTAACCTTAAGGAAATGTGGAGTTGGATTCAAGAGAAGATTGACAAAAGGCTGAAAACGTGGAGCAAACAGTATCTTTCTTTAGCAAGAAGGATACAGGTTTACCAAAAGATATTATCATCCTACAACATATACTACACTTATGCTTGGTTTTTTAGTCAATATCAGTTCAATCATCTTTGAAAGCAGATCAGAGACTTACTTTGGTTGGATGGCAAGGGTAACAGGAAGAGGCATGCAATGAAATGAACCTGGTGTGCCATGAGTAAGAATATGGGGGGACTGGGATTGAAAGATCTCAGGATGCAAGGAATCTCCCTTGCAGCCAAATGGATATTCAGAGCGCTGGAAGGTAATGAGCCTTGGAAGGTACTGATCAGGCATAATATTTCTAAGGCTGTTCCAAAGCAGAGTCCCTCTTGGATTGGTTTGCCTGTTTGTGATCTTCTTGCTGGACAATTCCCAATCAGACCATCTGTGTTGGTTGTCTTCAAATCATTATGGAGGGCTTGGGACTCTATGAGAAATCTCATTTCTCAGAATGGAATCATTGACAAGAACAATAAATTATGTGAAGAAAGGTCTCTATGGTGGAATTATAAGCATAAGGACAAACCACTAACACTCCTTCAAGGGTGCTCGGCCAGGAGCTAGGCTAACAAAGGCATTAAAACCTTCAGTGATGTTATTAAAGATGGTCAGATGATCTCCTGGAATGATATTGGATCTAAGTTTGGCATACCTCAAACACAGTAGAGGACTTATTCTGTTCTTAGAGAGGCTTGTGCTTCCTTCTCCTTTCCAATTGCCTGTGACTCCATCGGTGACAGATACACTTGCTTCTGCTGGCCTGATGGCTCTCTGCTGCCCTTGGTCCAAGCCAAAACTATTTATGCCCACCTTGCAGACAGCACTGATATCCTTTCCCATATTTCTAGATGATGGAGCATTGACCTTGATCCCCCTTCTTGGCAGCCTATCCTCAGCAGTATCTGGAGCAGACTCATTGAACCCAAAAAGATATGTTTTGTATGGAGCCTTCTCTTATGCAAGCTGCCTATTTTTAAACTGGATGGTGATTTTAACTTGTGCTCTCTGTGCAGGCATCCTGAGACTGCACCATATATTTTTGATTGTGTCTTTGCCTAAGAAGTATGGAATCTTTTTGGTTTATCTATTTACAGTAATATCAGTTCCTTGGAGGTTATTGTGGGGATGATCCCTAGCCTTAGGAAGGATTCTAATGTTTTTTTTTGTTTTTCCTCTCTAGTGAGATTCTATGGTTACTTTGGAAGGCTAAGAATAATGATATTTTTATTAGTGGCCATGCTAGAGCGCTTACTGAGTCTCTGAGGAGACTCATTACTCATGATGTTGTTTGGCAGGTAACAGTCACATTGAAGCTCTCCAAAGGTAAATTTGAAAGACTATTGCAGGCTGGCACAGCTAGAATATTCACTTGGGAAATCTCTCATGGACATACTTAGGCAAGAAGAGCTGAGGAATGCACTGCATTTGAGATTGGACTGGCAAATTTTATAGCCGACTTGGAGGAGCAGAGAAGAAGGGAGCCGAAAGCGCAAGAGAATGTGGTTGTTGACTGAGGGGTTGTAGCCACAGTGATGCCTTTAACAGTTGCAGACCCAGGGGTGCAGTTAACAGATGCAGCTCCAATTGCTGCTGCAGTATCTGATCCACTTCCACGGTCAGAAATCACAGTCCTCAAATGGAATGAGGGGCCTTTAGGTTGGACTGCATGGGTCAAGGAGACCATCAATGACAGGCAGAGCAAGGTTAATTAATTGGATCCAGTCTTAGTTCTGATCTTATACTTTCTTTGGCAAATACAAGATATGTAAGCAGGTTGTAACATTTTGATATATTTTGTATCTATCTGGTATATATGTTAGCGATCAGAAGTTGATATACTGATGAACAGCAGTACTTCACTGATTTTTTGGTAAAAGTCTTTGTATATGATCTGTAAGGTGCTCCTCTTATATTTAATAAAAAAAAAATTCAAAACTTCTTTTAAAAAAAATTAGAAAACTTGAATATCTTCAACAAATTATTGTAAACTTGAAAAAGAAAAGAATTACTCACTTTTGATGGCTAAATCTTCCTTCTCCAACAATTCCTAAGCCTTTAGTGTGTGTCTTAGTCCTTTGTAGCCTTCACCTTTGAAAAGAATGCAACAAGCTTGAAATACCAGCTTCAAGAAAAAAAATTCTAAGAATGGTGTTTTGTGTCGAAGAAATGAGTTAAAATGGAAAGAAGGGAAAGTTCGAGAGAAATTCGGTATGGGGAAGGATTTTTTAATTTTTATATTTGATTTTTTTAAGTTGTGCGGCCATTGTTTGGTCACCCATGGCATCAAATCGCCTAGGTCACCCTAGGTGTGGCTTAGTTCGCCCAAGGTACCGTTTGGGCACCCAGGCAGTACCGTAGGCCACACCAATACTAGACCTGGACCCAGACACAAATCCAAATTGCACCTAGCCCCGAACCCAAATTGCACCCACACCAGCAGTACCCTAGGCTGCACCAATACCAGACCCGGACTCAAACACGAACTCAAATTTCACCAAGCCCCAAATCCAAATTGCACCTATTCCCAATACCAACCTCCTAATGACAAATCCAATAACTTAGTATCTCTATGGATTTTATCACAGATCTTTCGAGAATACAAGGATTGCATTTTCATGGTAGTGGATAAACTCACTAAGTACACTCATTTTATGCTATATCTTCATAATTTAAGGCTTCACAAGTGCCTGATTTGGTTTGTACAGAGGTGTTTAGACTACATGAGCTGCCAAGACATATTGTGAATGACAGGGACAGCAGGTTCATTAGTTTGTCAGGCAATAAATTTATTGATTGACAAGAGCAAAGTTGACTCCAAGCACTAGTTATCGCCCTCGAATAGATGGATAGGCAGAGACCATGAACAAATGGATCAAAGGGTATGTAAGAAATTATGTTACAACACAGAAAATAGCATGGATTAAGTGGCTCCACCTTGGGGAGCATTGCTACAACTCCACTCATTAAATCTCTATACGAATGCCTCCATTAAAAGCAATATATGGTTAGGATTCATTTTCATTCACATTTGATTCATTCAGACAGTAGAGTTCCTAGAGCCAGATTTTTGGTAGAGCGAAATATTTTGAGTCCACTTGAGGAGATCCTCCAACAAGCCCAAAACCAGCAAAAGATGCATGCTAATCACCAATGTTTAGAAAGAAATTTCAAAGTAGGAGACGTTTTTTTATGAGGTTACAGCCTTTCAGGCAATCAGCCTTATAGGCAATCATCCCTTGAAGGTAGTGGAGTAGAAAAATTAAGACATGATTTTATGGACTTTATAAAATCATACGAAGGATAGGAGGGGTTGCATATGAGCTGGAATTGTTGGCAAAAAAAAAATCCACCATGTTTTTCAAGTGTAATGTCTTAAGAGGGCTCTAGGACAGCAGGTTCCACCTTCCTTAGAGATGCCACCACTCGATGATGATGGAAAATTAATCTTTGAGCCCAAGGCTATCATCGATATGTGAGAGAGGAGGCTAACAAACAAGGTCATTCCTGAATACTTGGCCAAATGGAAGAATCTTCCACTCAATGATGCCACATGGGAAGGAACAGATATTTTTTATCATCCAAATCTAAAATTGCTTTAAGGTTAGCAATTTGGGGAGGAGTGCCATGTCCCTTTTCTCCAGCCGACCTTAACTCCCTAGTGCTATTAATTGAAAGTGTTTTTCAACACTTATATATACACCATTTTCAAGAAAGGTATATTTTGGAGTTCCTTTTCTGACTAGAAAATAGAAAACTTTCTTCACATATTGGCAATCTCGAGTTGAATTCCATCATAGTATCTGCAAGGATGAAAACCTAGTGGCACCCTCACGGTTAGAATGAAAACCCTAACTTTGTCCCTACTAAATATCTTTCAAACCTACAATGCACTAGTTCTAGGTAAAATTGGACTTCAAAGTTAGAAATATCACAGTATTAGCTTGCGAACTAGACCACAAGCCACATAATCACTTAGGAAGGCACTACACTTGGAGAGTAGAGTCAACAACATGAAGGAAGACTCCTGCCACTACGGGAAGGAAAAACCTAGAAAAATTCCATAGCAAGAGGCCCAATTGGAAACCAAATAAAGGGTTTTAAAACCACAACGATTCCTTATCATTGGCAAACATCCTTTCAACAACAAATCCAGACTTAAGGTACTCAACGCCAACACACTTTTGATTATGACCATTCATGATCCCCTAATAACTTCAAAATCTACCACACTATACATTTAATCATCACTAACACACCTTGCTTGGTGATACAATGATACTCCATTGGGGAATACAAGGACTAAGTGACTAGTAGCCAGTACCCCACTCAAATAAATTCAACATCAAGTTTTGACAGGTGTCAATGATCTAGTAGTCTGACTCTTACAATTGTTTAGTTTTTGTCCCATACTAGGTAAAATTGTAAGAGAGACAGCACGCTGTGCATAGCTCCTAAGTTTATCAGATCTGATTATATTTGAATTACTATATACTATTCCTTATATGTTGTGTTTAATAAGCCTGCAAGGCATTAATGGAGCATTATTTCAGTTGTTTTAATGAGTGTTAGATTGTATAATATACAAATCAGGATATATAAATATATGGGAACACCACACATGTTGCAAAGTTGTGTTGTAAGTTCAAACAGACCATGCTTAAAAATTTTAACATCTTGCCCAGATTTAGGAAAAACAGTTTTCATTCTTTAGCCATCATTATAAAACAAGATCCAAAACTCAACCATCTTGCTTCTCATATAAATTAGTTTTTGTCTCTATTTTTGCAAGTACTTTTAAATACCATCTATTTGTCCAATATGGTCTCCATCGAGGACAAAATAGTAAATCAAGAGAAATAGATGCAGTCCATCCGCATAAAATAGAGACAAAATCGAATCACCTCCCAAAGACATGCAAACTAGGCAAGACTTGGGAAACGAAGTAGCACATGGCCCCAAAATGGAAACAGACATAAGAATAAACCACAACCAAAAAAAGCAAACAGCCATTCACAAAATCACTAAACCAAAGAGTCAATGATGAAAAAATAAGCAGCCAATGCTATAAAGCTTGAGCAAAGAGGGGGCTCCTAGTCACCTAAGATACATCACCCTCCATCAAGCAAGTATTTTCCATCAACGATAGGCTCTCAACTAGTGAGAGCATTGTCTTCTCCTTCTTGAGGCTAAGAATCTGACACTTCAAGCTATGCTACATCTGAGAAACACCCCTCTACAACAAAATGGCAAGATCCAAGTGAGGAAAGTCTTGTCCTTTCAAAGGGGCCCACCCACATTGTTAAGAGGACATAAGTGAGTGGTGAGCAAGCAACAACCAACCCATCTGCTTCCTAGTCGACAATGACAAATCAGAAGACTACCTAGCCAACAACAAGGATAATCATCTGCAAGCAGCAACAGGAAGAATCAAAGCAACCATGTCCATCGCCCCAATGAGAGGGTCTAGCTCAAGAAGTTGAACAGTGCGTGACCATGGCCTTACTACAAGGGGCATTCTCACAATGATCAAGAAGAATCTAAAAGTGTGCCACCTTCTATGTCACTGTGTTGGCCTAAACTTGAAACACCGCTAGCAACTTCATTTGAGTAGCAAAATTCAAATCAACAAAAACATGAACAAACAAGGTAGCATTTCTATCTCTCCAAATGTTAAAAAGAATCTCCAATCTAAAAGCACGCCGTAGAGGCAAATTTAGTCAAAATTTTGGCCCTGTTGCCTAGCAAAGCATTGTCCCATCTCAACGGATCTAGTCTAAAAGGCTTGAAAAAATCATAAATTCATAACCAAGCCAATTGTCTATTAACACAAAACTAAAACAAATGCTTTATTGTTTCAAGTTGCTCACAAAATAGGCATTTGGGGTTAAGCATTCCTAAATGTGTCAACCATTTTTCAATAGGGGGACACCTATAAAGTAAGAACTAGGCAAAATGAGTAATCTTGGGCTGTAAAACTGCTTTCCAGATTGTCTACAAATGCTTATCCAAAAAAAAGATAGAAACTGATGAAACGATCTTGAATTTAATTTCTAAACAATAGGAAAATGTGAGAAAGGCCACATGTGTCCTTTGTTGAGGGTGTAGTTACAAACAAGGATACAAAAATACCACATCCAATCTTTCCAGCATAGTTTGGCAAATCACAAGAGATTTTGTGCAAATACTAAAGAGGTTCTACTTCAGCTGTTGTTTGGAAGGTCTCTTTATCCACAGTGTTAAAGCTAAACTTATAGCTTTAATTGCATCCATGAAAACCAAGCAAAATCAACCTTGAAGTATAACAAAATCAACCTTGAAGTATAACCCTTGAATATGCCCAATGCCTCTTCTAAAGGACTTTAGAGAGTGAAACCAAGACATCTTGTCTAGCAGCTTGTCTATGTTACCCCAAGTTTCCCAGAGAAGGATAGTAGAGGATAGGGGGATGCGTTTTGGGGAGGGGGACGGAACGGTGTCATTTTTGGGGGAGGGCAATGGGACAGTTGTTTAAACAATAGGGAAAATTTTTAAAATATAGAAAATTTCAAATGTTCATATGATAGCATTGATAAGGCAATCATCATATACATCATAGAACCTTAACACATAATATTGAGATATTGCTATCAAGATTTAACTGTGTAGTTTTTTTGAGTCGAACTCATTGACCCATGATTCATGAGTAGTGGTTCACCGAATCCTGATAGCAATATCACAATTTGACTTGCTGTGGAAAATATCTCCTACTTATCACATAATATTGAGTTCAATTGAGATTTCAATTTCATAGATAGCAACAAACAAATAAAGTTTTAACAAAATTTAATTGCATTCATTGATAATGTGCATATATAATAAAAAATTACAACAAAATGCCCAAAGGCTGCAATTTTCAACTATAAAATGACAAAAATAGAGATGCTCATCATAACTCAATTAAGAATTGGATCACACCAACCCATATGGCAGTCAAGTAGAAGGAATATCCAAACAACAAAGGCAGGAAAAGAGAATGTATCTTTTCTATGAAAACATCATATCATTGAATACATTCTAACTACCTACCTAAATAACCTAGAGGAAATGTCTCTGTATACCTTATCAAGAATATGGTATTAAAAAAAAAAGAAAAAAACTTCTAATCAAAATTCATAAAAGAAGAATGGATTCAAACATGAACTAAATTTGTGCAAATAATTTTCTTTTTCAGGAGCTCCTCATTTTTATTCTATACAATCTTATAAACCATTTTATATCTTGTATAAGTTACTACAATCTATCTTCGAAAAGAAAGCTTCACGACACCTCATTTACTAAGAAATTTTAAATCTTGTGTAATGTTCAAAGCTAAAAAGACCAGAAATCCTCTTAATGTTTTTCTTGAGTCTCCATTAATGAAAAAAGGAGACTCTCTATTATTTTTCTTCAAGCTCACATCATGGTCATCCCAAGACAGGGAAAAAGAAACCCCAAATCTAAGCAAAAAAAGCCTTATATTCTTGAGACATACATGGCATATACGAGCATTATACAATGTACATCACTAGGCTAAGATAGCCCTGGGAAAAACAAAAACCCAAAAAGGAAGAGCTCAAGAAATAAAGCCCTAGATCTTCAATGGCTCTAGCTTATTGAAAGCTTCTAAGAGGATCGTATAAGGTTGACGATCCGGCTATTGCAAGAACCCACAAAGAATGCACTGTCAGCAATATTTTGCTTGATCTACTTAACCACAATCCTTTATTTTTCAGTACTTATGTATTTTCTTCTTAAAATGAAACATACTGTTGTTGGCCCGTAGAGGACAACTAGCAGTCCCATATCATTTCCAGCATTTCCTCAGACATCCATGGGACATTTCCTGAATTTTGCAGATTTTGGCGATAGTGGAGGGCATTTCCAACCCGTCCCCTCATCCTTGGGATGTTTCCAAGCACAGACAACCCCAATTTGACTACGGACACATCCTTGGACTGCATTGTTGTTGATTGAAACAGTGTTATAGTGATATAGAAGTGATTGTGAAAACTGTCACCATTCCACAAAATCCATGGTTTGATAGCTTCCTGTGCTTGCTGAGAGTTTTGGCTAAAAAGCTCTTGAAAACTTAACAAGGTCAAAAGATTTATCAAGGGAATGAAAGTCAAGGCCAATTCAAGTTGGTCTATGAAAAAGGGAACCTACATAGGTAAAGGCCATTAAAAGAACTCTCTAGTCTGCATTGCCACCACAAGCACTCACAATCCATTTTGTGCAAAGCATAATTCCCTATCAATTCACATCACTAAGCCGTAGGCCACCAAAATCTTGGGGAAGACAACATAAATTCCAAGCCACAATGTGAAAACCCTTCTTGCAGTCAGAATTGGCCCAAAGAAAATCATGCAATAGATTTTGTAGCTTGAATAAGATGCCTTATAAGATACTCAAGATATAGATATTGACAATCCTACTGGTTTTCTTGTCAATGTTACCAATTTCCACTATAATAGGACATCCAACAACTCTGATATGAATATAGCTGGGTTGGCATGATGATTATGTGGCACAACCATGTTCACAAACATAGAGGATATGGCTCTTACTCACCAGATATCATATTACAACTAATTACCAATCCAAAAATAACAATCCAAGCAAATTCTCAGGTAGAATAAAAAATTTCTCAGGTTTTTCAACATTGTCTATAATGACTTATTTGTGCAGCATTGCCATCTTTCAAGCACAAAATAGTTCAATTTTATTTCATTCAAATTCAATTTCTTTCTTTCATAATACTGATTATGACACTTGTTTTGGTGGGTAAGTTGTGAAACCTGACAGAGAGAGTGCCTACAAAGGAGTCAACTACCAATGGAAAAAGAGACTCAATCTTGCCATCAGTTCTGGTAAAGCCCTCCGTCTTTATAACTGGACTGCAAAGATCATTAAAATTTACTTTCATCTTTCACTGTATTAAATCGGCCCATAATTCTAGCAGATAAATAGTGAGTTTGTCATGAAATGATTATGTAAAACATTTGAGCATAACCCATGTTTACAAATCCTAAGAATGTGATTAATCTTGCCCCATACCACAATAATTGCAAACAAAAAAGTTCAACAATCACAATAATTCAACCCTCCAAATTCTCATGGGGACATCTTTTATGTCCCGGTTATTTTAATCGTTGTCTCTGCCACGAATTTCTGAAGCACTACCCACTTTAAGCACAAAATAGTTAAAATTTAATCCCCCTAATTTCATTTTAGGCTGCAATAAATCCTCTATTTACTCTACCATTCATATGGTGAAGTTGTCATGTAACCTGCAGGAACATGATGTTCCAAACTTAACCTAGGCAGTGTCAATTCCAAACCACAACCTAGCACAAGATTTACGAAGTAAAAAATATCTCAATTCCGTTTTACATTCAAAAAACAAGCCAAGATCCAAGGAAAAAACAACAATTCTATTTAATTCTATTGCGGGCATCACTTTCTTTATCGAAAACAACTACAAAAATTCTCAAAGGAAACCTGATTTCTGCAGAACTACCCTCCTCGAAGCATTGAATATTCAAATTTTATTCCATTAAATATGCAATTTCATTTATTGGATCCGGGAGGAACAAATTAATTAATAAAATAAAGAGGAGATCCAACTTACATTCTTGAATTGCAAGCAACCGAGTTCTCCCAAGTAAGTAACTGACCTATGGGCAGACTCCACGGGGATAATTAACTGCACCATATTCATTTCCTCTGAACGAAATTGCTCAACTGGAGGTAAATTCTCGAAAAAACTCATTCTATATCGACCTCCTACTGCACTGGACCCCCTACCACGCGGATCCAGAATTTGAAACGCCATTGCAGAAATCCTGTAAAATCAATCCTCTCCAATTTAGAAAACAAATTGATTCTTTGAGGTTTCAGTCGAGCTTTTATCCCGGGAAGAGGGCAGGCTTAGCTAAATTCATGGCATTTTTCATCGTGCACATGTAATATAAGATTTGTGTCTTGAGTTCTGTTGCTTGGTGGCCATTTTTAAATGCGTCTGCGCACAAATTTTCCCTGCGTGGCTTCTTTTATATCATTGCCTGTCTTATTCGCAATTGCAAAATAGGGACTAAATTAAAGATCAAATGAATTTTTTTATTTGATGGATCCGTTTTTAAGGGATTTGAACAAGTCGTTTTGTGTTGAATAAAGTGAGTGAATTAAATATAAGTTGTTAGTTGTTCTAAATATGAGTTATTTGTTTGGAGAAATGAAACTATTTTAATTAGTAATAGTGTTTAGAATTTTCAAAAGTTTATAAATAATATATTTTATTTTAATTAGCAAAAGTATTAAAGAAATGGAAGAAATATAAATTAATAATGAGAACAATTTAAAAGTAAATTTTAATTTTAAAAAATACATTTTAATTAAATATATTAATTTTTAATTATTATAATTTTTTATATTTATAATAGAAGCAATGATTTTTTTATAATTCAAATATTACAATTTAGAATTATATTGGTAATGTTAATTATAATGATATTTGAATTTTTAAGATATTTTCTTATTTTTGTTTAATTGAATATTCTTATATAATTCATATAACTAACTTATAATTATTTAGTATAAATATATTTAATAGATATTATTATCATTAATTCATAAGTTAATTAATATAAAATATATAATGAAAAAGTTAAATATATGAATATTTAGATTATAATTATAATTTAAGTTATATATAAAACTTAAATTACAATTATAATCTAAATATATGAATATTTAGATTATAATTATAATTTAAGTTATATATAAAACTTAAATTACAATTATAATCTAAATATATGAATATTTAGATTATAATTATAATTTAAGTTATATATAAAACTTAAATTACAATTATAATCTAAATATATAACATCTAATTATAATACACATAATAAATTTTATTATTCAATTTAATATACATATAACTAATAAATAATATATATCCAAAAACATACATTTATATTATAGTATATTTTTAAACTATATATTTATTTGAAATTAAAACATTATAATTTTAAAAAATATGCAACAATATAGACCTTTGGTAAAAAAAAAAGGCTCTGCCCCTGCCTTTTCGCAAAAAACTTCCCATCTTCAGCATTGAATCTCTGGATCACCAGCTTGAGGTGTTTTCAAAAACCTGATATGTTGTGGTGCTCATGCATCTTCCCCCACACAATACTTGAGGCTCCAAAAGAAATATCAGTTCGCCAACCTCAAGGGCACGAAGGGCTCCACAATCTGGGATTTCATCTACAAGAAAGACCGAGGACACTCGCTCTGCTACGAGTAGAGGCAAATTGTTTGGAGAATAGTCGTGCCCTTGTAAGCCCTTGGGGGGGGGGGGGGGGGGAATAGAAGATGACGGCTAGATTAAAGTGAATAATTTTAAGGCCAACAGGAGACGACGTTATGCCCTTATGTTGACAGCCAAACCCCTGCATCTGAAAAATAGTTTCGACTCTCTCAGAAATCGAAAAGATCCTCCCACTCAATATCGGGTCCCTGAAAAACACCATAGAAATTTGACCCACAAACCTACTCAGTCCCTGATCAAAACATACACTCCACTGCATAAAAGAGAGACACCTTTTCAGCCTAAACTAGCTCGCCAAACATCTCAAAACCCTAAAATCCCTCCTTACTCTCCTCCCCACCATAAAAGCATTCCACAATCACCCCTGTTAATTGAAATTGAGGACAACTTCATAGAACAATCTGAAGAACTCATGTGACTTAAGGGAGTTTTCTTGAGATGGAACGGGTATGGAGTTCCAGCAACCAGGATAGTGGATTGGCTCTCAAAAAATCTCGACAACTAGGTAAGTATATCGCTTCTTCCAAATGAATTTATGTTTGTTTTTTGTTTTAACATCGAAACTAAGGAAAAATTATTGGACAATAGATGTCCTGAATATCTTGGGTATGGTTTCACAGTATTGGACTAGAGTCCATCCTTAAACCCTTATAATCTGCAGGACATCGCAGTATCCAAAGCAATTAAACTAACTAATATGCCCATAGAATGTTTTAACAAAATAATTCTTAAAAACATAGGTAATAAATTAGGAAAATTTGTTAGAACTGTGAAAACAAAGTATCCTCAATCAGAATATTTGATCATAGTTAAGATGGATATCTCAATTAAATCTTGTCCTCCTATTATGATTCAGAGTCATTCAAATAAGTATAATATAAACCCTATTATTATGAAGGAAATAATAAAAGATTTCAAGAAGGATTCGGGTAACATTAGACCAATTCAGACAGGAGTAGTCCCTTCCAAGGAAGTGGCCATCCATCTAAATGAAGCTGGTGGAGGCTTTTCGATTAATTTCCTAGACAGATACCCTTTAGCGACACTGGAAAAGAAAAAGAGCCCAGTATTTTTAGGAATCCCCTCGGACCTAAAGAGTGGGCAAAAGTTAAATCTAAATGGACCAACCCCCTTAAAGTTAGATGCACTCATTACAGAAGGAGCCAAGATCGATAAAGAAATTGTATCTCAACCACTAGCGATTTCTCAAACTGGAGATAGGCAAATAATCAACAGAGCTAGAGATGGTTTGGCTGGAGACATGTCCTTAGCTCTTGAGGTCTCAAATAAGTTAAAACTACAAAATTGTGAGAAGGATAAGGGGAAGATTGAAGTCAACCTAACAAAGAGTCATAATCTCAGGAAGTCTCCAATAATGATAAAGAATAGGGATAATTTGACTAAAGAAGTTGGAATCAGTCCCTTAAAGGAAACAATAGATAGCTATGTGGATCAAATCCCGGTTATGGTATCTGAACCTAATGAAATGACAAAATCTGACAATGACAAAATTCAAGAAGAAGTTAACATAATAGCAAAATTTATAGGGGGATCATTGACAAAAGAATTAATGGACCAATTCATGGATGAGATTTGTGATAAAGAAGAATTAGAACTTCAGAAAGAACTACTTATTGAAGGTATCAATTTGAATGTTGCAACCTTAGAAGGTACAGTGGAAGAGATGTCAATTGATCTTTAAAACAGGGAATCACAAGACCCAAAATCTCTAGGCATTACTCACCTAATCGATAGTAGGAACTCTCCTGACTGTGCAAAAAAAGCAAGGAAAAGAGGAAGGAAGCCAAATGCAGAATTAAGAGAATTGGCTGGAGAAGCAGTAGGCCAGGTTAAAATTACATCAATTCTTAATGCAGGGAAGGGGAAGAGCCTTCCTAAAGAGCCATGAACATCCTTTCTTAGAATGTTAGGGGCATGAATGCCCCTAACAAGCAACGATTAATTAAATGCCACATTAAAAACCATAACCCAGAAATAATGTTAATACAAGAAACTAAGCTAGATAATATAGAAATGGGAAATTTTAAAAGGAAATTAGGACTTAGAGAACTGGAAGCTTCACCAGCGATAGGAGCTTCTGGAGGGCCTAGCCATCATCTGGGACCCACGATGCATTTCAATAGACATAACAAAAAGAAAGCAATTCTAGATAAGTGATATGGTCAGGAACTTCAAAAATAATCTAACTTTTTACATGATTAATGTTTATGGTCCTATTCAAAATAGAGAGAAACTTTCAGTTTGGCATGAAATAGAATCTTACGTCAGTCAAGGGCATGACACACTCTATATTTTAGGAGGAGACTTTAACGTGATAACAAAGCTATCAGAAAAAAGAGGGGGCATGAATACTCTTCCCTTGGTAGCTAAAGACTTTACCCTTTGGAGGGATAGAAACTCCCTTCTTGAAATTATGATAGAGGACAATTCCTTCACATGGAACAATAGGAGACAAGGTTTCTGTAACATAGTAGAGAAGTTAGATAGATTCTTCCTCAAAGGAAACCTGACCAATTATGATTTCTCACTTGTAGCCAAGATCTTACCGGTATCTGGATCAGATCATTACCCAATACTTCTCAACATTTTGACACAAGCTAAACCAAAAAAATGTGCCTTCAAATTTGAACAAGCTTGGCTCAAGGACCCAGAAATCCTGAATCTAATTGAGATTTGGTGGTCAGAACCCAACATATCAAGATCCAAGATGTTCATAATAGTCAACAAGCTAAAATGGATTAAAAGAAAATTGTTAGAATAGAACTCAACTAAGTTTGGAAATATCTTCGAGAGAAAATTGTCCTTAGAGAAAGAATTGAGTGAGGTCAATTCTCAAGTCATTCAGGTAGGAATGAATGAAGATCTCTACTATAAAGAAAAAAATCTACTCATGGATTATGCAGAGATATTGGCAAGAGAAGAAATATTTTGGAAACAAAAGTCAAGAGAAACCTAGCTGGAAGCATGTGACAAAAATACTAAATTATTTCATAACAACACTAAACAGAGGAGGAACACCAACAGGATATCCAGCATCATAGATGAGAGGGGTCATACCATTAGGGACTCAAAAGAAATTGCCACTGAAATAATGAATTTCTTTAGTAACACTCTTAACAATTTGGAATATTCTAACTTAGACAGTCAAGCATAACTTCTTAAAAATATACCTAAAGTTATTACTAAACAACATAACAAAGTTTTAACAGAAAAATTCACTATAGAGGAAATTAAAAATCTCTAATGTAAATGAACCTTGGTAAATCTCCTGGGCCAGATGGCTTTTCTTCTATCTTCTTTTAGAAGTGTTGGCACTTTATTGGAAAGGAAGTTACTGAAGCCCTATAAGGTGTTAGAAACTTAGGAAAAATACTTAAGGAAGTAAACAACACTTTTATTGCTCTTATTCCCAAAAATGATAAGCCAACAAGCCTCAATGATTTTAGACCAATTGCACTATGCAATACTTTATATAAACTTCTTACTCAAACCCTATCACTTAGACTACAAAAAATCCTTCTGTTAATTGTAAGCAAGGAACAAACAGGGTTTGTTCTAGGAAGATCCATCTTTGATGGTGTCATCATTACACAAGAGGCCATCCACTCGATCCAAAAAAATAAGAATCCTAGCATGCTCATCAAACTAGATATAAAGAAAGCATATGACAAAGTAGATTGGAGATTCCTATGCAAGAGCTTAGAAGCCTTTGGATTCTCTAGGAGCTGGATTAATTTAATTTTTGAATGCATTTCTACCCCTATGATCTATGTTTTAGTGAATGGAATCCCAGAAGGTTTTTTTTGGCATCTCTAGGGGGCTAAGACAGGGAGACCCTATCTCTCCCTTCTTATTCATCATTATGGTAGAAGCATTAGGTAGGGCTATCTCAAAAGAACATGAAAGGGGTACTATTGAAGGAATAACCATCACCAACAATTTAGACCCCACAACACATCAGCATTTTGTTGATGACACTTTGTTATATGGGGTCAGTAAAAGAAAGGAGGCAAGGTCCTCTAAGAAGATTCTAGAATCATATACAAAAGCATCAGTACAAGAAATTAACTCAGAAAAATTGGAAATCTTTTTCTTTAATACTGATAAGGAGGTTGAGAAAGATATATGTTGAATCCTCAATTTTAAGCAAGGTAAGCTTCCTTGCAGATACCTGGGCCTTCCCCTAGTTAAGGACAATAGAGCCACATATATATGGGACCCCATAATTGAAAAAATTAAGAACAAAATGAATTCCTGGAAAGGAAGATGGCTATCCTCTATGGGAAGAGAAACTATGGTCAGGTCAGTCTTGGCAGCTATGCCAACTTATCAATTATCATGTATGCATATCCCCTCTAACAAAAAATTAGAAATCATCAAGCACTTGAGAACTTTTTTTTGGCAAGGGAGTAATGAAAACAAGAAAATCCCCTTAATTTCGTGGGAAAATATTTGCAAACCAAAAGAGGAGGGGGGAGTGGGTTTTAAAAACTTAGGGGATCAAGGGAGTTCTCTTGGTGCCAAGTTAATATGGAGACTATTCAGGAACTCGGAGCTAAATGGGCAAAACTCCTCATTCACAAATATTTAAGAGATAAGTCCCCCATCAATATCTTCAAAGAAACTAATCCTCCTAAAGGATCGAGAATATGGAATTTCATGTTGGAATGTAGACACATTATTATGAAGAAATTAACTTGGTGCCCGGGTACATGTGAGGAGGTTCTTTTATGGGATGATTCATGGGGGGGGGGGGGTTATGAAGCAATATCCAATTGTTTAGATAACCCCCCCCCCCCCCCCCTCCCTCATAAATTTCTTAAAGGATAAGATTGGAATCTTCCTCAAGGACTATATCATTTTTAATGGAGAAGAATGGGTATGGAGATCCTTGAAAGGATCGGGGATATCTTTATCAGAAGAGGAGGTAGTAGCAGAAATTCTTAACAAGAGGAAGATCTCATTAAATAATTCTAAAGATACATTTGTAAGGGATGGATCTAAAACAGGCGAATATAACACAAAAGATGGTTACAATCTCATTTCCCAAAGTTACAAAAAAGCTTAAAACCAAAATTCCAATCAACCTATGTTAGAGTAAAGGTGGTTTCCCTAAAGCAAGATTTTGCACCTAGCTGGCCCTAAATTATAGGCTTTTAATTGTGGAAAGATTCAAGAAGTTGGGCTTCTCAGGTCCTAGTAGATGCCCCCTTTGTGAGAGTTGCGAAGAGGATGTTGACCATTTATTTTTGAACTGTCCCTTTATGAATCAATGTTGGAAGTGGCTTGCAGGGAACTTGGGATGGTCAATGGCTTTCCCCCTCTCTCTCCTTGCAATGCTCCAGGCCTAGCCAGTCATTAAAAAAGATAGCATTTATGCTAGCCTATGGACTTCTTCCCCCTCAATTTTGGTTTGGGAGATATGGAAAGAATGAAATAGAAGAATCTTTAAAGAGGAAAAACTAGACTAGAGACAACTACGCAATAAGATTGAGGATGCCATCATAGAGAACATGAATTGCAGAATCTCTAAAATCCAAAAAATGGATCTTTATATGAACTAAATGCGAGGGAAATGGATAGGTCTCTCTCTCCCCCCCTTTATAGGCTCAGGAGATCAAAATAAGGTATCCAAGAGAAAAGATTGTAAATGGTGCCCTCCAATGGAGGGCTGGTTCAAGCTTAATTTTGATGGGGCTTCTAAAGGGAATCTGGGGAAAGCTGGAATAGGGTGCTATATTCATAACCAAGAAGGGAAGGAAATTGCTTCCTTGGCTGCCCCCATTGGAACCAAAACCAACAACTAGGTGGAACTTTGTGCTTTAGTTATAGGACTACGTAAATGTGCCTCCATGGGATTACAACACCTAGAAATTGAAGGAGATTCGACAATCATTATTAACGTGCTAAGGAAAGGAGCAATCCCAAATGGAGATTAAATTCCCTCCTTTCCCAAGCCCTAAACCTTTGTAAATCCTTTAAGAAGATCTCTATTAACCACATATACAGGGAGGGCAATAAGAGAGCAGACGAACTAGCCAATTTTGGTGTAGATGGTGTATTACTCTTATAAGCGAATCTTCAATATTAGGACTCTCAAGCCCCATCCTAGTTTCCAAAGCTCAATACTAGCAGTTGATCCCCATGCTAGACTAAGTTAGGGAAAAGCATATATATTCAGACACTATACACAAACATATTTTTAGCATCCTCTCACTAGTATTATGTTATATAAATCAGGTTATAAGCTCATTAAAATAGGGAAATGTTAGGTATTTAAAAATGATCATGTACATTTATAACACAGATACACAAGTAATGGTACTCATTTATATTCATAACATAAAACAATATTCTGAAGTAATCCACCTATAAGTGCATCATCAAATATAAATATTACTGAGATCGAAAATTATTAAGTCATGCTCTCCTAAAAGTACTCTCACACAAATGGGATTAATCACGTTTACTCTCATTCTCTAATTACTAGCCACTTGGCCTAGATCCCTCTCACCACTTAATGGTAGTGATCTTTCATCATTACCCAAGAAGCACTAACATCATTTAGTGGACTCTCATCCACTTCAAACTTCCTAGAACCCAATGACTTTTTACAAGGTCCGCCAAAAAGGGAGGATTTAACTCCGTCCTTTCCAAGTATAACTGGATTTAGAAAGATTTACATCACTACAAACATGACATGGATCCAAAGGCCAACGTTAAGCTTGGGATTTAATGATGAAAAGATGGGAATTAAGACTACAATCATGAATTGAAAAGATAACTTAGTTTACAGGTATTAATAAGATTAGTGGGAGCGTGACTTGACAAGAACTTCTTCCCAAAATGAGCTTGGCTTACGATTCAGAGAAGGTTTGTTTTAGAATCAAAACTAGGATGATTACCTTCACTATCCCTGACAATAGAGAAATGGCATTTAGGGGATCTATCAAACCAGAAAGGTGGAACCAACTACTGAACCCTATCTTTGAATCGGTAAGAAGGGCTCTGGAAGAGGGGTTGGGTGATAACCACTTCGATAATGAATTTACTTTTTGAACCAATGGAAATATTATCATAATCTTTATAGCCCTTTCCACCTTTATTGGACGAAGGTAGGAAGAAGTTGTCAAAGCTGCAAAAATTCTCTTTGAGGAGAGTCTTCTAGCAGGACTAGAGAAAATGGTCTATAGAATAGATCACCATCTATCTATTCCTTTCCCAAAGATGACCATGAGTAAGGAGATTGAGAACCTTAAAGCAATTTCAAATTCTAAGAGGATTATGATGATGACCTTAAAGGATGAAGAGAAATTTGATGATCATTGGCCAGAAATGTCAAGGAACCTAGATTACCTTTACAAAGAGCTCCTAAAAGAGGAGATGGAGACAAAGTGGAAGTTGGATTCTTGGAGGGCAGAGGGTTTTGACATTCTGAAATCCTGGGATGAAATAGAGAAGGAGAATCTGCACATCATCTCCCCCAATGTCAAGAAGTGCTCCCGCCACATCAAACCAACTGAGCTAGAAGTAGAAACCATCATTATCATAAGGAAAAAGGGTGAAGGTTGGAGCTGTCTTGAGCTCCAAAAGGATTCACAGAATGAATAAAAGGGTAGAATAGTTGGCTTCTTTTTGGCCCTATTTTGTATAAATGTTTAGGGTTAAATCTGGATGTTGTTAATGTTCAAAGACTATTTATCGAATATGTTTATACTGTAAGATTGTTTTTCACCAAGACTGGGTTTTAATTATCTAAATATTTATGCACTTCATTAATCTTATGCAACTAGGGAAAGTTTTGTTTTGTTCCAATTTGTCCTGCCAACCATCAAAAGAAGGTAAATTCATAGCCCCAAACATTCTTAAGATGACATATTATCTCTCCTAGTTTTCATATATATTTTCTTTGAGTCTTAGAAACTTGGAGGGATTTTCTCTTAGATGTTGAATTACATTCCCATTTTTGATGCAGGGGCATCCAAGGTTAAGGCAGGGCATTCTTTATCCTCAGTGAAACTGCATGGAGTGTTAGTATTTTGGCCGGTGTTACTCAGTTGCAAGCTTGACTGACGACCTCGATCATTGAAGGAAGCTCGGTCACTAAAGGAACTCGACAGTCTCTGATGCTCGGTGAAAGTGTTACTCGGTCATGCCTGCGGTGCTCGGTCAACACTGGTGCTCAGCGACGCCTGGCTTGCTTGGTGAATTCATTGTCGCTCGGTAGTTCTAGCTTACCGACTATAGTTATGTGTGATTTGTTGAGCTGACTTGGTGAATTTATTGTTGGTAGCCATTGTTATGGGCCAACATGCTGAATTAAATGTTTGTATACATTTGTGAGCCGACTTGTATGGCATTTAATTATTTGTTTGGGAGAGTTAAGGGTTTCATCTTGCCGACTTGTGGCTGATGACTAGTATTTAAGGAGTGCTTGGGTAGATGTTTAGGGGGAAATAACTTAGCAGATATGGGATATCAGATGTGAAGCTTGAAGAGCTAAAGTTGGTGAAGTTGTGGAAAAGTTCTTAAATGAGCTTGCAAATCAGATTGTAATCTGATAACTATTTGTAGTAGAGCTAGGGGTTGCATACTTTGAGACAAGGAGATTTCTTGGAGGCTTGCGAGCTCAAGTTTAGATTTGCCTTAGGGTTCCATCAGCTTCTGATTATCTTCATAGCTAAACTAGATGAGGTTCTATTGGATCTGGTTGTGGATCTTGTAGATTATTTATTGATTGTAATTGGCCCTAACTCGGAAGGCCTTATAGCCGAGCATGTTAATGAAAATCAACATTAAACAATTACTTTATGTTGCATTTTTTAGTATTCCGCTATGTAATTCTATTGGCTGCAAGGTTTGGACTGTCCTTCATTGGATCCACCATCCTTGACTGTGTCAGGTGGTATTAGAGCGAGAGTTGATCTTGTTGAAGCAGAAGGTTGACCTAGTAACGCTGATCTTGCAAAGTTGATCTTGTTGGTGAAGAGATTGTGCGCAATCTAGATTGTAGATCCAAAGCACTAAACTTGTGGAATTGTGCCCTAGTTGTTTGCAAGATTACAAGTTGAGAATTGACTTGTTTACAACTTGGAAATTGTCACAAGGTGGTTAGTGAGGGTTTGTTGCAGAGGGTTTCTCTTATCTTTAAGGATGCCTCTGAGAAGATTGGACCCTAGAGTTATTTATGATCTTTGTGATACTATTGAATCCCAGATCACAAGGAAAGTGAAATCAGATTTCAGATATGAGATGGAATTGATGAAGAATGATATGGTCGCCGAGAAAATGAGAACTGTTGCTGGTATACCTTAGAATGTTGGTACTGAGGATGGCTATGAAGAAGCTACTAAAGAATTTAAAACTGTTGGATCTAGTGGTGATGACCGGAGGAATAGATTTGGTGAAGACATAACTGCTCGGTTACCTAGATCTACTACTCGGTTCAGTAATTACCGAATGGAAGTTTCTACTTTCTCTAGTAGTTTGAAGTCCGACAATCTAATTGATTGGATTGGTGAACTTGAAGATTTCTTCGAGCTGGAAGAAATTGAAGATCCTCTTTGGGTGAGATTAGCATAGATAAAGTTGAAAGGACATGTTGCTCTTTGGTGGAAAGAACTACAAAGAGACCGAGAAGATGAAGGTGAAATAAAGATCAATCAGTGGAGGTTGATGGTGACTAAGTTGAAAGCTAAGTTCATACCTGCTAACTATGAGCTTGACTTATTTAAGAAGTTGTAAAATCTAAAACAAAAGGATTTGTCTGTTGAAGATTATACCGAGGAGTTCTACAAACTTACTATTCGGTCTGCACACCGAGAACTTGGTAAGGAAAAGGTAGCTCGGTATGTGAATGGTCTGAGATTCAATATTCAGGATGAGCTTGGTATGCTGAAGATTGATTCTATTGAAGATGCTTATCAGTATGCTCTGAAGGTAGAAGATAAGTTGAAGAGGAAACAACCTAGTAACTCTCGAGGGAAAGAAAAGGTTGATCACTCGGTGAAGGATAAACCGACTAATGTAGAAGATGAATAGAAACATGTAGAACTGAAGAAGAAGACAGGTAGAGTTTTCTTTAAAGGTGCTTGCTATAACTGTGGAGAGGAAGGACACTGTTCTTTTGAGTGTACACAAAAGAAGCTTGACCGATGAACTGTTGTGATGAATGAGAACATTCGAAATGAACTTGAATCGAAGAACTTGCTACTTCGATGAACATTGCTCGGTACAAAGGATGAACCTTGTCAGAGGAGTAACTTGTTTAGGACCCAATGCAAGACTGAAGGTAAACTCTGCAATGTTATTGTTGATAGTGGAAGTACTGATAACCTTGTTGCTGAGGACCTGGTTTAGAAACTTGTTTTGAATAGAATGAAACATCCTTGTCCTTATAGGATTGGTTGGTTACAAGATGTTCATGCTTTGGAAGTTAGAGAAAAATGCTTCATTGATGTTCATATTGGGCCAGTATAAGGATCTTGTGTTATGTGACATTGTGAAGATGAATAGTTGTGATGTATTGCTCGGTAGACCTTGGCAATATGATTGCAGAGCTATTTATATATGTGTTCGAAATGTGTTTACTATTGAGAAGGATGACAAGAAGTTTTCACTGATGCCTTTGATGGATACAACGCTCAGTAGGAGAAGCCTGAGTATTGCTAGCCGAGTGGAGATTGTGGATCCAGAGAAAATGAATGATCAATATGGAGAACCGACTTGTGCATTCTCAAGAAAAGACTTGAAGAGACAGAGGAAACTAAAGTGGAAGAATTTGCAAGCAGAAAAGGTGGAGGACTTATATGTGAAGAACCAGTTCGGGATTTATGTGCTGAATCCTGAAAGATGTTCTTCTCACATATGAACATCTTTTGGAACCTGGGGTGTCTGATGCAGGGGCATCCAAGGTTAAGGCAGGGAATTCTCTGTCCTTGGTGAAACTGCATGGAGTGTTAGTATTTTGGCTGGTGTTACTCAGTTGTAGCCTTGACCGATGACCTCGATCATTGAAGGAAGCTTGGTCACTAAAGGAACTGGCAGTTTCTGATGCTCGATGAAAGTGTTACTAGTCATGCATGTGGTGCTCAGTCGACACTGGTGCTTGGTGATGCCTGGCTTGCTCAGTGAATTCATTGTCGCTCGGTAGTTTTGGCTTATCGAATGGAGTTTTATGTGATTTATTGAGCTGACTTGGTGAATTTATTATTGGTAGCCATTGTTATGGGCTGACATGTTGAATTAAATGTTTGTATACATTTGTAAGATGACTTGTATGACATTTAATTATTTGTTTGGGAGAGTTAAGGGTTTCATCTTGCTGAAATGTGGCTGATGACTAGTATTTAAGGAGTGCTTAGGTAGATGTTTAAGGGGAAACAACTTAGCAGATCTGGGATATCAGATGTGAAGCTTGAAGAGCTGAAGTTGGAGAAGTTGTGGAAAAGTTCTTAGATGAGCTTGTAGATCATATTGTAATCTGAGAGTTGTTTGTAGTAGAGCTAGGGGTTGCATACTTGGAGACAAGGAGATTGCTTGGAGGCTTGCGAGCTCAAGTTTAGATCTGCCTTAGGGTTCCATCAGCTTCTGATTGTCTTCAGAGCTGAACTAGATGAGGTTCTATTGGATCTAGTTGTGGATCTTATGGATTATTTTCTGATTGTAATTGGCCCTAACCCGGAAGGCCTTACAGTCGGGCATGTTAATAAAAATCAGTGTTAAACAATTAATTTATGTTGCATTGTTGAGTATTCCATTATGTAATTCTGTTGGCTGCAAGGTTTGGACTATCCTTCATTGGATCCACCATCCTTGACTGCGTTAATTTTTTACATATATATGGAAATATATACATTTTTTCATTCATTTGGATTAATATATGCATAGGGATATATATATATATATATATATATATATATATATATATATATATATATATATATATATATATATATATATATATATATATATATATATGTTGGAATTAGGAGAGATAGATACTGAGAGGGGAGGGGTGAATCAGTGTCTTCAAAAACTTTACTTGCAAAACCTTTCAGATCTAATACTGTAAATAGTGATAACCGAACAATATAACTTGAATATAATTGCATGAATCATTTATCCACTTAACATAAGTAAGTAAACAACATGAAATTCATAACACAATCACATGACACAAGTATTTTGGTAACGTAGAAACCCTTGTAAGAAGGTAAAAATTGCGGTGGGGATGACACCCACAAATTCTTCACTACTGCAGATAGAAAAGGTTTGCCTGTTAGGGCTACAAGTTTTGATCACTTCTGGTGATCTCACCCTATTAGGAGTGACATGTTAGATCAGCTAGATCTACCTAGTTATAGGATTTTAGCAACACTAATGAAGTGTGCACTCAGTAAAGAGATTTACATAAGATTGTTAAGTCTACTCTGTTAAGAGATTTTATCCAAAAACTCTATTACAATTGTTAGAAACCAATAGGTATTTATCTGCTTTATTTGACACTCAATTGTCTGTTACAGATCTATAAACTCTGATAAAAATATCACCTTACTTGTGATGAATCTCTACTCTGAGTCTGCTCGGTAGCCTCTGCTAATTATGCTCAAACTGAATTCTACTGTGCTCAATTTTGTTTTGTAAACTGATAGACTTGAAGATAGGCAAAGTGCTTCAAGTGCTCTGTGATTCACATATCAGCTCTCTCTCAAAAATGATGCGAACACATAAATATATAGTGTTATATTTTTGCCACTTTAACATAATTAGGTTACAAACTATAATCATAACCCTAAGATCTATGGTGTACAATGATAACCTAGATCATCTATTACAAAAGATATACATTATATTTAATGAATATCATTACATTAAATATTCCTCAATCTTGGTAAAACATTTTACAAACTGTTGTAACCAGTTGCATAGAAGAATGTGTCATTCCTGAATACTATGCCATTTCCTGTGATCCTCGGTAAACACTATGTAAACTGATCAATGTGTATTGCGATGCTCGGTGTTTACTATCTGTTGGTGTCGATGTCTGCTGGTACTCAGTAAACTATTTGTTACTTGGTGTATACGCTTTACCGACTAGTCTATTCTACTTTATGTTATCGATTAGCTCATTGTAAGTAACCAACAGATATCTATTCATACCTTTGGTACTAATGACAACCTTAGAAGGCTCAATAGAGATAACAATCTCCCCCTTTGGCATTAGTATCAAAACTTTGAATGTATAAAGACAAAAATCTCTATGTGACTTATATCTCTTTATATCTCCACCATATACATATACATATACACATCAAAAAAATTCTAAGTACGAAGTACTCCCCCTCGGTGCATGCTCCCGGTAATATAGTATACATAGCATCCATGTACATAACATTTGGCATAATAACATCTGATACATTGTTTTCCCCATTTTTGATAGTAATGCCAAATACAAAATTTTGAGGTAGTATACTTACAGTTTATCAAAAATTGACTGATGGGTTTTCTTCAGTGACTCTAAGAGGTTTTCTCATTCCTCTTTCAATTTGGTGAGAGTGATGTGCTCAAGATCGACTTGTGCATGCATGTCAAAGATATTTTCTAACACTGAAATTTTTGGTGTTGCAACTAATAGCTCAGCTTTGACAATGTGGGCTTCAAAAATCTTCAGGTATGGAATGAGTTCGATCTGCAACTCAGTAACCTGATCTGTTAAGTGCACTTCTTGTTTCTTCAAATCTGCTATCAACTATTGGAGTTCCTAAACTCGATGAATATGCTTTAGGAAAGCATGTGGCTCGGTGATAGCTGCATTGGTACTCAATTGTATTTCTGCTTCTAAACCTTTGATCTTTTCACTGACTTCAACAGTGAAGGTGTCTAGAGTACATAGCTTCAATAAGTATTGACAAATTATCTGGGTGATGGATTTTGTGTCAGTAATTACCTCAGACAATTTGACCTTAAGTATTGCCACTTCTTGGCTGATTTTCTCTGCTAATTTGTGTTGTATTTTGGATTCTGCCCTTTCTTCAATTCTTTTATCTGCATCGGTGTCCAGGGCATTGATCTTCTCTGCAAGTGTAGCAAGTTGATCTATAATCGACATATCCTCATCAATGTGTATCTCAGGTACTACCTATTGGAGGATATCCCGCACATCATTTAGTACTTCTTTTCTTTTGTGCTCTTGCTTTAGCTTCTCTTGTGCTGCCTTTCATGAACATAATTCCCCATATTTACTCAATTCCTTGGGGCTTAGGGTCCTCAGGTCACACTCAGGTAAAATAATCACTTCATCTAGGGTGACCAACCCTTTTCCTTTCTTCTTCTTCTTTTGTGCTAGGGGTGATTTCTTCTCTATGATAGCAATGGATCTATCTCTAGTCTTCGAAGTGTCCTTCCTTGTTTGCACTTGAACTTCCTTCTTCTGCTCCTCGGTAGTGGTGGTCTCGGTTGTTGTAGTAGGAGTCTCGGTTGTGGTGTTTGGTGGAATCACCTCAGTTGCCTGTGGTTCTTGCGTTTCTTTTGAGTCATCTATTTCCTTTGGTTTGGTGGAAGGTGCCTCTGTATGTGTAGGCTCATTTGTCTCTTCACGTTATTTTGTGTGTTGATCTCTAGTTGTATCTTTATTTTGCTCGGGTTGTACTTGGGAAAGAATTTTTGCTGCTTTGGCAAGTACATGAAGTTCACCTAGTAGAGATGTAAATAGATTGGCAGTGTCTTGTGCTTCATCTTTGTTTGGTGCAATATTTACATCATCATCATCTTGGTCATCAGGATCACCATGTGTGATGTCTACAATGAGTACATCGTCATCAATTTTCTTTTCCAGTTGAATTTCAACTTTGTCCAGTGCATCCTATGAAACTTTTATTTCTTCCTTGTCCTTGGTGATATCAATTGCCTCGATAACTGATATACCGGTACTCTTTGATTTCTTTTCTGGTCCTTCATCAATGTAAATGCCTTTGCCCTTAGAATTTTGTCTCTTTTTAGACAGGTTTAAAAATACTTGTTGCTCAGCTTTTTCTTCTACTTTCAGAATTGATGTCCATATAGAATTTGTAGTAACATCCATATCTGCTACATTGTCATCCATGATCATTAAGGCTCTATTCTTGATCATAAAGTTTTCTTGGTACTTGGTCAAGTATTCACTGACTTGCCCAAAGCTTAAGTATGCGGCTACCCGAACTAGAGAGTGTTCTCTCTTTCTCTTCTCGGTGTCTAATACAATAGCCCATTTCTCAGTAATTATATCATCCAATTTCTTCGACAATGCACATGAAAACTCCATTGGAACTTTCTTAAACTTTATCATCATTTGGATGACAGCCTCTTCAATTTTAGTTTGATCTTCTTTTGTCATTTTGTCAAATCTGTCTAGCAAAGGATCAACGAGGTCTCCATGTTCAATTATGTCCTCAATGACTTCATCTATTTTTTTGGTCTTGCTACTGACCACTTTGAATTGATTCATATCATCCCTTGTTTCTGTATCCTCTAAATCTTCCTTATTTCTTATGTATTTCCTCTTTTTCTTCGGTGCCTCAGCTACTATTTTGTTCTTTCTCTTTATGTATTTCTTCATCGGTGTAGCTTCTCTTCTTTTTGCTACTTTTCTACTTCTTCTTTCTCGGTAGGTTGTGTTGCAGTTGACGAATGTGTCTTCATACCTTCATGTATTGGTGACTGCATCTTTATAGGAATTTTAGGTGGAGGAACTGTGTAGGATCTACTTCTTTGTCTAACTTGGTCTCCTCACTATCATATGGTTTGTCGGCTAACTGTAGCTGACCTTCGGTTGCCTATTCAACTGGTATCCCCTTCAGATGTTTCTGACTTATCTCCATATTTAGTAGTGAGATCCTTCTTCATTTTCTTTACCTTTCTGTGAATATTACCGATCTCAATATTAGTAAATATCCTAGATTTAGCTTCTTCGTATACTCTGAACCTGGTGGCTATGGGATCCTTCGATATTGCAAGCAGTGCATTAATAGATTTCAGTGCAAAATCATGATTCATCTCATATCGCATCGATGGCAACCATTTTATCCTAGGCTCAACTACTTTTATCATGGTTTAATCGGTGTCTACCATAAAACATATGTCATATTCAAATTTCTATACTAATTCCATCGAAATTATGCTTCTCTTTTGCATTTTGGTTTGAAATTCAGTGAAGTAAGCATTAAAATCTACATTCAACTTGTCTCCTAACTTTTTCATCATTTCACCAATCTATTTTGTTATCGGTACATCCGGTATCCAGTTTACTTTACCGGTGCCAGGCACAAACTTTTGCAAATAGAAGAATATGCATGCAAGTAGAGATCCGTACTTACATGTGTTAGATTTATTTTTCCTTATAATCTTCATATTCTCTTGGAGTTGATGCAATAGTACCTCGGTAAGATCAACTTGGTGACCTTTCACTACAATCTTGTGCGCCATGTCTACTATGCTACAGGGTACACTATTGAGTCTGCTCGATTGAAAAAGCTTATACCCGATCACATGTGCTGCAAATTTTACTACTGGGTCCTTGATTGTTGAAATCTTTAATGCCCAACCATCCCATTGTGCTCTAGTGTACTTCTCAACATCCAATCATGATTAACTTTAGAAATCCTTAGCTTTGTCGGTAGTAGGGAGCCCAGTAACCCTACTGTTTACTTTCTTGGTGACCTCAATCGATTTATCTAGCCATAACTTGTCATCGTGATATCTGCTTAGAATAGTTCTAATCCAATTCGATTTGAATGATTGCGGCAAGTGCGTAAAATATGATAAACCTAATTCCTCAATCTTCTGGTAGTCTGATTTCATTTTTCCATTGGGGCCACAAAGTGGTTGATATGCTGCAATTGTTTCAAACTCCCCAACTTCTTTGATTTTGCAGTGAATATAAGACCTAACGTCTTCTATCAATAAA
>BSBK01004591.1:1752500-2013386 GCA_027943335.1 Chamaecyparis obtusa
CAATTTATGATAGTCAGGGACAAGAAGGTCCAAACAACCAAATTTGGGTTAATTTTATCAAAATTTGTAATAGGAGGGAATGCCCTCTTAGAGATCATGTATTAGTATCCGGACTACGGTCCCAAGTATGGCTGGAGGTTTTCTCAACCCACTCTTTCCTACCAGCACCTGCACTAAGTGGGGTTTTCTACTGTAAATACTTTCTATTATTAATAAAATTCTTGGCTTCGGCCTTTTACCAACAAAAAAAATAAAATTACAATTTTATAAATATTTTTAAAAATATTAAATGAATATAATATTAAAAGAATAGATATAATTTATATATATAATATTATTATATTCTTATTAAGCACAAAATTAATACAAATTATTTTAAGGGCATGGTAAAGTATTCTCGAAATTTGCCCCTATAATATTCCCTCAAAAATTGTAATACAGTAGTGCTTCCACAAAGTCCATCAATAGAAGAGTTGTAAATTAATTTTTTTGAATTATAAACATAAAAAATGTGCATCTATACAGTACAAATTATAAATTTTAATAATAAGATTTGATAAAAAATATAAAAATAATAGATTTTAATTGCTAGAAATGGAATTTTTAATCACTAGTTAAGAGAGGAAATCCATAAAATGATGCAATAGTACTTGCTTAGCTTATCGCAAGTACTGATAATATGATTAAAAATTATAAAATATATGTATAAATAGAAAAAATCTATTTATTTTTACCTTCTTTTGATATATATCGTTATTATCCTATATTTTATCCTTTTTATCAATTTTTTAATAATAATTTTTATTCTAATTCTTCTTCTCGTTAGTTTTTAATTAAATTTAAAATTTATTTTAAATATTTTTCTTTTATGAAATCACAAATAATAATTCATGTTATCATAAAATTTATAATTATTTATCTTATTAAATTTATAGAATAATTATATTTTGAACTAAAAATCTATCTTTAATTAATAGCTTGTTTTCATAAGAATATTATTATTATCTAGATAATTTATTTTGTTTAATAGTCAATTCTAATTCTTCTCATTTCAATTAAGTTAAAATGTTATTTTAATTACTATATCTTTGTTATGAAATTACAAATAATAATAAGTCTCATGTAGTAGCAAAATGATATTAAGCTCTATTTTAAGGAGAGGGAAGTCCTATGCGAATTATTTTTTAAGGCTACAATATTAATTGGAATCTCATGCTAGAAAATAAGAGCCCCTACTTTTTAGATCTTAAAATTTGAGCACATGAAAATGGGGTGGGGTTGGAGATTGCCCCACCAATTTAGGAGATTTTTCTACCACATCTCAAATTTTGGAGTGAAATTAATTATTTTAACACAATTTTTTGTTAGTACATAAACTTTGTAAGATAAAAGCTTCATTAAATTTCAAGACTAAACATTTAAGTTGAATTGAAGAATAAAATCCATGTGACTGCTCGCTTTAAAATATTCCTAAAAATCCTCAAGTAGCTCCAGCTCTATTTTTAAGGAAGCCCCTCCCATGGGACCTCATCCTTACACCATAAAAGGTTTACTACACGTATCACATTGTGGGACTTGGGTTTAATCTGCATCATTGCTTGAAAATATTTAATATTTTCTATTATAATATAAAACTTTCTATTATATAGAGAATGGAAAGTTTTCAAAAGTTTGATGTAGAAAATAAATAGATTCTCTTACACCCTACTTTAAGATCTTGAGAAAAAAAATTATAGATTTTATTTAGTTTCATAGATCCAATCCCCCTCACTCCAATTGTAGAGCCTCTTGGCTAATTAAGGCATTTTTCATTTTAAAGGGAAGTTATCCTCATGCATGTGGATGCATGGTAAAATAAAACTTTAACAAATTTTTATAAAGAGAGAATTTTGGGTTGTTATCACACCAAACCATTCCTTCTTTTCGAGAAAGCATGAAAATTTAATCTCTATCTTTATCTTCATAACCATTTGCATCGCAAGCATTTCTTTTAAGCATTTTGTGACAAAAACTCAAAGATCACATGTGGGTTAGCTCATTGCCCATGTCCAATTAGCTGATATTGTCAGGTGAGCTCATATGATTGCTATAATTTTTATGTTTCATCACCGTAAAATAATAAGTATTACAATTTTTGTAGAGGCTAATTTTTTTTGTGTTGGAATGAATCGAGTGTCTAAATATTTTTCTTATCATTTATTTTTTATGTATTTTGTTCAATCTGAACTTTGCATCCACATTTTGAATTTATGTGTGCCAATGCATTCGTAGTAGGTTGGGTCCTCTATGTAGAATATGAAAGAGATCTTTACTTTGTCCTTCTTCAAATAATTCCATTTGAATTTTTTTTACAATTTTTAAATTACTTTTGCTTATGGTTGTTGGCATAAGCAATGGCTGTTAGAACAACTGAGAGGGGGGTGAATCAGTTATCCATAGTCTCAAATACAAAATGTATATCCAAAAATAATTTAAACAAATTTCTACAGCTCGGTAACATATAATAGTAAACTGTCTATGCTTTTACCGATTACCAGTCAATAACATAAAGTAACTACCGATCAAATCTAATATGCAACATGTAAAGTATGATGTCCAACAATCATCACATTCAACACATAACACAAGAGATTTAATGTGGAAACCTTGTAAAGGGAAAAACCAGCTGGGACCGATAACCCAAAAATTGTTCACTCTTTTGAAGTGAGGTCGGTGAAGACCCAACCCTGTTAAAGGTTACAAAACACACTGTAAGGTGTGACCTTGTTAGAGGATTTAACACTAATTGTTATCGTCCAACCAACATTCACTATGGGGTTGATAGGATAACAAATGTGCATTCTATGAATGACATTACAAGACTTTCAAGTCTACTCGGTTAAGAGATTTATATGATTACAATGGTTAAACTATAATAGCAGGTGATCTGATTACAATACAACTTGATTTGTAGATCTACAAATGTATATTATGCTCAATCAAATCTTTGATCAATATATCAATTCTGTTTCAACAATATTCAGTAACTTACTGTCTCTCGGTTATAGCTTTCTGACGCTCGGTAATCTCTGTAGTTCGGTTCTCCTTAACCAGTTTGATCAGGCATGCATGAAGCTTGTTCATGCGATATCTCTATAGTATCCTTTCCTCTGGCATAAGTTTCATAATGAAACCCTAGTCTCTTAAATAGACAAGTAAACCATTTTCTTTTCGTCCATCAGATTTTTCTGCTTAATCTCCTTCGTTGGTTTTGCTGCTTAAACCTTCCTCGGCTTATGTGTCAATAACATGTTTCAATTCTATCCTTTAGATCTTCCTTGAATTTTACTAGCCGTTGATCTCATAACAAACTTTATCTTTCACTTTGTGATCATACACTTTATAGCTCATTAACTTCTATCGGCCAAACAAATCATTTTGTTCTTTTGTCCATACTTTGGTTAACAAAGAAATGCGTTGGTGAACACAAGCTCAGTTTACATTGTGCTCGATATACACTACACTTCTCAGTGTATACTGGAATGCTTCATTAACCGACCACACTGCTTTGAAACATTTTTCTCCCAACTTCATAACAGATTAATGCAACATAATCAAGTCAACAATATGACGTCATAGACTCATCAATAAGTTACCAAAGGTATTCCTTATCCTCATCTGTCATAACCATCTTCCTCAATGTAGATATCTCGGTTCTTCATCTTTCTCTTCACTTATACAAATGTGTTAGATGTTTGCAACTCCATGATAAGTACTGTCAAAACTAGTTGACATCAATGACAACATAAAATTGATTCAATTATCTTACATAACAATTCAGTGCTCGGTGATCTCTAATCACTTGAAGTTCTTCAATTAGTTTCTCAATCAGTTGTAGTTCATCAATGGCTTCCTGTAAATCCATCAATAAAGTATATGGTAGTGAAGCCCTTAGGAGAAAAGGAAACAAGGTATGCTGACAAGTGGCCAATGGCAGTTATGGACTTGCATTCTCAGATACAAACTAAATAGAGCTCATCATTTATATGAAGAAGCACTTGATGTGGTAGGGCCTACCAATAGCAATGAGAAATCTTCATGCTATAAAAATTGGGTTAAGTTAATTGAATATTTAAAGTTTGGTTAAATATTTAAAGTTTGATTTAACTTTTCTCTACAAAAAACTTAGAGAACTTCATTAATTTTTCTTTATTCCCCATTCTAATTTTTCAAACCTAAAAAGGAACTTTCTTTTAGACATAAATCCAAAAAATTCCATTTTCTTACATTTTTTTAGCAAAATTTTTCTTTTTATATTTTTTAACAAATTAAACTTATTGAATTCCAACAAACTATTCAAATGAGATTATTTTTATTTTTTACAAAATTTAGCAACTTTCTTGAATGTCTTTCTTTTTTTCCCCCTAATTTTACATCTTATTGATTATTTTATTTTAATTTTAATTTTAGAAACTTCCTTAAATGTCTCTCTTTATTTTTCCTAATTTTACAATTTGCAAATCTTAGCAACTTTCTTAAATGTCTCTCATTGTTTTCCCCTAATTTTGCATTTTATCTACATGACTTATGGAAGTTTCCAAATATTTTAAATTAACTCAATTGACACTAGTTTTTTTTTTAAAGCAAGCTTTGTCTAGGGGGAAGTACCCATTATATTGCCAACAAGAAAAGATTACAAAGGGAAATGGAGATGCAACTCCAAAAAGAACATACAACAAGGATCAGTTATACAAATACTTGATCCCATTACCAATAGACACTAGCCTATCACCTACTCCCTCAGGAAAGAGATCACCATTTTCCTGAAGGAAAGCCTCAAAATTTTCCATACTATATTACTTTTGCACTTTATTCTTTTTACCTTTAGCCTAAAGACAAAAGTGACCTAACATACATCCATCTGCCAGTTTGGCAACAATACCATCCATTGCAATGACCACCTCAACGTATAAGCCTTCTTCCACTATCTTGCACACCATCTCGATGGCAGACAATGCATGACCCAACACCTAAATAATTGGTTGGAAGAGGTCTTCTATTAACCTCTCATCATGCACATGCCCTCCCAACCAACAATTTGCACCCAGTATCTCAACCATAGTCTCCTTTTCCTTCTCATTTTCTTTCTTGAATATATGCTCTATCCTCTCCTCTGGTGACTCCTCCAACTCCTCACCTATGTTGTAAAAGCACCAGTCAAGAAAGCTCCTTCGATCTACCTGTTGAGCGTGAGGAATCCCTGCGTACTTGGAAGAGTGTTCCTAATACATTATTAGATGCCCACTTTCCATGCTCATCCTTGGCTTGTCTACTGACCAAAATCCCATCACCCTCTGCCAATGCTGACAAAAAGCCACGAAGCTATCCTACCCCATCCCTCGGGAAAGAGACTTTCTCAACTAAAATGATCTCTTGTAATCCAATCGGCAATGGATCATCCTTACCAATACCAATGTTAGACACTTCATCAATCCACAAATTTGCCAAAAATATGTTGCTCTGTTGCCTTCTTAAAAAACATGTTGAATGTGGAAGTTACCAAGCATTTTTAACTATGTGTCTATCCTAGGAATCCAGCTAGCCAACCTCCAATTATGGAAATCTGATTTTGAAATACCATTGAGGATGACTTGAGAGTCTCCTTCTATTATTAGTTTGTCAATTCCATTATTGACACTCCACCTGAGCCCAGCCTCCAAGGCAGATATCTTGGCCACATTATTAGTGGCTACTCCTACAAACCCCATCATAGCTTGTACCACCTCACCCTCTGCATTCCTGACTATAGCTCCTAGGCCACTCCTTCCTAGATTACCTCTACTAGCCCCATCAAAATTCAACTTCTTCCAACCAATCGAAGGGACCTACCATATTGAATTCTTCCTTTTTACCTTTTTGTCATTTAACTTATGGTCCCCTAGCTTCTTAAACAACCACAAATTTTCCATGTCAAAGTTCCATTTCGACTGAAAATTAAAATGCACCCCTTGAATTTTGTTGTTCACTACTTCCTCTATTGTATCTTTAATTTTACCCTTGAGCAAACCTGCCTCAATTTATTCATCCTTAAAGATCCTTCTATTATGCTCCTTTCATATATGCCAAATCAACAAGGAAGAACAAACTATCCAAAGTAAACCCCATTTAGAGTATCTATTGTTAATAGGCCACGTTGAGAGGAATGCCTTTAGCATTGCATTTTTTACTGCATACCACTACAATATGCCTAACAACCAATCCCAACACTCCTGAGCATATGGGCACCCAAATAACAAATGGTCAACCATCTCCTCCCCTTGTCTACACATGATGCACCAATTAGCACCCGAGATCCAAATCGAATTCAATCTACTGCTTGTAAGTATCCTACCATGCAAAGCAATCCAAAGGAAAGCCCCAACCTTTGGTAGTGGCCATTTACCCCAATAAAGGATCAAGGGCCAATTGCAACTTCTATTTATATGCTAGCACACTTGTGTTCTTGTGATGGTAGATGCTAGCACACTAAGATGCTTTGCTTATCCATTGAGAGATGTTTGGCAGTATGAAGATATCCTCTATTGGAGGGTATGTCTAGACCATATTCCTGGCATAGATGTGATATGGAGACCCTACTACCGCATGACAGAGTGGCTAGATACGTGACACTAGATGAGGCACTCACAATAGTACAAGCTGTTAGAGGGTCATCAGAGTCACATAGTGATGCCATACTACTATGACCTAGTGATGAGATAGTTCAGCCTGATACAGGGGATCCCTAGAGTAGTACCTCGGTACACACATCTGATGAGGTATTATCAGAGATTCGGCACCATACATCAGCCATCAGTAGCTAACATTGTAGATAGTGATACAAATGAGACATAGGATATAGAGGTATCACCAAATGTGGCGTATTCAGGCATCAGCCGAGACTACATCAGATACTAGAGTCTGAAGGGAACCCACCACATCTTCCCTGATGACTATCCAATAGGTGATCTAGGCTTTTCAAAGAGGACACACTGGGATAGTGGCACAACAAAGGAGGATGAGTATCATAGAGATGAGGATGAACCCATCTTTGAGGGAGACCCCATGCAAGAGGAGAGAGCAGAGGAGAGAGCAGATGAGAGAGTAGAGGAGATGCCCCCAGTTGGTAGTACAAGTGCGAATATGCATGTTTTTCACACATCACCACTTAGATCACGATGACCTCCATGCTCCCATATAGAGACACCACCTCTGAGAACTAGACATAGCGAGTGTGGAGAGAGTAGTCACTCCATGCCCCCACCATCCAGATCCTTCAATGATGCCTAGGAGGGAGATCCAGGTACAACACATGCATTTGATTTGAAGTTTTAACTTAATTGATGAAGAAAAAGTACTAAAAGATAAATATATTTCTATTCTGCAGCTAGTGTGGTGGAGTGGAGGAGTTTTGTATCCGAGGTTCTGAAGGATACATGTATATCCTACCGACTACTAGCCAGCAAGCAGGAGTCTCCCATTGGTCACAGAGATCCCAACAGACATGCTGATATCTTTGCATGTGTCTAGCAAGAGTTGAGGTTGTGTAGAGAGAGAGAAGAGAGACTAATGGTTGACTTAAAGAGTGCACATGTGACATGAGCATATCAAGGAGCCACTCACGGACTACCGGACATAGATCTACATCCTCTCATCATAGATCAAAGAGATCTAGGAGTCATCAACCATCAGAGCATAGAGATAGACATAGTGATAGATAGGGCCTTGTGGCACATATGTATCAAAACTCAAAATATTTTATAAATGAAAAAATTTCTCTACTAGTTAGTTCTATGTGTTTGATTACTATATTTTCATCAATAGCATAAAACTTAACAGAAAGAAAGAACGTGTATAAATGTATTCAAATGTAATTTTCTAAAACCACATAACCTATAAAACAAACATAATTATTTTATAAGGAATACATAAATACACAAGGAAAGAAAGATAAATTAGGGATAATAACATTTGAGATACATAATATTGATAGGTTCCTTAAAAGAAACACCATCCATATCAGCAATTTTATAAGCACCTGAACCAAAGTCCTCAATTACAACAAAAGGTCCAAGCCAATTAGGGCTAAACTTTCCTTTTTCACCAGGTAAAACATTCACATTTCTTTGATTCTCATATAATACTAAATCACCCACTTAAAATGATCGTTCAACTACTTTATGATTATACTGCTTTTGAAGTGATTTATGATAAGCCTTTATATGTTCCAAAGCATTTATTTGTTGTTCATTCAACATTTCCAATTCTTGTAATCATTGTTCTCGAAATGTATCCTTGTTGATTATCCCATGAAATGAAAAAATGTAAAGAAGGTATTTCAAATTCCAAAGGCATAATAGCATTAGTACCGTAGACAAGATTGTAAGGAGAAGTACCCATGGCAATGTGAACACTAGTCCTATAAGTCCATAAAGCATAGGTAAGTTGGGTATGCCAATCTTTCACATGCTTATTAACTATTTTTCTCAAAATTTGTTCAATGATTTTATTCGATGCTTCAACTTGACCGTTAGATTGAGGATAGTAAGGAGTCAAAAAGTTATGTTGAATTTAATATTTTTCCAAGAATTTTGCGACTTCTTTGTTCTTAAAAGAGGTACCGTTATCCGAAACTATTGTCAAAGGAATACCAAATTGTGTTAGAATATTTCTAAGGATGAAATCACAAATAACATCTGTAGTTGTTGAACAAAGAGGGACAACTTCCACCCACTTCATAAAGTAATTTGTAGCAGTCAGGATATACATATGTCCTTGAGAAGAAGTTGATGAGATTTTTCCAATAAGGTCAAAACACCAAATACTGAAAGGCCATGGAGAAACTTGATTATGAAGCTCACGAGTAGGAGCATGAATCAAATTACTATATTTCTAGCATTGATGACATTTCTTAACAAACATAAAAGAATCTTGTTCCATTGTTTTCCAATAATATCCCATTCTAAGAAGTTTATTGACTAGAGATTTTCCACCAAAATGTCCCCCATAAGAACCAAAATGAGCTTCTGCTAAAGCTATCAAAATTTCGGTTCTACCAAGACATCTTAATAGTAAACCTTCATAAGAGAGTTTGTAAAGTGTGTCTCCTAAAATTATATAATGCCTTGCAAGCTTCCTAACATGATTACACATGTCCCTTGTTGTTGATTCAAGAAAAGTACCATCTTTCAAGAAATGAAAGATATCATAATACCATTCATCCAAATGCAAATTGAAACAATTAGATGTAACCTCTTTAGAAATTGCATGGTTTTTAAGAGTTTGTATAGTAAATTGAAATTTTTCAGCATTATTCTCAAGATAAACCAAAGAAGTTGTGCTTCCCATGGTGTCTGCATGTCGATTATCTTTCCTAGGTAAAGTTTGAATCATATAAGAAGAGAATTGTGAAAGCACATTAAGAGCTAAATCTCTATATTGTGTCATTTTATCATTCTTAGTTTGATAACCTCCTTTAATTTGTTCTACAATTAATTGTGAATCTCCATAAATTTCCAAAATTTTAATGTTAAGGGATGAAGTTGGTTGTAAGCCATCTATAAGAGCTTCATACTCCGCAATATTATTAGTACAAGGAAAAGTCAATTTATACGATAGAGGGATCAATTTTTTTGTAGGAGGGATCAAGATAATACCAACACCAGAACATGTCTTACATCTAGATCCATCAAAATATAACTCCCAAACATCATCATGTTTAATAGCTATAATGTTTTCATCAAGGAATTCTATCGCAGTAACACATGTATCAGAATGAGGACAAGGAGCTTCGACCAAATAATCTGTTAAAGCTTGTCCTTTAATCAACTTTTGAGAAATGAAATTAAGATCAAATTCTGTAAGTAACATCACCCACTTTGCCAGACGGCTAGAGAGATCAATTTTTGAGAAAAGATGTTTCAAAGGATCAAATTTAACAATCACATTGACTTCAAAATTTAAGAGATAATGCCTGAGTTTCTGACAAGCATAAACTACAGCTAAGCATTGTCTTTCCAAATATGTGTATCTTATTTTGTAATCAAGTAATGTCTGACTAATGTAGTACAAAGGTCTTTCCTTACCTTCTATCATACTGAGCTAACAACGCACTTACCACTTTCAGAGTGGTTGAAGTATATAGATAAAAGGGTTTATCAAATTGAGCGGGTTGCAAAATAGGAGGATTGGTGAGATACTCCTTAAATTTCTCAAAGGATTGTTTACATTCATCATTCCAAGAGAAAGTGGTATCCTTTCTAAGCAAGGAAGTAAAAGGAATGGTTCTATCAGCTAAGTTGGAAACAAAGCGATGAATAGCTTGGATTTTTCCTTGTAAACTTCGTAACTGAGAAATATTCTTAGGAGGAGGCATATTATCAATAGCTTCAATCTTTTCAGTATCTACCTCTATGCCTTTCTTACAGATTATAAATCTTAATAATTTACCAGAATAAACTCCAAAGACACATTTCTTAGGATTCAACCTCATGTTGTAACTTCTAATCCTTTCAAATATCTGTCGTAAAATACTAACATGATCTTCTCTTTGTATAGATTTTGCCAAGATATCATCGACATAATCCTCAAGAATCTTATGAATGTAATCATGAAAAATTAAGGTCATAGCTTGTTGATAAGTTTCTCCCACATTTTTAATCCAAAAGGCATCATGACCCAACAAAATGTTCCCCAAGGTGTTATAAATGCGGTCTTAAATTGATCTTTGGGAGGAATAAAAATTTGATTATAGCCAGAAAAGCCATCCATAAAAGATAATAAAGCATGACCTGTTGTTGAATCCACAATCATATCAATATTAGGTAACAGGAAATCATCTTTTAAGGATGCTTTATTTAAATATCTAAAGTCAGTACACATCCTTATCTTAGTTTCTCCTTTTGAAACAGGCACAATATTTGAAATCTAGTCTAAGTAATCAATAGAGTGGATGAATCCAACATCCAATAATCTTTCAATTTTAGCCTTAACTAATAAAGCAATTCACAGATTCATCTTTCAAATTTTCTTCTTCACAGGTTTAACATCTGGTTTGAGAACAATATTGTGAGTAACAATCTTAGAATCTATACCCAACATATCCGAATATGTCCAAGCAAAAATGTCCTTAAATTCAAGTAAAAGGGAAACCAACTAATCACGTTCATCCCGATTCAAACATTTCCCAATTTTTATCATCTTTTCATAATCATTTTCATCCATTTGAATCTCAATAGTCTTAGTTATTAGCAAATCACTTTGTATCAGAGAATCCATCGGTAAAGAAGAAATATTTTGTTCATCATGTTCTCCAAAATAAGCCTATGTATTTAAACAATAAGGCTTCTGTCATTTGTGATGAAACATAGGTAAATCCTCATAAACCCCTAAAAAATATGCTAAGGCTTCATCTTTGAGAAAAATATCCAAGGTAGGTATTTGATTAATTTCAAGGAGGAGCGGGTTAACCAACTTCAAATGTCCACCACAGATATGATTAACATTGTGAGGAAAAGTCAATGGTTGTTTGTAAGGATTGAATCCTAATCCATATGTATAATCATAAATTTCATTATCTAAAGGTACTTGTATACCTTGCTTGTATTTACCACATACTTTCCCATTAAATCCCAATTTCTTGAAAGATGATAACTAGAACCATATCTATCGTCCATATCAAATGGAGTTTAAGGAGCGGCATATGTCACGATATCATAGAAATCATGTTTTATTGTTTCAATTGTTTCTTCAATCAAGGCGGCAAAAAAGTTACTTTTTAATTCCTCAGAAGCGGGGAAGGAGTAAAAACCTATTTTTCAAATTCACTTTGTTGTTTCATAAATTCCAAATCAAAGACTCTATATTCTCCAATGAAAGACGAATTAAATTCCAATGTTCCCCAATCATCCTCGGTCAAAGAAGAAGATGGAGCTTCCATTTGTTTAATCTCAGGTTTCTTTTCAGTCTCTTTGCTTGCTTGGAGAGGCTCATAAACTTTAACATATTCTGCATTTAAGCAAGGATTCGACACATCATCTGCATGTAATGTATACATCAAATTGTTATAAATGAACCTAACCTTGTGATGAAGAGTAGAAGGAGCTGCATGCATAGTATGTAACCAAGGTCTACCTAAAATAAGGTTATAATTGAGAGGTCCAAGCATAACATGAATAGGTGTATTAAGAATAACTGAACCAACTTTAACAAGTAAGGTAAGAATACCCAAAGTTCTCTTTGCAATATTATCAAATCCATGAATAGGGACATTATCAGGTTGAATAGTTGTAAGATCAACCTTAATTGCCTTAAGCATATCCATGCTACAAACATTGAGCCCATATCCACTGTCAATTAACATTCTATGAATGGTACTCTGATTAATAAAAACAACAACCATAAGAGCATCATATTGATTCTACACCTCAACGGAAGTTAAATCATCATCGGTAAACACAATAGGAGGTACAGAAGGCATAGTATGCATACACTCCAAAAAGGAATTAATGTTTTCTTGATTAGGAGGTGAAGCAGGAAGGGTAGATAAAGCCTTTTGCAATGCCTCATGATATGTCAGGAAAGTTTGAAGTAATTCCCATAAAGATATCTTAGTAGGAGTAGCACGTAATTTTTCTACTAAGTCATACTCCTTAAAGTTAGATGGAAACCTAGGAGCTTGAGGAAGCACATGTTGAGAAGGCGGTAAAGAAACCAAAACAGTAGGCTAGGGTTATTCCGTGTGTGATAAGCATGTGAAATGGAATCTGTGTTATCTAAGAAATCCAAAGGATCTCTAGGTTTATCCTTAATTGTTATTCAAGGACATCCTTTTACCATCAAAAAAGGTTTAGGATATATCACTCTAGGTGTATCAATGTTGCAAATAGTGGAACATGAAGGTAACCATGCACACACCATATGGTAAAGGTCAATTGAAGAGGTTGTGGAGGAGAGTGAAATAGGAATAGGATCAATGGAGATCTCATTCAAACAATTTTAATTCTCACTTCCATGTACCTCATTAAATGATCTATCCTCTTTTATAATAAAATCCTCATCAAAGTATTCAAAAAAAAATCATACATGTTGAACACAAAGTAACACTACAAGTATGAAAAATGTAAATATTTTTGTATTTTTGAAATATAAATGCAAGAGAATAAAAGAAATATACTATAAGCATGTAAGATGTAACATAAAATGTAAATCTAACACCAAAAAGAAGGAGTTGTCGTAAACAGGTTCACCAAAATGTAGTCTGAAAAAATGTGATGGATAGGTAGGGTTTTAACAATGCACCTAATAGAGATCCTAAACCAACATTTACCACAAACATATAATTGAAATGATAATTAATGTAAGTCTGGAAATGCTTGCAAAGAATATTGAAATTAGATAAGATGAAATACATACCTCATAATAAAGTTGATCTAGAAATACCTATTTTCTGGTGTTTGTACTCAATTTCGGAAAATTCTACAACCAAATATGGGTTGGAAACACAGAGACAGAGAAAACCCAGAAACCTTATGTTTTTCTAAGAAAGGTTGACCTTGAACCAAATATGGGGGCACGATCTTGCCCCGGGGCACAATCTTACCCATTTATGTTGACCTTGACTTGTACCACTTTGACAGAAAATCTGTTCACAAATCCTGGAAGTTTACCAAAAAGGGTACTCAGATCTACTCTGTAACTCTTAAAATAGTGACTGTAGATATTTGAAAATGGTGTTTTGGGGTGGCTATATAGGGTTTTTCCTTATTCAAATCCCCATTTTAGTGATCTCCACCTCCATGAATAGCTGAATGTAATAGAATGTGTGTGTGTATTGAATGTGCAATGCCAAGATCTAATCCTCTAGATTAAAAAACCTAGCATGAATTGATATGAGAGAGCAATGCTTAGATTTAAATATGATAAAGAAATCATACCAAGCCCCCAAGGCTAAAGTACTCCTACCAAACTCACAATCTGTAATTGCTACCCCATGATTGTATCTTTGAATGCTTGAATGTTGAAAATGGTGGATCAAGGAAGAAGGGATCCTTCTTGCTCCAAAGGAATTTCCACAATGGTTTGTCCACAAAAATGCTTGATATCAACAATTTCTTGATCTTCTATATCATCCTCTTGCAATCTTGCATCATCACTTCATCATCGCTTGCTTGCTTCAATCAATTGTGTGTCCACTTGATGGATACTCCATGAAAATGAAGGAAAAAGAGAGTGCTTATATAGAGATCTCAAGGCAAGGCTCTTTGGGCAATGTAAGGGCCCATAATTCAAATTTCACCTTGAATTATGGTTCAATCACAATAACCAACTAAGGAGGGAAAATAATTAAATGAATTTTAAATTAAAACCCTTTTGCATTCGGATTCGGAGGCCCGACATTAATTTTGGGGCCTGTTGTGACCACAATTTGAAAAGGGGGACCAAAACCCGATAGGGGTCAAGGTAGACCTCAACCTTTACCTAGGTCAGGGTTGACCTTGACCCTAACCCAAAGGTTTAGGCCCAGTCAACTTTGAAAATAGGGAAGTCTCAGGATTGGCCAGAGACTTGGAATGATGAGAAAATAGGGCAGAGTGTCGGAAAAGGGCAAAGAGACCTAGAATGAATGTGATGAGGACTAGGAGGACCAATACCTAGATCCTACCTAGAAAGTAGAGCCATAGATAAGGGAAATCAAGGAGAATCCTTGGGATCCTAACCCTAATTTCACCTAGCAATGAAGAATCAAGTGCAAATGCATCCTAAATGCAAATCTATCATGAAAAATGCACTAAATGAGGGTGCTAAACCTACCAAAATGGAAGTTCTTCCATTTTAAGATAATACATTATGAATGGCAAATCACTGTTCCAAGAATCTCGCCAAAACCTCACTCTCTGTCCATTGCCCACTTTCTACATAATGTGGTCTATTAAGAGTTCATGACTTTCCCAAATAAACCTCCAAATTGGTGATCCTTTAGCCAAGTTCTCCACCATCAAAATTTTTTCGGGTGCATTAGAGTCTAAGTATTTAGTAGCCATAATTCTACACCAAGGTTTCATTGGTGTTTTATACATTTTCCACTCTAATTTGTCATCGAGAGCCAAATTTTGCAAACTCATTTTCCTTAAACCAGCCTCACCTTCTTCCTTAATCATGCAAGTCATGTCCCAGTTGATAAGAGGAATTTTTTTATCTTCTTTCGAGCCCTCCCAAAGAAATTTTTTTAACAATCCATCAAGAGCAGAGGATGCTCTGTTAGACAATCTATACACAGACATGTAGTAGACATGAATAGTTGATAATACAGATTTAATCATTTGGATTCTCCCTGCCTGAGAGAGCCACTTGGTCTTCCAAGATGATGCTTTGTTGTGACATTTTTAAAAAACCTCCTCCCAAATTTTGTTATCAATTCAACCTGCAAAGAGGGGAACGCCAGATAGGAAATGGGAAAATCCCCTTGCTCAAACTCCAGGATGGCAATAATTTTGTTGTGCATCCTCCTGCTTGTGTTAAGGAAGTACACCATTGAATTATACTTATTCATGCTTTGGCCTAAATCTCTCTCATAGTTATCCAACACCTCCTTGATAGTATTTGCCTCCCTTTCTATAGCTTCTCCAAAGAGGATAGTGTCATCTACAAACTAAGAGTGTGAAATGGGATCTAGATTATCATGAATAGAAATCCCTCTCTATCAACCCAACTTGGTCTACTTTTTAATATTTTTGCCCAATACTTCTACCATCAACACAAATAAGAATGGAGATAGGGGATCACCTTGTCTTAACCCATTAGTAGCTTGGAAGAAGCCACACACTGAACCATTAACAAGAATAGAAAAATAGACAGAGGACAAACAATATACAATACATTTAACCCAATCTTTGTCGAAACCAAATCAAAGAAGGACATTGATAAGGAAAGACCATCAGAATCTATCATATTCCTTGCTGACATCTAGTTTAACAATCATACCTTGTTTCTTGTCTGCATGCAAAGAGTGAATGGACTCCCCTGCCAAGATGATACTATCCACAATTTCTCATCCTGGGACAAACCCGTGTTGTTCAACTAAGATGATCCTATCTAGCAATGGTTTCAATCTGTTAACCATAGCCTTAGACGCAATTTTGTATAAAGAATTACATAATGAGATCAGACGGTAGTCCTCCATCGACATGCACTCTTATTTCTTGGGGATTAAGGAAATAATAGTGTTGTTCAATTTTCTAATAAACTTCCCTTTTCTCCTGAAATCTTCTGCCACCTTATGAATGTCATCACCCATAAATCCCCAACATTTTTGAAAAAAATCCAAGGAGACACCATTTGGACTTGGAGCTTTAAAAGGTAGATTTTCAAAGGTGGCTTTTTTCATTTCCTTCTTAGAGAACAAGCACATAAAAATCTCATTATCTACCTCTAAAATATCCTTTTTAATAGCATCCAGTAATGGAGAGGGATCCTGCATCATATTGTCAAATTTGGCCCCTAACATAGCATTGAAATAGTTCACCGCAATATCTTCAATTACTTCTACCTTATCCTGCCACACCCCTTGAGAATGTTGAATATGATTAATTCTATTATGAGATCTTTTGGCTTTGACCGAAGCATGGAAAAATTTGGTATTCAAATCCCCTTCTTTGATCCAATTCTCCCTCGACTTATCTCTCCAAAACACTTCCTCTCTGAGTAAAAGTTCAGACAATTCACTTTTAAGAAGATTCTCTTTGTAAAAATCATCATTGGACATCCTAGCTAAAATAACTTGATTGTTCAGAGCCTTGAATTTGGCTTCCACTCTGATCTTTTTAGAAAAAATATTCTTGAATGAAAGCTTCTTCCATTCTTTAATATTTTCCTTAACCAATTTAAGTCTTTTCACAAAGTAAAAGCTTGGGGTGCCTGTAAATATGTTGTTATCTATCCACCAACGCTCTACCTTAGGAAGAAAGTTCTTATCTCTCCACCACATATTTTGAAATCTGAAACTCCCTCTATAACCCTAATTTTCTGTCTGAAAACTTAATTGAACTGGGAAATGATCTGACAATGACAGAGGAAGAATACAAGAATCCAAATTGAAGGTAGAATCTAGCCAATATGGACCTACCAAGAATCTATCTAGCCTTTCTGAGATCCTAGAAAAATTCTCCCTCCTATTGGTCCAGGTGTATTTTCCACTTTTTGGAACCACATCTATCAATTGATTCGATGTCACAAAGTCCCTAAAGTTGTCCATGACTTTTTTAGACATCCACAACCCTCCTGTTTTCTTGTCTAGGTCCAACAGAGCATCAAAATAGCTTGCTATAATAACTCTGTCACTACAAAGGGAAGCTAATTTGGAAGAGATATCCATCCACAGCTTCAATTTATCTTCTGTCTTTATCAAGCCATAAACATTAATCAAAGGAAAAGGAACATTGTCTTTTAGACAAGCGTCAACTCCAAATAACCAATGATCTATTCTTTCTAACTCCGACATCTTAATATTACTAGGATTCCATAAAAAACCAAGACCCCCTATCACACCTCTGGCTTCTTGGAAGAATCCTTCCCATTTATTACAAGAATAAAGAAAACTGAGAGCTTTATCCATACGAAGTTTAGTTTCTTGTAATAAAACAATGTTGCTCTCGATTCTGCTTAATGCTCATTTTACCAAGCATTTCTTGTCAGGGGCAGATAAGCCCCTGACATTCTTGGTGGTGATCTTCATCTCTCTCCAAGGGAGACCCCTACTCCCTTGGATTTTCTCATATAATAAAAAACATTGATAATGCCTTTCTCCTTGGCCCTCTCTTCTCTCTTCTACTTATTTGAATGTCTACCCCTAACACCTTTGGCTTTCCCTAATACAATGTTAGCAAATTGGCTAACACACCTAGGATCTATATTATCCAATTCATTAGATGGAAGGAAATCATCATATGAATCCCTGTCATATTCGATCTCTACATCTAATCGAACTTGTTTATGAATAGGAGTCTCTGCCAATGGAATTTCCTCCCCTTTCACCTTACTCCCACATGAGCCCAATAATTCACCTACATTCCTATCCCCACTCGAAATCCTCAACGAAGCAGGATTTTGTATCTTCTCCACCTCCAAAGAAATGGTTATTGAAACCATTTTTTGAGTCCTTGCCTTCTGAACCCATTGTTTGGTCGGTTTAACAAAGATTTTGCAATCCTCAGCACGATGATATTTAAATCCACACCACAAGCACCCAGGAGAAGGTAGTTCAACTTCAACCTGTTGTTTCCAATAATTACCACCCGCCTTAAGGTTGATGAAGGAGGGGATTTTTTGTACCGCAACAATCTTGAGCCTAGCGCACAAATAAGAATCATTCTCTATGATTTCTTCATCCAATTCCATCAAAGTACCTAGTGATCTACCAATGCATTCTAAACTTGCATCACCCCAATATTCTATTGGGAGATTGTATAACCGAATCCAAATCAGTTCCTTGTATACCGCTAAAGGAATAGGGTCAAAATTTGCTTTCCAAGGCTGCAAATACATGGGAGTCGAGTCAAGAAACCAATTTTGTTGGTTCAAAATTTTGTTTCTAACGGCTTCATCTTTGAAAAATACAATAAAAAAGCCTTTTGGGATGAACTTTAAGACAATGTCCTGACTCCAATTATCTTTTACCCAAGCCCTGGTTTGAACTCTAGAGATCTGGGCTCCAATGAAACGCCCTATAACTTCCATTTTTTCCATAGGCCTATATCCTCATCAACATCTTCTGGCAGATCAATGTCGACCACTATCTCGCTCCTCTCAGTTGCAGGCCTAGAAGAAACATTTTGGGGCACCCCTCGATCTCTACCCCCGAACCCATTCCTGGGCTTGTCGTTAAAATTATCTTGTCGAAATCCTTGGTTTTTAAAGCTTCTACCATTGTAGAATTGTTGGGAACCATGATTTCTGCTCTGCGTTTCTCTACTATCTCAATTGACACTAGTTTATTTTAACTTACTAATCTAATTAGATGATTGGCTTCTAAGTTAGTTAAAATTTTAAATTGAAAATATCCTATAGCATGAAAATGTGTTAGTCATATTTTGAAAATTAATTATACTTTCATATTTCATTATTTTACTATTCAATATAAGAATTATGGGCTTAATACTTTTGATGCCATCATCAATATCGATGTCTTTGCTACAAGTATGTGTAATATTCTAGTTATGTGAATTGATTTTTGAATGATGTTATTCTCCTTGTTGATTTTATTTAGATATTATTTTGATTTTATAGTTGTAATGGTTATATTATGGACTAATTATTTTGATAGTTGATGAAAGCATGTGGCTATTACTTTGAATAAATATCTAATATTAACATATGGTTAGTTATAGGGTCTCATGATTGAGAATATTTTTTACATTGCATGGCTAGAAATAAGAACAATTACAAATTATAGTATAAAATTTTAAATGCGACACATTATTATATAAACCTACTCAATTGACTAAGGCAAGTTGTTCATAATTTTGGTTAACAAAACCATATAAATCTATCATAATGTTTAACTCTAGTGAAGAGAGATAATTTTCCATGAAGCCAAAATAATGCTAAAACAAGATTGAAGCAAGACCCTTGTTGATGGACATGGTAAATGAGTCAAAATGATGCCCACGTGTAAGAGATGGTCAATTGGTCCATCTCAAGCCTTGATTTTTCTTTGTCAATCCCTTGTACCATTTTCCATGAATCATATAAAAATATCATTATATTCCTATATCCTATATCCAAATAGATTGCTTAGATATAGAATTTCGCTACAATCATTTGAGGACATATTGTTTTTGCTCTCTTAGCATCCTTTGGTGGTTCGTGAAGTTTTTCTTTGAGAGCAGAGTTGACAAATATATAAAATGGATACTCCTTTCAAATAGATCTCTAATAAGCGATAGATGTCTTATGTAGGTGAGGTCTTAGAGAAGAGGCTAAAAGCCATCCATAATTCCTCTCACTCCATGGTTATCCGTGCAATGGAGGCTATTCTTGAGAAGGAATTTTTTAATGCAATATCACAAACACGATATGAAAACTAACATCTATATCATGTTCTTGGTGATTGTACTAGAAATGGCGGAAACAAAGGAAGGTGCTAAGATTTTATATCAGAAGATATTCAAAAGTTCATTTCTTGGTTAGATTGAAGATTTGTTGGTGAATGTTAACGAGGAGAAGCAAATTCCTCTCCTATAGGATTGCTATGTGGTTTATCATTGTTGGAAGGAGCTTTCCAAGTTTCCTATGATTACTACCAAGGAGTTAGAGGCCTTTGAAAATATGAAGTCGATTATTATTAGAAGTATTGTGTTCCTCAAGAAGCTCTTGGGGACAATGTTGAATGAGAGACATGATTGGATGAAAAACTACTTGAGAGATGAGACCCTTGACAATAAAAATTATGAGGCAGACTTTGGTGTGGTTATCAAAGAGGAACAAGCAAAGGATGATAAAGATGAGGGCCCAAGTCATGTGTTTGAGTTGTTGACCAGAATATCTAGCTAGAGCCAAAGTTGTGGAAATGAAGAAGATGAGGGTAGCTTGAAGGTTCTCATTTATTTATTTATTTTGCAAAATCTATCTATTATAGGTTATAGTATATATTTGGTGGTGTTCTAGTCTAGGTGAGTATAGTTCTACACTTGTTGATGATTTTAGAGGGCGCCATTTCGGTCTGGGTGCTTCTTTGTTTGAACCTGTAAAATTTGCAAGGATTGTGTTTGGATGGTGGGTAGATGTCTCTCTACGCTATGGACACCAAATTTTTTAATCATCTTAGTCTTCGCAATCAAATAGACATTCAAAGTTTTTTAGATGGTCATAGATATAAAGTTTTGTGAAAGTATAAAGAGTGTTTCCCATAGCAATTATTAACTTACCCAAAAATATTAATTATAATGAGTCTTAATAAAATAATATAATATAAAAATTAAAGTGAAATTAGTTAATTATGAAATTATTCTATATATTAAAATGATTAAAATACAAATTATAGTTTTAAAAAATATTAAAGAATAGAATGATCTCAAACCAAAAAAAATTGTAATTATAAAGAATACATAATTTAATGGAAATATTTTTGTGTATTGCTTGTAATGAAATGGTTTAATTTTTAATTTAATTTTATTTAAATAATGTTAATCAAATCGCTATAAAATAGCTAATTGATTTTACTACCTATATTTTGAGAGACAAAAAATTATTAGAATTTATATATCTTTATAGAAAAATGCACATTGTAATTTGTATGCCTATCTATTTAGGGTGTTTTTGGTACTTATCATATTTTAAAATTAACAAAATTTCATGACTTCAGTCACTTTTTTTAAAAAAATTAATAATAAATAAAAGTATTTAAAATAAACATTTCTTTTTTAAACTATAAAGCAATCTCAAAAAAATGTTAAAAAATCTATCATTCCTAAATATTTGCTCTTATAACACCAAATTTTTAAAAAAAATCATAGAGTAGATAAATAATTTCTATAATATATTAAAGTTAAGAATATAAATCTCAACTTACCTATCAAAAAAAGGAATATAAATCTCAACTTTATAAAAGTCAAGTTTATTTTAAAAACACTTTTAATCAGGCACAAGTGAATGCAATAGTATAGCCTAGACAAGTACTAAAAAAATATTAAAATCATTTAATTTATATTTTTTTTCTTACTATAAATTTTATTCATTGTTATTATATTTGAATTTATCTTTAATAAAATAAATTCCAACTTAGAACCTAAATTAAAAGTTTGAGCAAGAGAAACTAACTAGGTTTTGAGTACTCATTTCACTTCAATAATTTAAGGATGACATGTATCCCTACAGATTTATGCTTAGGCCAACATATCATTTGATTATTATCTTCATATCTATCTCTCCACCCTATCTATATTTCCTTACTTCTCCATACATCTCTCTTTCTTTCGCCTCTATCATGTCCAATATATCTATCTCTTACTATCACTCTCTTTTTATATCTTTCTACTTCCATATCATCTCTTTATTTATATCCTTCCCTCCCACTCTCTATCTATTTATATAAATCTTTCTACCTCTTTATATCTATCTCCATATCTCTCTCACTCACACATAAACGCTCCATATTAGATACCTCTCTCTCTCTCTCTCTCTCTCTCTCTCTCTCTCTCTCTCTCTCTATATATATATATATATATATATATATATATATATATATATATATATATATATATATATATATATATATCTATATATATATATCATTTCCCCCTCTCTATCTATCTCTCTCCCTTTCTCCCCCTCTATCTCTCAATTCTCTCTATTTCTCTCCATCTCCACATCCTTCATTCCCTCCCTCTCGCCCTCTCTATCTACTTATCTCTACAATCTCTCCCTTTATTTTTCCATATTATGTAGAGATAAATAGATAGAGATGGAAAGAGGGAGAGAATGAGGGACAAAGAAATGGGTAGAAATAGAGATATGGAGGGGGAGAAATGGAGAGATATAGATAGACAAAGGGAGAAGGAGATAGAGGTAGAGAAATATATGGATAGAAAGAGATCGAAGGAGGAGTGATATAAAAGAGACTGAAGGAGAAGGAGTGATATAAATAGATTACAATATAGATAGATAGAGATGGATAGGTAGATAGATAGAGAGTAGTAAGAGGGAGATGAGAGAGAGAGAGAGAGAATTTTTTATAAAGAAATATTTAGTGAGAGTAAGGGAGGGAGGGAGAAACATGGATTCTATGCATAGATGAGTTAGGGAGAGATAAATCTATGTTTCTCTATCCCTCTCTTTTTTCTATATATCCTTATATATCTATCTCTCTTTCACTCTATATTTGTGTGTGTGTGTGTGTGTGTGTATATATATATACATATACATATATATATATACATATAGATATACTTGTATATCTATATGTGTGTGTGTATGTTTGTGTGTATCAATACTTCTCTATAGACCTCTCTCTCCCTATCTCTCTCTCTGCACCCACCATGATCTCCCCTCCAACACACATTGAAAATATAAAAATTAAAATAAATCTCCTTGATCTCTTTCTTAATCCCATATACCAGTAACTTCACTATCTCTATTTAGCACCATCATTATCAAACTATCACTTGGCTTGCATTTGAAACAATAATAATATTTCCTTAAGGCATGCACCTAATTTGTTTCAGTTTTTCTAATACCACCTCTATTTTACCTATTGTGAAGAGCCATTCACATTAGTTTCCCCATTCTTGGTTGTGAAAAACCCCTTCCTTTCATTCCCAAATACCTATATTCTTCTTCCTTTCTCCATAAGGATATCTACCTTATTCCCCCCATTTTTATGTTCTCTCTTCTCACACTACTCCTTTTCTCACTTCTCCCATTTCAATGAAAACCTAACACCTAGAAGAATAGGAATTTCCTTTGGAAATTAAGGGTGGTGACCTTTGGCGTTGCACCTACCAATTTACTTGCTAGACAATTTCCAAATCTTGTCCATTTTGTGCCCAATTGCTGCAATTATATCAGTCCATGAAATCATATTTGGATGATGCATTTTTTTAAATAAAATATTGTCTAGGGATTTCTTTTTGAGAAGCACTCTGCAAGAGAAAGCCTTCGTGGAGTGACATTGGGGTTTCCTTCCATACTTGTTGGCACTGGAGTACATCTTTGATCTAATTGATGTCATTTGTGTGATCCTTTGTCCTATTTTGTTGTTTGATGTTATTTGGTTTTGTTTGTTGTATTTTATTTTTCACATGTGGAAACCGTCTTTTCAAAATAATTTGTGCCATCTATGACTTGGTTCACCAAGATCTCTAAACGTGATTATCTTGACATTCTTGAATGGTAATAGTTAATATTGTTCCAAGTAATGGAGTTGTGGAATAAAATATTAATGCAGGGAAGAAAGATGAGTTTAAAGAGGACGCCACACATAATTTAGAGCCAAACAAACCATCATATAAATGATTCCTCGAAGAGAAAACTCTACTAGAGTGTCCTAATGCATCTTTCAATGGCCAATTTCTCAAGTAACTCGATGTGGATCCAGTCGAACCTATGAGAACTGGAGCCGATGGATATAAAGTGGAAAATAATTGCAATATAGAAGTTTGTAATGTCCCCAAATTGATTGAGAATAAAATAATTAAATTAATTAATTAATTGGTCCCAATTAAAAAGAAATGTTATTAAGGACCTTTAATTAATTAATGGCAGGGTGCATTTTTTATGTTATTATCCATAGGTGTTTACCGCGTCGATGGTCTTTTGTAAACCCTTAGGAGTTTCTCCGAAGGGGTATTTATGTCTGGCATATAGGAAGTTGTTAGTATGCAATTTGGATATTTTATTGTACTACAAATTCCATTTGGAAATCTTCTCTGTATACTATTTCAGAAGTGAAAGATATTCCCTATTTGGTTCTGCATTTTCAGTGGGATACACCCCTCACCCTTCTACTTTGTATTTCTTTGGCTTCAAATCTAGAAAATCTGAAGCGCCAACATTTTATTTGAAGCAAATTATTATTTGTGGTGTCATTGGTAATTGACATTCATATCTCCATTATGTGGAATATAATTACATTAGCATTTACAACTTTGCGACATCATTCTAAAAGTGACGTGCATAATAGAAGACATTTGAACTCACAAATTCTCTATTTGCACTACCACATGATAGGACAAAAGAGAAGTCCAACACAGGTCACCGTACATACACACATTCCCTACCATCATCTATACTTCCACTCCCCAATCCACTATATGAAAGAACACATCCAATCCACCGTACAACTCGGACAACACTCCTAAACATTGTACAATGTTTCTTCCTTCCACTCATATGGTCTTGCATATACCCTCATTGTACAAACATAGACTCTCATCATATAGTTATTAGGTGTGTCATACAAACTCTGCTTCTACCTTTGCACACATCCATTTGGGAATTCAATACACATAACCAACCATGTCATTCTCTCATGGTATAGTCAAATGGCCATTAGGACATTCAAGGTCTTCAACACTAAAAAATTTACAGTCCATTTCCCTTCATATGACCATTAGGACCTTAAGTACATTACAGTGGTATCAAAGCCAGTGATCTTGCCTTCATATATTGGAAAAATGGTCAGTTCTCCACTTGGGATTCATGACATGGCTTAACCACCTCCTGTGTCTTCTATAAGTCTAGTGGTTGTATCGGGCATTAATAGGTCAATCTTTTGGTGTAATGACAACTACTACTTGTAACAAGTGTTAGAGTATTATTTCCTTTTACTCTAGTTGCTTAAGCGTCTCTTAGGTGCATTATTAATTAATTCTTAATTAATAATGTGCAACCTAGTATTTCCCTTTTAGGGTTTCATTCACCTTTTTAAGGTTGAACTTTGTAATTATTTTTTTAATTCAGTTGATAATTTTGCTCTCACATTTTGAGTGAACATCTGAGTTCTGCTTTTTCATCTTTGTGCTTCTACTTTGTATCAGGTTCTTGCATGCAGGTGTATTCGGGGTCTGTGGATTTGCATGTTTGTCAAATCCTACATGGTATCAGAGCCACCCTGTTGCTGCCTGATCAAATTTTTTTTTGAAGCCACGATTCGAAGGCGTCATCTGCAGCTTCTCTGGGGTTTTTCTATCACTTTGAAGGAGGCACGAGCTTCTGGAGCAGATTGAGCAGAAACGGACGCCACCATTGCGTTCAGAAGGCCTGGGAGAGTCGAAATCATATAAAACTCGACTAAGTTTGGCCTCCGTGACCACAGGGAAAAATTTTTGCCCTACCAGGGCCGTACGGCTCGCAAAATGAAAAAAAACAAAAAAAATCATTTTTTAATGATTTTTGCGTTTATAAAAAAATGCGCACAGTTTTAAAAATTAGGCGCCACCCCCGCGCCACCAGGGGGCCGCCCGCGCTCCGCCACGGGACGGCGCGCCACCGCGGAGCAACCTGCAGACCTCTCAGCCGCCGCTCGGCCAACTCGCCACCAGGCCGCCGCTCAAATCGCCACCCTCCACCGGCTGCGACACCGGCTGCGCCGCCTCTGCGCCACCCGGCTGCAGCGCCACTCGCGGGCCACCCGAGAGCCGCCCGACCACCACCACCGCCGGCGGCGCCACTCCGACGGCCTGTGACGGCCAAACGGCTGTCAAATTTAAGCTCGTCTCTGTGTTTTTCCAGAGAGCATTCTTTTGGAGGGGCAGTTGGTTTTTCGACCGTAACTTGAGCATACGGTGTCATTTTTCAAAAAATGAAATATCGTCGGAAAGCTGTTTCCGAGACGGATGCATTGGTGAGGGTCTCATTTTCTGATTCTTCCATTTGATTGCTATTTTTTGCAGTCAAAGTTGTGCCTTCGTTTGTGCTCCTGTTCGGCTTTTGGAACTCAGGTTTTCTCCTCATTTTTTGTGTGCTTTCAGTAATTGATTATTCATGGTGCTCAGGGGATAGAATATACATTGTGGGGGGGGGTGCATTTTACTTTCTGTTATTTACTTCCAGAAATAGTCCCTTCTACTTCTGTCTTTTCTTCTCTCAATGTCGGACCCCTCTGTGGCTCGGCTGACACCCCATAACTATCACACATGGAAGCCACACATGACCAGACTCCTCATGTCATGAGGTTTATGGTCCTGCACGGATGCTATTCAGCCAGTTCTTCAGTGACCTTATGAGGCACTTATGCACAGAAATAGGATGGATGAGGCAATGGGCCTCATTGCCATGAATGTTTCAGATGGGTTATTGTTCCACCTGGATGGTCTGACCTCACCCAGGGATATGTGGGACAAGTTCTCCACCTTGTTTGGCACCATGAATTAGTTCAGGATTCTCCAGATAGATGCAGAGTTCACCTCCTTGGCACCTGACTCATTCACTTGCATTGAGGACTTCCTGATGAAGTTCAAGTCCCTTCGTTCCATCTTACAGGTTGCTGGAAAGACGAAGTCAGATGATGAGTGTATCTTCCTGATACTCTCCAAGCTTCGTGGTCCTTATCAGATCTTCACTTCTACCTTCTACTCCACTATGGATGCACTGGGTACTCGGCATGTCATGCCCTCTTTTGAGACCTTTTGTGACAGGTTAACTCGTGAGCAGTCCAAGCTCATTCAGATGGATTCTCTTACAGGTTCACAGTCACAGGCATTGCTTGCCAAGTCATCTCAGGACTCACAGAAGCCAAAGCCGAAGCAGATATCTGATTCCTCTTCTCAGCACTCTACTAACACACCATCTTCTTCTAAGATGGAGAATCAGAAGACTCAGATCCCCACATGTTCCTATTGTCAGAAGAGGAACCATGATGAGTCACAGTGTTTTTAGAAGAGATGTGATGGTTATGAGAAACAGATTGCAGATTTGCAAGCTCTCCTTCAGAAGAGCACTATTTCCTCTCCATCCTCTTCCACCTCACAGGGGTCTGCTTTTCAGTCTTCTGCATCTTCTTCGACATCTGGACAAGATTTTGGACAGGGTCATGCATTACGGGCATCTGTTGCATCCCCTTTACAGGTCCCTTGGATACTGGATTCCGGTGCTTCTCACCATATGGCATCTTCTCAAGAGTTGTTTTCTTCTTTTGAAACTTCTCCTATTCCTCATATTCTCATGGGGAATAACACTGTACAGACAGTCTGTGGGACAGGTTCAGTCAGCATTCAGGATGGCACATTCAATGATGTATTGTATGTTCCATCTCTCTCTGCAAACCTTCTCTCCATTTATCAGATTACTCGCAGTGGGTCAGGGAAGACAGTTGAGTTCATGGCCGATTCAGCCTTCATCAGGGATAGTGTGATAGGAGGCATTATTGCTACAGGGACAGTCGATCATTCCTCCCGTCTCTACATCTTTTCTCATTTTGGTCCACCATCTCCATTGTCGGAGCTCCGCTCTCCTCTTTCACGAGAGCATCATGTGGTGCAGTCAGGTAGCTTGAACCTCTGTGTTGTTCCTGAGACCCGTGTTGTGACTGCTACACCACATCCTGAGGAGTACTTTTCTCTTCAGCCGGATTCTTCTTCAGCACTGTTTGATCCTCCAGCTCCATTCATCGAGCCACCAGGTGCAGTTGTTGAGGATTCTTCAGAGGACACTCATCTCCTCTCTCATGACAGTGTCCGCACACCTGTCATACCACTTGCATTGGGGATTCCCTTTCAGGATCCTCGTGTCTTCTCATTTGAGCATCAGCTCGGCCTTCCAGTGACACCTCATCCTTCGAGGTCACCTCTTCAGCACTCACTGACCTTCACTCCTCTGCATTGGAGTCACAGTGGTTTGCTCATTGCTCCAGGGGTTCTTTCATTCTGGGGGGCTTTGGAGCATCGACCCTCTCTCTCGGGGGGGGGGTCAGCAGCACGCATTGTACTACTAGCTTTGAGAGAGTCTCTTGAAGTCATGCCTTTTGTCTTTGCTTGCTTTTATATCTCTTTTTGGAGAGGGGTTTTTCCCACTGGGTTTTCTCCTTTGTCTCCGGTTTACAGAAATTTCCTTGTACTGGGTACCTGATCAGGCCTTGTTGCCGGGACCCATTTCTTGCTTTCTTAGTCTTGCTAGGTCTGCTTTCTCCCTGCGTTCAGCTTAAGGGGGGGTGTTAGAGTATTATTTCCTTTTACTCTAGTTGCTTAAGCATCTCTTAGGTGCATTATTAATTAATTCTTAATTAATAATGTGCAACCTAGTATTTCCCTTTTAGGGTTTCATTCACCTTTTTAAGGTTGAACTTTGTAATTGTTTTTTTAATTCAGTTGATAATTTTTCTCTCACATTTTGAGTGAACATCTGAGTTCTGCTTTTTCATCTTTGTGCTTCTACTTTGTATCAGGTTCTTGCATGCAGGTGTATTCGGGGTCTGTGGATTTGCATGTTTGTCAAATCCTACAACAAGTGGTATCAGAGCTTGGTCACAGGTTTGAATCCCCTCGGGTAATGTTGAGGGGGAGATTATTGGAAAAATGGTCAACTCTCCACTCGGGATTCGTGACATGGCTTAACCACCTCCTGTGTCTTCTATAAGTCTAGTGGTTGTATCAAATTTTGGACCATCCTTCCTATAGAGTGCCATCTCCAAGATCACCTCAAGCTATTAAGCTTTCTCTCTGAGGACCACAAGTTCTGATACCAATTGTTAGGAATAACAGTCCACAATACAACTAAGAGGTGGGGTGAATCAGTTGTATGGAAGATTATTAAACTTTAAACTTTAAGTAGCAGCAATATCAGATTCAATGAACATAATGAATTCCAACACAATAACACAATATTTTGGTCTTGGAGAAACCCTATTAAAGATAAAAACCTCAGTGGGAATTAGCACCCACAAATGATGTACTGGGAGTATAGTATCCTTGTTAGAAGGTTTAGCTCTATTAGGAGCTTATTGAAACATTACAGTACATAGTCCTTGTTAGAAGATAGACCCTGTTAGGAGTCAATAAGAAAGGGAGGGCTCACTACCCCGCTACATTTGATACCAATTGTTAGGATTAGGTAATACTGAGAGGGGGGGGCGGTGAATCAATATTACAGAACTTTGATCTTGATTTTAACTTTAAAAAATTATAAACAATCCAAAATAATGCAGAAATAAAGAGAACATATAAGCATAACACATTACTCATGACACCATAATTTGTTCTCGAGGAAACCCCGACCAAGGGAAGACCTCGGTGGGGATGGTACCCACAAATATGCACTAAAATATAATATCCTTGCTAGGAGATTTAGCCTTGTTAGGAGATGATTGATACATAGTACATTTCCTTGTTAGAGGAATACAAAAACCTGTTAGGGCTATACAAAACACCTGGTTAAAGGTGGTGAGCACACTTGCTCTTACAATCAAAATTGTCTCAAAAGAGTTCTCAAAAAGTGAAAAATACAATCACTTATCTTACTTAGATAGTTCCAGTTATAGTTTGGCCTCTTACTGATCTCACATCTAATCTCTACATTTAGATTCACAATCTTTCTTCATCATCATAGCATATCCATATATCACTTTCACAAAAGCATTCTATACTTATACAAAATTTGCCTTCAAGTCGGCTTCACAAATACCATCTAAAACATAATAATAACTTATACAAAAGATAAATATGGAGTCGATGATCTTATATTACCAAAAAGTCAGAAATATACTCTATTAACCTATCTTAGCATGTTACCATATCCACTATACTCTCCTTGATCTCCGCAACTATTCATATACCCTGTTATGTTGTTTTACTATCTTCGCATACCTTTCGAACACTATATCTCATAGATCTAGTAACCAAAACTCATGCACTCTTAACTGAAGCATGTATACATCCCAAAATACCTTTAGTTAACTTCACAAGCTCTAATACCTTGTATGTCTTCATCGCTAACCAAAATTGTAGCATTGTACCCTATTATCCTGATTTTGGACTTAGTCATTTTCATGACTGTGACTCCAGTGGAAATCTTCTCAACATGAAATCACTCCAAAAATAAGTGTCGCCATAAATGAAAACCCTCAAGTGATCCCTAGTGCTTCAAAACATCACTTTCCAATAATCTCTCCCCTTGGCATTGATGGCAACACTTAGAAAAATGACTAAGTGTCATAATACAACTCTCTTCTTTTCTTTTTCTCTTTTCTACTTTTTTGTTTCTTTTCTACATCTTTTCTTTACTATTTTCTTCTCTTCATTTTACTCTCTCATATTTCTTTCTCTTCCTCATTTTTCCTTCTCTTCCTCTCCCTTTGACATCAATGGCAAAGGTATGTTCAAAATTTTCAAAACTCAAGCACAAAATATTTAGTGCTTACTCACTAGATATAAGATATCTTGGAAAGAGTTTTCCAAGGTCTTTACTTCCTCAACCCATGAATTTAGTAGAAGCTCACTAACATGGATTTATCCATTCAATGCATATGATGTTGTCTCTACTACCTTAAGCTCAGTGAGTGTAGACACAGTCATTGAATCTTCAACCTTTACCATCTCCAAGAGGTGTGCCTCAAGCATTGTGAGCTTAGGGGTCAGTAGGCTTCTCAATAAGAAAAATATATCTATGACTCTCTCTTTATCCGTTTCCAGTACCCCTATCTTATCCAATAGCCTGGATGTCTCTTTGCTCATTTCTCCCATAGTTTGTGAAGATGATTCACAACTGTTCATAAGAGGGAATGAGAGGTATCTAAAACAAAATGCACACTACATCTCCTAAGCCGACTTCCAAATAAGTCTTTTCTAGATTACACACCATAGCTGACATCACCAAGCAATCCGTACCTTGCACTAACCAATGAAAATCCTTTAGTACCTTGTCTATCATCCCTCAAGCTCGCATACCTTAAATCCATATCATCTGGAAGATATACCAAAAACACATAGACTAACTATGTCATTTCTCATTGTCATAGTTAGTGACTAGTCTTCACCAAAACATCTGTAACTCATCCAATATGATCTATTACATGATGCAATCTTGGATATAAGATCACAACACCCTCCTGACCTCTCATCTGTCTTCGCAACATCTGAAATATCCATACAATGTCTGTACACTATGATAACCAGCCTATTTTCCTCATAGAAACATATGTTGACATCAATGACAAAACATAGATGAAAACAATATGAGTGCCCATTTAGTAACATAGTGATTAAACATATTAAATGTCTCAATAAGCTCCCCATGCATTAGCAATATCCAACAATCTCCCCCTTTGGCATTGCTATAACTTTGGGATGATGGATTTTCCCATATGTTGACATCAATGCCAAAGGGGGAGATTGTTGGATATTGAGAATGCATGGGGAGGTGATTGAGACATTTAATATGTTTAATTACTATGTTACTGAATGGGCACTCATACTGTTGTCATCTATGTTTTGTCATTGATGTAAATATATATTTCAGTAAGCATAGGTATCAGTAAACATTATGGATCATATTTGGTATGTGTATCTTAAACTAGTTTATGTATATAATTGGATCTCAGTTTATAGGGTGTTGTGTCATGAGTTTCAGATACAAGAAAGAATGTATGGTAGTAATCAGATTACAAAGATCAAAGAGGTTATTATTGCTGTTGTAGAAGAAGAATAACTTGTTGAGGAAGAATGTGAAAAAGAGACTTGTGATGTTGACACAAGTGAGGCTGTTGAGGCTCCTAAGAATCCAAGGTATGTGTTGGTACTCTAAAAAATCTAGATGATTTTAGAGTCTATACCTAGAATTTTCCTAAGGAAAAGTTTGTGCCCTTCAAAAAATAAGTTAAAAAACCCTAAGTTCAAGTGCATACAAAGAAAGGCCTATTGAATTTCATGGCATAGTGCTTAGGATATGTGTTCCTTGTATTTCATTTGACATATATAGTTGGTCACAACTTTCAGAAATCAGTTCGGATAATTTTCAGAGATACCCATTTGAAGGACATTTCACAAATCTGCACTTTGCATCCTAACTGGCTTTAACTAAATGGCCTACTTCGGAGGCTTGCATTTGACATTTGGTTGATGGTCATGACAAAAGGAATGTTGCATCATGTTTCAGGCATGAGAAAGAAGTACCACGCCAATTTTTAGCCCCCCATGTGCCCGTTTGACATGTTTTCCAGAGCCATTCTATTTGCAATTTCTAAGTTTCTCTGAGAGTGCACAGTTCAATTTTGTGAGTGGCTCACTTTGGGGCCTTGCCTTTTGCACTTAGTTCGAGGTCAAACATAATTGATGGTTTTTTCATAATGTCGACATGGAAGTAATGTTCCTTGATAGGTTTCAGATCATGACGAATCCGTTTGACCCATTTCCTTAGACATTTTCGGATGCAACTTCTACAGTTTCACAATGTTTTAGTTCAGGATGTTCCAAGTGGCCGACTTTGAAGTTTATTTCTAGATAATCATTTTATCATCCCAAAAATATGATTATAGACTTGTTTTCTATGTGTGAGAGTGATCAATCATCTAGGGTTTCAGACCATGAGGGTTCCGTTTGATCGGATTGCAAGATTGAGTAAAAGGTGTTCAATAATGTTAAAAGGTGCGGATAGGAAAACTTTGCAAAGTAGCCATTTTCAGAAATTCGTAGCTTTTTTCTAGATGCTCGTCTCCAATTGAGGGTTGCTTTGTTTTGATCCTTGCATATGAAATTTCTTCTAGATTCAGTGGCTCGCCCTCAGCTCATCGTTTGATATTTTTCATCCTTCTCCTTCTGAGGCAGTCGACAGTGATTTTCAGTCTATATTTGTCGGCAATTCTGAACGGGCGTTTTCAAGTTTTAAAATCTCCTGCCTTGTTCATTTCTAGATGAAGCCATTTTACAAGGTGATTATCTATATTAAAAGGTTCATGTCTACCAAGTTTCAGCTTCCAGGGATTAATTTTCATTAACATTTTAATGGCGCGACTGAGGGCATTTGGTTAAGAATTGGTGATTGGCGAAATAATTAAAATTGAAGTTTTTGAGTATCCAGTTATCTGGGTCGAATCTATTCGTAGATGCTAGTCGTTCTAGATCTTTTCAAGGCCTGTTGTTTGAGTTTGAAATTTTTTTAGGCCGGACCCGCTTGGGGTCCAACTTGCTTCATTATTTTAAAAGCAATTAATGATGGCATGAAGGATTTCATAATCAAAGAGTGCTTTTTCTGCACACAAAGGAATAAGGGAAAAAGAAAACCATTCAATGCCTCAAGTAAGATAAGGGTTCCCATTTTATACTTCATCATAGTCAGATTTTAAGCTCTTTTATTCAAGTTTTAATTGGCTCTTCTCCAACTGAATTTCCTGATGCTGATGGCAATCTATCACTTCACAGTAGCCATGGTCATTCATTTTTCAACAAATTTAAGAAAGTCTTTTCCATGATATCCTTCACACTAAGTAAGCTATACATCATGACATTATGGTGTTGTGTTTCTTATTTATACACGTCACGTATTTTGTGATGACAACATAAAGAGAGTGCGTGAGTTTTCAAAATATATGAAGCATACACCAAATCAAATGGAGGGGATGTTGTGTGCATTCAACACTAAAGTAAAAGGGACAAATGATAATGTGTGCTCTCCATTGTGGGAAATACTAAATTATTTACACAGCACACCACTCCTTGCAAAGATCAAACAAAGGAAACTCCACGCACCATGTGAATGGCTTTGCTCACATTTCCACCAGCGCATGCAAGGAAGAAGAGATGGAGGCTTGCATAGGGTTTATGAGAGGCTTGTTTCAAGCTTTCTTCCCTCCAAATGGAGGCTGCCACAGTCTTCCTCTCTCACGCATTATGATTGGGATACTGTACACATTTTTGGCATGCTCTGAGTGCACTTTTTTCAGATTGTTGCATATTTGTTAAGAAAGAAGTTGTGTAAGCCTCCCTCATAGGGTTGTGCATGACTTAGTGCCCAAAAAAAGAGTAGAAATACAAGCCTGCACATTGTTTTGGGTCTTGCGTGAGTTTCCTGTTGGTTTGTGTGAGGAAGCCTGCGTAAGATCTTGTTTCAAATATATGCCCCCACTTAGTATTTTGTCTACAAGATGTGAGAGATGTATGTTGGGCAGTAGGATATTGCCAAAGCCTCCCTTTGTATCCACCAGTAGATGGAGATGCTATGCATTTGGAAGGAAATACCTGGGCTGGTCTATGGCATTTTTATCCGACATTGACGACAAGTGAGAACAATGCATTATTTATAAGCCAAAACACACAATAATGAAATGTCCAAATGTGGACGCATGGACATGAGACTTCTCATGTGAGCATGCAAACCGAGGTGCTTAGGTGGATGACAACTCAATGGCAGGCCCCACAAAAAGTAAGATAATTTTGATGAAAGGTGAAATTGCAGATCTAATGCCTCGGGATGTGTGCCACGAGATCGACAGTGGTCGCTATAGCGCAAGGTGAAAGATGCCCGGGAGTTAACATATGTGAGATAACAACGTGCTGACATGTGTCAAGGTGGTGATGTGGCAAAATAATATAGTCAAATGCCTAGGTGGATAACACATTGAATGAAAATGTGACAAATGGCACAAGGTGTGTAGACAGTCCAACAAAGCGATAAGGTGGATCGTTGGACCAATAGGATCGTGCCATGTGTCATATGGGACCCACCTTGGAATTTGAGGTCTGCACAAATATTAAAATCCGAATTTATATAGTCAACACTATATAAACAAATCAAAAATTTAAATGATGTTGTTTGCTCACGAAAAAATGTTTGTAGGACTCATTTTTTACTCAAATATATGAGTATAATATGTTTTCAGAAATGCCAGAAGATAAGGAATACAATGGCGATGCTTATTTTCAATTTTGACCAAGTTGGTAGAAGCAGTAATGATTGTTATCTTCGGGATCAGAGTTTGGTGAAGATTTTTCATTTTAGATCAGATTGACTTGAAAATCTGGCAAAGGGGGAAGATCAGATTTTTAGCAACTTGGCTTTCCTTGCAGAGATTCTTCTTGGGTTCACAAAGATATCAGATTTGTTGATTATTTCAAGGGTTTTATTGCTGATTTGATCTTTTTCAGAGGAAGTAGCTAATAATTCTTGGGAATGTCTTACAGAGGTACAAATAGATCAGATTTCTTTCTCCTACAAGCCTTGGATTTGATTGGTTAGGTTTAGGGCTTTTAACCTAAATGATCTTTTTCTCATTGTATCCTTGTCTCTATAAAAAGAATTTTATGATCATTTAGAAAGTGCTGGCTGGAAATTCTTGACACAGGAAGCTGAGAAGCTAAGTGTGTATCCTCAGTCCAGATTGTAATATGTTTTGCTAGTTGTATCAGTAGAGGGGGAAAACCTTCAAAATCTTTTGTATATTGTCTAAGAGTTGTATTCTGGAATAGTTTGTAATACAGGAACTTGAATCCTTCTACTTAATGCAATTTTCAGTTTTCAGATCTCTCCTTTGGTTGTGCTTCTTGAGTTTTGGGTTTTTTGATTCATTGCTTGGAGTTTATCTGTGTATGTGTTTTATTTTCAGCCTTGATCTAGGATCAAGTTAAAGGTCTCTGAATGAAACATAGATTCATTTGGTTCAACTAAAAGGATGTTTGTAAGTAGTGTATGAATCTGGTTTATTATGTTTATGGCTTGGGATCTATGTTCTTGTATTCTGTATCTATCTTAGATATATTTCCCAATGGACAAGGCACTGATTAGAAATCAATATCTCCTGTAGTGATGCTAGTTTGGCATGGTTGTTTACATCCTACAAGAAATCAAGTTAAAACCTTTCAATCCTTTCAGTTTTATGTATTTAGGCCTCAGTTATTTCATAGCAACAGAGAGTCAATGAATGACTGGTTACCATTTAGTACTTTCTTGCTATTATCTACTTTGTTCAATCCAGTCCTGGTGTCGTAAAGAAGTGTTCTATTATACTAGATTAGGTGCACCCGCCTTGGTTCTACAGAGCCATAAGTGTAGAGGGAAATCTTGTCCCTATGGTTGGTCCAATTACCTACAGATCTCCCCATATTTGAAAATGACCATTCCCAAAATCAGTCTTAGGTATATTGGTATCTCATGGAGTGTAAATTCCTATCCAGGAACCAACAGTATGTAAAGAATAACCATCCTGAAAATCAAATTATTGGAGATTCTAATCAAGGAGTAATGACTAGATCAAAACCTAGAGAAGAAATTTGTTTGAATTCTCAAGTTGAACCAAAGACTACAGATGAAGCATGTCGAGATGAATCTTGGATAAATGCTAAGAAGGAAGAGCTAGATCAGATAAAGAAGAACAACACTTGGGAAGGTTCCTAGACCTAAAAACAAAAATGTAATAGGAACAAAATGGGTTTTCAAAAACAAAATGAATGAAGAAGGAAATATTGTAAGAAATGAAGCAAGATTGGCATGTAAGGGATATTCACAACAAGAAGGATAAGACTTTGAAGAAACATTTTCCCCTATTGCTAGAATAGAGGCAGTGAGATTATTCTTGGCTTATGATGCACATAACGATTTCAAGGTGTATCAGATGGATGTGAAATCTGCATTCTTGAATGGGGATATTGAAGAAGAAGTATACATAGAACAACCAGATGGATTTACTCTATGCAAAGATGGAGGCATGGTATGCAAGCTGAAGAAAGCTTTGTATGGGCTGAAGCAAGCTCCAAGAGCTTGGTATGCAAGGTTAGACAAGTATTTACTTTGGCTTGGATTCAGAAAAGGTAATGTTGATAGTAATTTGTATTTAAGAACTAGTGAAGATGGAATTTTGATAATATAAGTCTTTGTTGATGATATTATCTTTGGAGGTAATGATTATCTATGTAAGAAATTTTCTAAGGAAATTAAAAGTGAATTCGAGATGTCCATGATAGGTGAAATGCAATTCTTTCTAGGACTGCAAATAAGTCAGAGAAAATATGGTGTCTTTATTTCTCAGACTAATTATCTCAAAGAAATGCTAAAGAAGTTTGGAATGGAAGACTGTAAACTAGCAGGAACACCAATGGTGACTGGTAATAAGCTATCATGTAATGATGAAACTCAGTGTGTATTTTAGACCAAGTACAGATTAATGGTTGGAGGATTACAATATCTGACTCATACCAAACCAGATATTGCTAATGATGTTGGAATTATGGATAGATATCAGGCATAGCCAAAGGAGACACACCTAGCTACTTTGAAAAGGATATTCAAATATCTGAAAGGTACAATTAACTATGGCCTATGGTATGATAGGAATGATAGTTTTGTACTTCATGCTTATACTGACGCTGATTGGGCAGGAAGCATTGATGACATAAAGAGTACTAGTGTTGGTGCAACAATTATGGATCATATTAATTGTGTTGCTTGTTGATGGACTAAAACATAACTTGTTGAGTGTTGGACAACTAATGTATAAAGAGTTTTAGTTAATTTTTGTTAATGGTAAATATTTTATCAGAAGGTAGGTAAGCTGATTGCAACCGGTACTAAATATAGAGGTAATGCATTTGAATTAAATACATCTGGAGCCTCTTATTTTGTTGTGAAGGTAGATGATAGTTGGTTATAGCATAGAAGAATTTTTCATGTTAATTTTGATAACATTTTGAAGGCAAGTATGGCTAATGCAGTAAGAGATCTACCGAAGATTGTGAAACCATCTAACACTATATGCAAAGAATGTGTTATAGGAAAACAAACTAGAAGAAATTACAAAAGCAAATCATATACATCAAAAGGAAATCTGGATTTGGTTCATACAGATGTATGCAGACCTACAAGGACAAGATCATAATATGGTGAAAGGTATTTCATACTTTTTGTTGATGACTTTTCTAGAATGATGTGGGTTACTTATTTGAAAGAAAAATCAGAAGGATTTGATAAATTCAAGTTGTTCAAAGAAAAAGTAGAGAATGAATCACATTTAAAGATTAAGTGTCTAAGGTCAGAAAAAGGTGGAGAGTTTACTTCATACTTATTCAATTCATACTGCGAAGAGCATGGAATAAAGAGACATACATCTTCTCCTAGGACTCCACAACAGAATGGGATAGCAGAGCGAAGGAACAAGACTATACTTGATGCTACTAGGACAATGTTGCTTGAAGGAAATGTATCTCATGTACATTGGAGAGAGGCTGTTGGGACAATAGTGTATACATTGAACAAAATTCAAATTAGAGAAGGTACAAGTAAGACTCCTTATGAATTATGGTTTGATCATACTCCTACTATAAAATACTTCAAAATATTTGGTAGTAAGTGTTATATCAAGAGAGATGATGAGATAAGAAAGTTTGATTCTAGAAGTGATGAAGAAATTTTTCTTGGTTACTCTACCAAGAGCAAGGCCTAAAAATGTTTCAATTTGAGATTGAGAAAGATGATTGAAAGTAACAATGTAAGGATAGATTAAAAGTTTCAGATACAAGAAAGAATGTATGACAGTAATCAGATTATAGAGATCAAAGAGGTCATTACTGCTACAGAAGAAGAAGAACTTGTTGAGGCAGAATGTGAAAAAGAGACTTGTGATGCTGACACAAGTGAGGCTCTTAAGACTCCAAGGTATGTAAAAAATAACCATCCTGAAAATCAAATTATTGGAGATTCTAATCAAGGAGTAATGACTAGATCAAAAGCTAGAGAAGAAATTTGTTTGATTTATCAAGTTGAACCAAAGACTACAAATGAAGCATGTAGAGATTAATCTTGGATAAATGCTAAGAAGGAAGAGCTAGATCAGATAAAGAAGAACAACACTTGGGAATTGGTTCCTAGACCTAAAAACAAAAATGTAATAGGAACAAAATGGGTTTTCTGAAATAAAATGAATGGAGAAGGAAATGTTGTAAGAAACAAAGCAAGACTGGTATGTAAGGGATATTCATAGCAAGAAGGCATAGACTTTGAAGAAACTTTTGCCCCTATTTCTAGAATAGAGGCAGTGAGATTATTCTTGGCTTATGCTGCACATAAATATTTCAAGGTGTATCAGATGGATGTGAAATCTACATTCTTGAATGGGGATCTTGAAGAAGAAGTATACATAGAACAACCAGATGGATTTCCTCTATGTGAAGATGGAGACATGGTATGCAAGTTGAAGAAAGCTTTGTATGGGTCGAAGAAAGCTCCAAGAGCTTGGTATGCAAGGTTAGACAAGTATTTACTTCGGCTTGGATTCAAAAAAGGTAATGCTAATAGTAATTTGTATTTAGGAACTAGTGAAGATGGAATCTTGATAATATAAGTCTTTGTTGATGATATTATCTTTGGAGGTAATGATGATCTATGTAAGAAATTTTCTAAGGAAATGGAAAGTGAATTTGAGATGTCCATGATAGGTGAAATGAAATTCTTTCTAGGGCTGCAAATAAATCAGAGCAAAGATGGCATCTTTATTTCTTAGACTAAGTATCTCAAAGAAATGCTAAAGAAGTTTTGAATGGAAGACTGTAAACTAGTAGGAACACCAATGGTGACTGGTAATAAGCTATCATGTAATGATGAATCTCAGTGTGTATTTCAAACCAAGTATAGATCAATGGTTGGAGGATTACAATATCTGACTCATACCAGACCGAATATTGCTAATGTTGTTGGAATTGTGGCTAGATATCAAGTAGAGCCAAAGGAGACACACCTAGATGCTGTGAAAAGGATATTTAGATATCTGAAAGGGACAATTGACTATGGCCTGTGGTATGATAGTAATGATAGTTTTGTACTTTATGCTTATATTGACGCTGATTCGATAGGAAGCATTGATGACAGAAAGAGTACTAGTGGTGGTGCATTTTTCCTTGGAAAAAAGTTGGTTTCTTGGCTAAGTAAGAAACAAGATTGTATAGCACAATCTACTGCTGAATCAGAGTATGTTTCTACTGCTGTTAACTGTACTCAAATTGTTTGGATGAAACAAATGTTGAAGTACATAGGACTAAATTTTGATGAGCCAGTGGTTATCCATTGTGATAACACTAGTATAGTAAATATGCCAAAGAATCCAGTGATGCACTCTAAGACTAAACATATTTCTATCAAATATCACTTCTTGAGAGACAAGGTGGCAGAGAAGGAAATAAAATTAGAATATATTAGTACAAAAGAGAAGATTGCAGACATCTTCACAAAGCCACTACCAAAAGATACCTTTGAATATCTCAGAGGTATGTTGGGGGTTCAGGCCCCTCCTTGTCAGAATTAAATGATGTAGAGATGCATCAATCTAGAGGTTTTTAGAGCCTTATCATAATCTGGACTGGATGTAAGGATCTACTCCTCAGGGGGAGTGATCATGGAAGAAATATGTTGGAAAGCAGTTGATGACTCATGGCACCCTTTTCCATTATTGTCAAAGGGGGAGTGTTGATATGAGAAAATCCCTACTGTATGGGGAGATTGTTTGAACTTTGGATTGATGTAACTTTGGGATGATGGATTTTCCCATATGTTGACATCAATGCAAAAGGGGGAGATTGTTGGATATTTCTAATGCATGGGGAGGTGAATGAGACATTTAATATGTTTAATCAATATGTTACTAAATGGGCACTCATACTATTGTCATCTATATTTTGTCACTGATGTCAACATATGTTTATGTGAGGAAAATAGGTTGGTTATCATAGTGTACAGACACTGTATGAATGTTTCAGATGTTGTGAAGACAAATGAGAGTTTGGGAGGGTGTTGTGATCTTATATCCAAGATTGCATCATGTAATGTTTCATATTGGATGAGTTCCAAATGTTTTGGTGAAGACTGGCCATTGACTGTGACAGTGAGAAATGATAGAGTTAGTCTTTGTGTTTCTGGTATATCTTCTAGATGATATGGATTCAAGGTATGTGAGCTTGATGGATGAAAGACAAGGTACTAAAGGATGTTCATTGGTCAGTGCAAGGTACAAATTTCTTGGTGATGTTAGTTGTGGCATGTGTTCTGGAAAAGAGTTATTTGGAAGTTGACTCAAGAGATGTAGCGTGCATTTTGTTTTGCAAATGTAAATTAAGAAGGTAGGTCCTTAATTGTTGTAATAGAATCATTGTATACTTATTTTAGATACCATGTGTATCTTAGCAAGGGTTTATATAATTATTTGTAATTAGGAAAATCTTATAGGCTGACCTGATCATGAGAATTGTAATATGGTATAAATGAAAGGTCTTTTCTTTGGAAAATACATGGATGGGAAAAACGTGATATAAAGAAGTTGTAAATGTTGCAAGCTTGAACTGCCTTTCATTTATACAAAAAACATAAGCTCATAGCATTTACAACTTCTTTATATCACCTTTTTCCCATCCATGTCTTTTCCAAAGAAAAGACCTTTCATTTATACCATATTACAATTCGTGTGATCATATCATCCTATAAGCTTTTCCTAATTACAAATAATTATATAAACCCTTTCTAAGATACACACAGTATCTAAAACAAGTCTATAATGATTCCATTAAAACAATTAAGGACCAACATTCTTAATTTACATTTGCAAAATAAAATGCACGCTACATCTCCTGAGTCGGCTTCCAAATAAGTCTTTTCCAGAACACACGCCACAACTGACGTCACCAAGAAATTTTTACCTTGAACTGACCAATGAACATCCTTTAGTACCTTGTCTATCATCCCTCAAGCTCACATACCTTGAATCCATATCATCTGGAAGATATACCAAAAACACAGAGACTAACTCTGTCATTTCTCACTGTCACAATCAGTGACCAGTCTTCACCAAAACATTTGTAACTCATCTAATATGAAACATTACATGATGCAATCTTTGATATAAGATCACAACACCCTCCTGAACTCTCATCTATCTTTGCAACATCTGAAACATCTGTACAGTGTCCATACACTGTGATAACCAGCCTATTTTACTCACAAAAACATATGTTGACATTATTGACAAAACATAGATGACAACATTATGAGTGCCCATTCAATAACGTAGTGATTAAACATATTAAATGTCTCAATCACCTCCCCATGCATTATCAATATCCAACAATCTCCCCCTTTGGCATTGATGTCAACATATGGAAAAATCCATCATCCCAAATTTATATCAATCCAAAGTTCAAACAATCTCCCCATACAGTAGAGATTTACTCATATCAACACTACCCCTTTGACAACAATGGAAAAGGGTTCCATGAGTCATCAACTGCTTTCCAATATCTTTCTTCCATGATCACTCCCCCTAATGAGTAGATCCCTACATCCAGTCCAGATTATGATAAGGCTCTGAAAAACCTCTGGACTGATGCATCTTTGCATCATTTAATTCTGACTAGGAGGAGCCTAAACCCCCAACATACCTCTGAGATATTCAAAGGTATCTTTTGGCAATGGATTTTTGAAGATGTCTGAAATCTTCTCTTTTGTACTAATATATTCTAATTTTATTTCCTTCTCTGCCACCATGTCTCTCAAGAAGTGATATTTGATAGAAATATGTTTAGTCTTAGAGTGCATCACTAGATTCTTTGACATATTCACTGTACTGGTGTTATCACAATGGATAACCATAGGCTCATTAAAAGTTAGTCCTATGTACTTCAATATTTGTTTCATCCAAACAAGTTGAGTGCAGTTAATAGCAATAGTAACATACTCTGATTTAGCAGTAGATTGTGCTATACAATCTTATTTCTTACTTATCCAAGAAACCAACTTTTTCCCAAGGAAAAATGCACCACCACTAGTGCTCTTTCTGTCATCAATGCTTCATGCCCAATCAACATGAGTATAAGCATGAAGTAAAAAACTATCATTACTATCATACCACAGACCATAGTCAATTGTCCCTTTCATATATCTGAATATCCTTTTTACAACAGCTAGTTGTGTCTCCTTTGGCTCTGCCTGATATCTAGCCACAATTCCAACAACATTAGCAATATTCAGTCTGGTATGAGTTAGATATTGTAATCCTCCAACCATTGATCTATACTTGGTCTAAAATACACACTGAGTTTCATCATTACATGATAGCTTATTACCAGTCACCATTGGTGTTCCTACTAGTTTATAGTCTTCCATTCCAAACTTCTTTAGCATTTCTTTGAGATACTTAGTCTACGAAATAAAGATACCATCTTTTCTCTAATTTATTTGTAGTCCTAGAAAGAATTTCATTTCACCTATCACAGACATCTCAAATTCACTTTCCATTTCCTTAAAAAATTTCTTACATAGATCATCATTACCTCCAAAGATAATATCATCAACAAAGACTTCTATTATCAAGATTCCATCTTCACTAGTTCTTAAATACAAATTACTATCAGCATTACCTTTTCTGAGTCCAAGCTGAAGTAAATACTTGTCTAACCTTGCAGACCAAGCTCTTGGAGCTTGCTTCAGCCAATACAAGGCTTTCTTCAACTTTCATACCATGTCTCCATCTTCACATAGAGGAAATCCATCCGGTTTTTCTATGTATACTACTTCTTCAAGATCCCAATTCAAGAATGTAGATTTCACATCCATTTGATACACCTTGAAATATTTATGTGTAGCATAAGCCAAGAATAATCTCACTATTTCTATTCTAGCAATAGGGGAAAAATTTTCTTCAAAGTCTATGCCTTCTTGCTGTGAATATCCCTTACATACCAGTCTTGCTTTGTTTCTTACAACATTTCCTTCTTCATGCATTTTGTTTTTGAAAACCCATTTTGTTCCTATTACATTTTTGTTTTTAGGTCTAGGAGCCAATTCCCAAGTGTTGTTCTTCTTTATCTAATCTAGCTCTTCCTTCATAGCATTTATCCAAGATTCATCTCTACATGCTTCATCTGTAGTCTTTGGTTCAACTTGAGAAATCAAACAAATTTCTTCTCTAGCTTTTGATCTAGCCATTACTCCTTGATTAGAATCTCCAATAATTTGATTTTCAGGATGGTTATTCTTTACATACCTTGGAGTCTTAGGAGCCTCAACAACCTCACTTGTGTCAACATCGCAAGTCTCTTTTTCACATTCTACCTCAACAAGTTCTTCTTCTTTTGCAGCAAAAAAAACCTCTTTGATCTATGTTACTGTCATACCTTCTTTCTTGTATCTGAAACTTTTAATCTATCCTTACATTTTTACTTTGAATCATCTTTCTCAATCTCAGATTGAAACATTTGTAGGCCTTTCTCTTGGTAGAGTAACCAAGAAAAATTCCTTCATCACTTGTAGCATCAAACTTTCCTATCTCATCATCTCTCTTGATATAACACCTACTACCAAATATTCTAAAGTATTTTATTGTAGGAGTATGATCAAACCATAATTCATAAGGAGTCTTACTTGTACCTTCTCTAATTTGAATTCTATTCAATGTATACACTTATGTCCCAAAAACCTCTCTCTAATGTACATGAGATATATTTTCTTCAAGCAACATTATCCTAGAAGTATTAAGTACAGTCTCGTTCCTTCACTCTGCTATCCCATTCTGTTGTGGAGTCCTGGGAGTAGATGTCTTTCTCTTTATTCCATGCTCTTCGCAATATGAATTAAATAAGTCTGAAGTAAACTCTCCACCTTTTTCTGACCTTAGACACTTAATATTTAAACATGATTCATTCTCTACTTTTTCTTTGAACAACTTGAATTTATCAAATGCTTCTGATTTTTCTTTCAAATAAGTAACCCACATCATTCTAGAAAAGTCATCAACAAAAAGTATGAAATACCTTTCACCATAGTATGATCTTGTCCTTGTAGGTCCGCATAGATCTGTATGAACCAAATCTAACTTTCCTTTTGATGCATATGCTTTGCTTTTGTAATTGCTTCTAGTCTATTTTCCCATAACACATTCTTTGCATACAATGTTAGATGGTTTCACAATCTTCGGTAGATCTCTTACTGTATTAGCCATACTTGCCTTCACAATGTTATCAAAATTAACATGACAAAAGCTTCTATTCCATAACCAATTGTCATCTAACTTCGTAACAAAACAAGAAGTTCCAGATGTATTTAATTCAAATACATTACCTCTACATTTAGTACTGGTTGCAATCAGCTTACCTGCCTTACTTCTAATAAAACATTTACCATTAACATGTTACAAGTAGTAGTTGTCGTTGCACCCAAAGATCAATCTGCTAATGCTTGATATAACCACTAGACTTATAGAAGACATAGGAGGTGGTTAAACCATGTCATGAATCTCGAGGGGAGTGTTGACCATTTTTCCAACAATCTCCCCCTTAGCATTATCCGAGGGCATTCGAACCTGTGACCAAGCTCTAATACCACTTGTTACAAGTAGTAGTTACCGTTGCACCAAAACATCAACTTGTTAATGCTCAATACAACCACTACACTTATAGAAGACACAAGAGGCGGTTAAGACATGTCACAAATCTTGAGGGGAGCGCTGACCATTTTTCCAACATAACAAAAACTTAACTGAAACTCTTTATCCATTAGCTATCCAACACTCAACAAGTTATGTTTCAGTCCATCAACAAGCATCACATTATCTATATTAGTATTTCCATCCAAAGTAATAGATCCTACACCTATGATACGTTTAGGAAAATTGTCTCTAAATCTCACAACACCACCATCATACTTCACTAACTTAACAAACTTGTTTTTATCTCCAGTCATATGATGTGAACAACCATTGTCTATAGTCCATTCAATTTTCTTGTCAACATGAGATAATAAATCCTTTTCCTCATGCACTGGTTCATCTCTAATAGCAACAAATCTAATCTCTTCATAATCTAAATCATCATCATCATAAATGTCTTCACTAGCATAATAAAAATCTTTATCCCTTTAAAACTTGGAAACATTAGGTTTGTACTTAGGAGCTCTTGTAGGACATCTAGATGCAAAATGACCTACCTTATATGATGAAAAATATTTCAAGGGTAACCTTCCTTCAAATTTTCCCTTAACTCTCTTTTCTCTTCTAGTAATTATAGCAAAAATTTCATCCGTCTTTCTTTCTTCTGCCATTATCTATTCCCATTCCTCAACATACTCACCAAGCTCTTCTTTTAGGTCTTCACTACTGGTACTTGGAAGTGCAAAAATTTTATTGTGTGTAGATGCCTTGAATGTAGATTCCACTTTAGGTACCAAATATCCCATTTCAGCAGCCTCAAAGGTAGTTAGCTTTGCAATCAACATCTCTCTGCTAAAGTTTGGAGTTAAGGGTATAGTCTCTTGAATAGACATAGCCTTGAACTTGTATACAAGTGTCAATGATCTAAGGATCTTCGCAACAACTTCTTATTCATCATAAGTGCCTCCATAATTTATGATTCTAACCACAACTTCTATAACCCTTTGAACATAAGACCTAATGCTTTCATCATCCTTCATTTGCAACTTCTTCATCTTGGTTTTCCAATTCTATAACTTCACTTTCTTGCTATATTTGTCTCCTTCATATAATTCTTCTAATCTTTCCCAAATCTCATATGCCAAATCCAAGTCTTTTACTTCAGTAAACTCACCTTCAGATAGTGCACTTATTAGTGCTTCCCTTGCAACCATGTTGTATGAGAATACCTTCTTTTCATCATCAGTAGCTGATGGAAAATCACTCTCAGTCTTTATACCCACCTTATTCTTTGTGATCAACCAATAGTCGATGCCCAAATATAGTAGATGAGTTCGCATCTTGTTCTTCCAACTGTCAAAGTTTTCAGGATCAAATTTTGGACCATCCTTCCTATAGAGTGCCATCTCCAAGATCACCTCAAGCTGTTAAGCTTTCTCTCTGAGGACCACAAGCTCTGATACTAATTGTTAGGAATAACAGTCTGCAATACATTTGAGAGGGGGGGGGGGTGAATCAGTTGTATGGAAGATTATTAAACTTTAAACTTTAAGTAGCAGTAATATCAGATCCAATGAACATAATGAATGCCAACACAATAACACAATATTTTGGTCTCGGGGAAACCCCGTTAAAGGTAAAATCCTTGGTGGGAATTAACACCCACAAATGATGTACTGAGAGTATAGTATCCTTGTTAGAAGATTTATCCCTATTAGGAGCTTATTGAAACATTATAGTACATACTTCTTGTTAGAGGACAGACCCTGTTAGGAGTCAAGAAGAAAGGGAGGGCTCACTTCCCAAAGAAGGTTAAATCCACCTTCAAAACTCACTATTCGCAACACAAGTGTATATGAAGAAATACATAATCTTTTTAAACTATTCGACATCAATTGTCTTTGCTTGATCAGTTCCAATGAAGTCCACCAGTAAACCTTTTCTCTACATACAATAGACACAAGCTCGCAACATTCACAACTTCTTTTATCACCTTTTTCCCATCCATGCCTTTTCCAAAGAAAAGACCTTTCATTTATGCCATATTACAATTCTCATGACTAGGTCAGCCTATAAGCTTTTCCTAATTACAAATAATTATATAAACCCTTGCTAAGATACACATGATATCTAAAACAAGTGTATAATGATTCCATTACAATAATTAAGGATCGACATTCTTAATTTACATTTGCAAAACAAAATGTATGCTAGATCTCCTAAGTCAGCTTCCAAATAAGTCTTTTCCAGAACACACACCATAGCTAATGTCACCAAGCAATCCGTTCCTTGTGCCAACCAATGAACATCCTTTAGTACCTTTTTTTTCATCCCTGAAGCTTGCATACCTTGAATCTATATCATCTAGAAGATATACCAGAAACACAGAGACTAACTCTGTCATTTCTCACTGTCACAGTCAGTGACTAGTCTTCACCAAAACATTTGTAACTCATCCAATATGAAACATTACATGATGCAATATTGGATATAAGATCACAACACCCTCTTGAACTCTCATCTATCTTCGTAGTATCTGAAACATCTATACAATGTCCGTACACTATGATAACCAACCTATTTTCCTCACATAAACATATGTTGACATTAGTGACAAATCATAAATGACAATAGTATGAGTGCCCATTTAGTAACGTAGTGATTAAACATATTAAATGTCTAAATCACCTCCCCATGCATTATAAATATCCAACATCCTATTTGGATGATTAAGAGGTTTTGGGATTTTGATCATGCTATGGCACCCAATAGAGATGGACAATCGTGGTTGAAGGAACTTAGTGATGGTATTGACCTCCCTTATTTGAATTTTTCTTGTGTAAGGGGGACCAAGAACCTTCAAGATTTATATAGAGGATCATTGATCAGATTAAGGTCGCCTAAAGTAAACCCAATTTTTTGAGACACCGTGAAAAGGAAATCATGTTAGCCACTACAATATATTTAAGTGAGATCTTGAGAATCTTGACTCCTCGAGCACCATATGATGATGACACCTTGACAAATATATTGAGCTTGGTCATTGAAAATTTTTAGAGCCTTGGTGATATCAATGATGATCCTTTTGGCAGGAGATTTACAACATTAGAGAATTGAGAAAATACCAAAGTAAGTAACCTCTTCTAAGATCTAGATTTGCAAGACTTGATCCATAATATGTTCCATCATTTCTTAGTCACAACAAGGGAACATCATGATACTAAGGTTTCAATTTCTTTGGAGAGTCTTATGATTTTGTGCAGTGAAGAGATGGAGGAAATATCCCAACCTATCATATCTATGTTATGGTTTGTTCACAAACTTGAGTACTTTCCTTCTACGATGACTTGTAGATTGGTCAATAAAGTATTCAAGCATTGTGAAGAAAAAATAATATCTCATGTGCATAATTGGGAGAAAGTAGGTGTCAGCATTGTAGGTGATGCATTACATAAGTAGGATGAAGGCAAGATCATAGGGTCATTCCAGTCACATGAGGATTTTATAAATGTTTCTACTACACCAACTCATGGAGAACACCTAATTATATATGACAACCAAAAAGGTGAAGAAGATGCTTGCATGGAACTTGCCAAGTCAATATTAACCAATCATGGGAGAATGAGATCTTCCAATAAGTCAGACCATCATTTGGTTGTGTGTAGATTCCTTCCTTTGGTGCAACATGTAGTGGAAGTGGTCATCACTCTTCAAGAAGACTCGACCCAAAGGAGATATGATTCCCAAGGAAGACTCTTCCCAAAGGGGATCTTGAACCAAAGGAAGATTCAATTGAAGGAGATCTTGACCCAAAGGAAGACTTAGTCTAAAGGAGATTTCGATCCAAAGGGAGGCTTGGCCTAAAGGAGATCTCAGGCTGAAAGAGATATCGACCCAAAGGAAGAATCAACCCAAAGGAGATCTCAGTTTAAAGGAAGATTCAACCAAAGGAGATCTCAACCCAAAGGAAGACTCAACCGAAGGGGATCTTGGACTGAAAGAGATCTTGGCTCGAAGGAAGACTCAACCCAAAGGAGATTCCATTTTGAAGGGAGACTTGGCCTGAAAGAGATCTTGACCTAAAGGAAGACTCAACCTGAAGGAGATCTCAACCTGAATGAATATTTGGCCTAAAGGAGATCTCATCCTGAAGGAAGATTCAACTAAAGGAGATCTCAGTCTGAAGGAAGACTCATCCCAAAGGAGATCATGTCTTGAAGGATATCTCAACCCAAAGGAGATTCTGGTCTAAAGGTTGACTTGGCCCGAAGGAGATCCTGACTTGAAGGAAGACTCGACCCGAAGGAGATCTCAACCAAAAGAGAGACTCAACCTGAAAGAGATCTTGACCTGAAGGAATATTTAAATAAAGAAGATCTTGGCTGGAAAGAGATCTCAGCCCAAAGGAGATCCTGGCCTGAAGGAAGAATCAACATATAGGAGATCTTAGTTTGAAGGGAGAATTGGCTCGAAGGAAGACTCGACCCAATGGAGATCTCATCCCGAAGGAAGACTCAGGTTGAATAAGATCTTAATCCTAAGGAAACTCAATACCAATGTATGATATAGGGCCTTCACAAAAGGCATCATCCAACCTATTCTTGGTTATCATACAAGATACCCTCGCATAACTATACGTACATCAAATTCCATATGGATGAGCATCGACCTTGGCAGTTTGAACAAGTGGCAAATTTTAGTGTCCTACAAAAAAATTAGCATATTATATAATCAGATAGGTACTATCATATGAACCCTTTTGGCAATGCATTCAGATAATTCTTTCACATCGTACGACGTATGATCTGTTTCTCCCAAACTGAAGGAGAGTTTGGAAGGGGAATCCATTGAGAGTTTCATGTCAGTATTAAGGCATAATTTTAGAGGTGGCAATATGCAGGATGTATTAGGGACTATCTACAAGAGAGAAGGGATAATGATCTAGAGTCACATAGACATAATCATGGTTCTAAAAAATGAGGTGATAAAAAGACCAACTCTAAAAATGGATGTTTGCAGTTGTGTGATTCCACTGTAGTTAAGCATGAGACTAACATGACTAAATTTTCTTCATGTGAAGGACTTCCTTGTAGAAGCAATAAGATCTACTTGCGCAATGTTAATGGTGAATATTATAACATGAGGGTATTGGATCTAAGCATCGATGTGGTTTATGCTTGACTTTTATGGGATCCTGGTGACTTTAGACATGGAAATGTTTTTATATGAGAGTGGTGTAGTGAAATCTTGATGATGGTTTACTCGTCCTGACTAAATCCAACTATGTGCATGTGATCCAGAAATAGCATGGAGATTTTAACATATACTACTACCAACGTCTACTCTTGGCTTGGGATCTAAGCATCGATGTGTTTGGTGATTGGTTTCACTAGGATCCTAGTGACTATGGGCATGTAAATGATTATATCATATTGGAGCAACATAAACTTGATGTAGAGTTACTTTTATCACTTACTTCCAGGTGCATGCGCGTGGTCATGTTGTGACATGGAGGTTCCATTGGATACAGTTATCAGTATTCGTGCCTAGTTTAGGATCCCAGAGTTTTTATTATGGATTACTGGAGGGAAATAAATCTTTGGGTGGCAAGGATTTGTAATGTCCCAAAATTGATAGAGAATAAATTATTTAAATCAATCAATTAATAGGTCCCAATTTAAAAGAAGTATTATAAAGGACCTTTAATTAATTAACGGGGGGCATTTTTTATCTTATTGTCCATAGGTGTTTATTGTATCAAATTTCTTTTGTAAACCCTCTGGAGTTTCTTCAAAGGGGTATTTATGTCTGACATGTAGGAAGTTGTTAGTATGTGATTTGGATTATTTTATTATACTACAAATTCCAATTGGAGTTCTGCTATGTATACCATTTTAGAAGTGAAAGATCTTCCTTATTTGGTTTTGTAGTTTCGGTGGGATTCATCCCACCCTATTTTCCTCTGTATTTCTTTGGCTTTAGATCTTGAAAATTTGAAGCCCCGACATTTTGTTTGAAGAAAATTATTACTTGTGGCATCATTGGTAATTGGCATTCATCTCTCCATTCTGTGCAATATAATTACATTAGCATTTACAACTTTGTGACATTATTCTAAAAGCAACATGCATAATAGAAGGCATCTAAACTCACAAATTTTCTATGTACACTACCATATAGAAGGCCAAAAGAGAAGTCCAACACAACCTTGTCACCATATTTCCACACATTCCCTTCCCTCGTCTATACTTTCACTCCCTAATCCACTATACAACAACATACTTCCAATCCATTGTATGACCAAGACAAGACTCCCAAACATCGTATATTGTCTCTTCCTTCCACTTGTACTATCTTGCATACACCCCCACCATAAAAACATATACTCTCACCGTATGGTCAGTAGGTGTGTCGTACGAACTCTACTTTAACTTTTGCACACATACAGTTAGGACTTCGACACAAATAACTGACCATGGTATTCCATGACTATATGGTCAAAGGACTATCATGACATTCAAGGTCTTCAACACTTGGAAATTTATAGTCCATTTCCCTCTGTATGGCCATCAAGCCCTCAGGTACATTACAAATTTGTAGACTCTAGAGGAGGAGAAATGGGTAAGGCCTCTCTAGTTAGGTTGAAAAATTTATCTCTTTCTTCGAATGAATATATGATTAAAGCCATTAGGTTAGAACAATCTTGGCTGAGAAACATTGCTATATTTTGTTTGTATGAACAATAAATTTCTACCCACTATAAAATTTATTGATGATTGGATTAATAATGTGTGGGGGGGAAATCTTGGAATTATTGTGAGTTTTAGTAGAATGATTCAAAAGGGTTTATTTGTAAATTTTTTGAAAACCCATAATATGCAGGAAAGGGTTCCTAAAAAGTGTTTTTGGAATGTTGGTCAAGCACTCTTTAGGGCTTTTCCATGGTCACCAAAAGGATTATAAATTTTTTTTGCTCGGTCTTCCCCAAATTGGGCGGAGATTAAGGGATTACAACCAAAATTTTGGCCCTTCATCCCCCAAATTTTTAAACCCCTGGGTTTGGTTCTTCAAGTAAAAGAATATAAGGTTACCCTGCCTAATCTTAATACAAGAATTTTAATTACATTAGAATCCGAAGTTAATTTTCTAGAAATTTTTTTCTAGAAATTGAAGAGGAATCCTTCTCATGGAAATTATCCTTGTTAGGGAATCTAGGTGCTTGTTCCACTGCAAGTTGAATGGACATACGAGGCATGACTATTTGTCTCTTAAAAATATTTAAAAAGCTTTCTGTATCATCAGAAAATGGAAGCACTTCCATTTGGACTGGTTTAGCCCTCTGAGTAAGTGGTCTGGGGTCATGTAAAGTGCCTTGAATAGGTCTTTGCATGGATCTGGCTTTTTCCCCTTGTTCTGCTTCTTTCTCCACCTATTTCCAACCTTTTTTGGCACCTAGTCCTGAGAATCTAAGATCTATGATGTTGGGGTTAAGGTCAACCTTCTGGGTCAAGGTCAACCTCAACTTTGACCTAGGTCACAATTGACCTCAAATCTAACCTAGGGTAGAGTTGACCTTGACCCTAACTCTGGGTCCAATTTTAAAATTTCAGAGGTTTCAAGATGTCGGGCTTTGGAAAGTTTTATTTTCCCGCTTCCGAGTCAGCTGTTTCAGATTTTGGAATGGTAAACTCTTAAATTATATTTAATCTAGTTCCACTTCTAAGGGTTAAGGCCTAATTGAAATTTAATTCCCCTATGTTGGCCCCTCTAGAAGATTGTGCCCTAGATCACTATAAAAGGAAGCCTTCCTCCTCTCATTTTCACCAAGCAATTTGATCATCGAACATACACATAATCAAGCATCTTTTGGCATCCAATTTTCATGATCAAGCTCTCAAGTGCAAGAAAGAAAGAAGGAGAAGGAAAAAATTCAAGCATTCATTCATCCTAAAGCATTCAAGCATTCAAACATTCATGATCCAATTCATCAAGGAGATCCATTGCTAGCCATTGAAGGATTCAATTTCTTTGGAGCCCTCTTGTTGAAGATATCTCCATCCACATTCATCCAAGCTTCTTCCTATTCCAAGATCTATGCAAGATTTGTGTTGAAGATCTAATACAATTGATTTGAGACATCCTACATGCAATTATACATTCATTTGGAGCATTCATACTTGTAGATTCAAGGATTCAAATCCTCCACAAGGATTTCAACATAAGCAAGGTGAATAGTTCCATTTACTTTGTTTATATATTGCAATTTCAATTACATTTCAAGGTTGATTCCAAACTGGGGTTTGACCAAGGCAAACCCCCCCATCCAAACAACAAAAACACTTTTTCTTGTAGGTACAGGTGTGAGACGATGAATATCAGTGCAGATCTGGATACCCTTTTCAACTAACTTCTAAGATCCATGAATATAATTTATGTCGAAGCTGTTTCAGGTTAAGGTTGACTTTCAGTGGGGGTCAAGATTGTACCCCAGGGTAAGATCTTACCTCAATCCTGAGGTCAAGGTTGACCTTGCTCCGAAAGACAAAAGATTCTGGGTTTTCTCTGTCTCTGCATTTCCAGGCTAGATCAGGTTGCACAATCTCCTGAAACTGTGCACAGACATCAGAAAACAAGCTTTTCCAGATTTACCCTATTTTGAGGTTAGTATATGTCTTCTATTCATTTAAGTTTTCAAGCACACACTTTCTATAGAGAACTATAGGATTTTCTCCTTTCTTCGTATTCTCCATAGTTTGATTCATTTGTGTATTGATCACTTCCTTGTGATTAATCAATTTGGATCTCTCCTTTTGGGAATTTGGATTAGGGATAGATCCTATATTCCCCTTACATATCACATTTCTCATACATCCTCCTTTTCCCATCACACATTTTGGTGAACCCGACAATCTTACCCCTTTTCTTTTGTGGAATTTGATGCCCTATTGTGTTTGATTTATGGTTTAATTCTTTCTTTTATGGTGTTATATCTTGAATGTATTAGATTTCTTTTATGTGTTTGAATCTCATATAAAATCAAAATATTTTGTGTTTTCTTAGTTTAGTTCATTAGCATTGCATTGGTATATGATCTTTACTACCTCTAGTCCTACTTATAATATTCCAGTTAGACAAAGTTGTAGACTTATGGGTGCCTTTGATCCTGAGTCTTCCTCTCCTTTCCTTAGGATCCTGGATGAAAATTTGATTATTCATGATTCCAATCCTACTATGGAGAAAAACTATTCTCACTCATCTCATGATGAGGATGATGCTTTAAGATTTCCTCTTGAACAAGTTCAAAAATTTTTAACTGAACTTGATAAAATGGGTAATTGGCTTATTCAAGAAAACCATAATCAAGATTCTATTCAAGCTATCGAGGCTCTTAAGAAATTTCTTCATGATAGTGATCAAGGTGTTAATCTCTTGCATGGTATTACTCATCTTGTGCATTCAAATGTTAAACCTTTAGCTCAAGAAGCTCAAGATTTAGGATTTACTCGACCTGTTACTAGTGTGGAACCCTCTTCCATTCCTTTACCTAGTATTCCTACCTATACACCTCCTCTGGTGACTATGATGGTTCGCTCTCTTTCTATGAGTGTTTGTTCTATGTCCCTTCCTACATCACAACCTTCTTATCATAATGTTCCTTTTACTTATTCCAATCCTCTTCCAACTATAGTTCCAAGTGTTCCTCCAGTTGTGTCTTCCATTCGTACTGCTTCATACACTTTACCTAGTGTTTCTAATGCTGTTATGCCTCCTATTTCTTCTAATGATTCAACAATCATCAGTTTGGCTCAAACCGTGTCATCTTTACAACAACAGCTTGCATCCTTGACTCAAAAAAAATTTAGCATTCCTACATGTGACATGGGAAGTCTTTTATCCTTAGACATTATTCGTACTCTTGTTCCTCAACAAGTCGATATGCCTCATCTTGAGAATTACAATGGTAACGGAGACCCTGTTCATCATGTTAAAACATTTCAAATCCTTTGTAGTGATTATGCTCATGACCATAGGATTTTAGCCAAGTTGTTTGCTAGAACTTTTTGTGACAAGGCCTTACAATGGTTCTATTCCTTGCCTCCTTATTCTATTGACTCTTTTCCAAAACTTGTGAATGCTTTTATTCAACAATTTTAAAATAACATTGGCCCGCAAGTGTCTTTGACTGATTTGATGCATTGTAAACAAAACACTAAGGAAAAATTGACTGAATTTATTGGTAGATTTAGGCATTTTCATTCTCAGATTTCTTATCCTATTCCTAATATTGATATTCAATGTATGTTTATTTAAAATTTGTAAAAGGATATTAGAGATAAGATTCTGCTTACTAAATTTACCTCTTTCCAACAACTTTGTGCACCGCTTCATCATTATCAATTACAAGTGAGTCAATTTGAGAGAAACACTCCAATGGCTCCTGTTCTAGTTGATAAGAGTGATGCCACTCCAAATCCAAACAAATTTCAAAAATTCAATAGCTATGTCAAGATAAATAAACAAGTGAATGTAGTTGCTGATCAAGTTGTTTTTGCATCCCACAATGCCACTTCTGCATCCACTGCTTTTCGATTAAATCATACATTTACTCCTCTCTCTGAATCTTTACATTCTATTATGAATAGGTTGTTAACTTCTAATATGATTACTTTACCTCCTATTCGACCTCTTTTACTTGCTACAATAGCATCCAAATCCTTTGATCCTAAATCTTTTTGTCAATATCATCGTCAGAATGGTCATGATACTGAGAAGTGTTATTCTTTAAAACATAAGGTTCAAGACTTAATTGATTCTAATGCCTTATCTATTGATAATCTTGATGGTAGCGGAAATTTTTTTGTCTCTCCTCCTAATCAAAATCTTCAAATCTATACGAATCCTTTACCTACACATGATACTAATACCATTGCTTAGCCATCTTCTATGTATATTATTTATGATTCAAAGATGGATGATCTTAATCACATTACTAATCAAGTGGAGCATGTTGTTCAAACTATATCTCCACCTTAGCTTCAAACTCAACCTCAAGTTCCACCTCAACCTACACCAAAAACACAGCCTAAACTGAAAACTCAACCTAAACCTCAAAAGAAACCTAAGAATAAAAGACCTCAAGAAATTTTGATTACCTTTGATGATTCTAAGACTATTAAGGCTCCTGATGGTCCCCTTTACATTTATGCTAGGATTTCTTAGATACCTACCTGTGGTTTTCTTGTTGATCCTACATCCTTAGTCAATGTTATTACTAAAGAAAATATTTTTATGAAAAATTTGCAATGTGATTCTTATGATACATTGGATGTGTGGATTCAAACTTGTAATGGTTTTTTGTATCCATCATTTGGTTCTATTAACTTTTCGGTTGAACTTTGTGGTAAAATTGTGAACACTACCTTCATTGTTGTTCCTACTTCTGATCATTTCAAGTTAAGTTGGGCTTGCCATGGTTAAATGCCATGCATGTTGTTGCCTCACTTATCCATAAGTGTCTTAAATTCATTCATAATGAAGAAGTGAAGATAGTTAATCATAGTTTATACCAACCTTCTAGGCCCAGGGATTGTGCTACCCTTGACTTCTTTTGGCCTTCATTACCTAGTTCATATCCTTCTGGCCCTGATAATCTTTTCCTCTCATACCAAGCCTATAAGCAACGTAAGATTCTCAAATTAAGCATGCCTCTGATGGATCTTAATCATGGTCTTTTTTCCTACATCTTCCATACCTCCTTTATCTATGGCTTCTAGTTTTGTTAATCAAGCTTCTAGTGTTCCTTGTCACTCTACTGTGAATCCTACTAATCCTCCTATAGAACTTGTGAAGGATCCGGTAGTTGTTCCTCCTAGTTCTCAACATATTTCAAACAAGACAAAATGTAATCAATCTGCTAATGAACATCATAAGAAGTGTTGTACTCAAGTGAAGGCTCGTACTTCTGTTCTTTGAAATTCTTTACCTTCTTTTGAAAAACCTATGCATGATGTGTTAGAAGAAGTTATTGCTAATAATGATGTTAAAATGCAAGATTATAATGATTATATTCATATCTTAGATCCTATTTTGATTAATCTAGATGAAGAAGATACTCTTGATGATGTTAATGATGAATATAAAACTATTGACATTGATATTGATTTACCTAATATGCTTTCATCACAATTGAAACTTACACCTAGTATCGAACATTATGATTCTCAAGAGGATCCTTGTTTGGAACTGGCTATCATTCCTAGTGTGTTGGATATAGTCCCTCTTGCGAGTTACCCACCTTCCCTAAATGATATAGAACAAGATGGGGAGAGTAAGCGGCACACTTGATCGACTTGTCCTTTATGGTAGCTTTTTGTGTATTTTATTGTAGTACTATTCTTCTCCTATGATGTGTTTGCTAAATTTTGTTAGATTCTTTTATATGACCCTTGTTACTTTGTTGTTACAAGGTGATAAAGGAATCAAACTTGTTGTCCAAATTCTTCTATATGTATCTGTATTCTTCTATATGTTGTTGCATGTTATGTTGTACTTGTGCTATTGTTCATAAATGTTTCCTTGTGTGGTCCACTTGGATTTGTGACTTGGTAGCACTGAATCTTTTTGGTCTCCATGTTGTGGTCCAAAAAGACTCTTCTTTGTATCTCTTATATGTTATTTCCTCCATTGTGATTGTAGTTCTAATTTCCTTAGGGAATGATGTCAATTCATTTGCAATAATATCATATATATTATCTTATGATCATACTGACCCCATGGCAATTAGATCCCTTCCACATTCTGTATATGTTTTTGTGGTATTTCCCTTGATTTGTCTTCGCTTGGGGACATCTCGCAGTGGAAACGTAATCAGTGGAGTTGTTTATGTTTTTGTTAAAGCCATTGCTCCTATTAAAGTATTAGCAATGACTTTAACATGGGAGAATATGCTCTACTCACCTATTGCACACATGCACTTTCGATATACACATATTTTTCAAGGCATTTCTCTCTCCCTTTATGGATTAGTGACTAATCCTTAAAGCATGGATTTTTATTTAGGATCTCTTGATCCCTCTAGTTTCAAATATTTTTATCCCTTAAGGTCGAATGTGTCCTTAAGAATGGATCTCTTTTACCTTTGGTTTTACTCTTATGGAATAGAACATTCCTAAGGGTGAATCCTTGATGGGTTGAGTAGTGAGTAACCACATTCACTAGGTTGTTCAATTCCATCTTTCTGGTTGCACTATTTCCTTATGTGGTTCACAATGGGACATAAGTTCTCATTGGGCAAGGTAATCACTCTCTCTCTCTTTCTATTTTCTAGAGATGTCTCTCTTATTGTAATCTTGGAGTTAATGAAGACTTGAATCCTTGGGGGCTTGAGGTTTTCTTTGTCCCTTTGATTCCAATAAGATTATATTTTCATTATGATCTCCTTTACCAAGAGTTTGTGTTGAGTCCATACTCTTTCTAAAGTGGGGGCTAAATGTATCATCAAAAAATGGAAGCACTTCCATTTGGACTAGTTTAGCTCTTCGAGTAAGTGGTCTAGGGTCATGTCAAGTGCCTTGAATAGGTCTTTGCATGGATCTGGATTTTCCCCCCTATTCTGCTTCTTTCTCCACCTATTTAGAGCCTATTTTTGGCACCTGGTCCTGAGAATCTAAGATCTATGACCTTAGGGTCAAGGTTGACCTTCTGGGTCAAGGTTAACCTCAACTTTGACCTAGGGCAGAGTCAATCTTGACCTTAACCCTGGGTCCAATTTTCAAATTCTGAAGGTTTCAAGATGTCGGCCTTTGGAAAGTTTTATTTTTCCACTACCGGGTCGGCTATTTCAGATTTTGGAATGGTAAACTCTTAAATTATATTTAATCTAGGTCCACTTCTAAGGGTTAAGGCCTAATTGGAATTTAATTCCCCTATGTTGGCCCCTCTAGAAGATTGTGCCCTAGATCACTATAAAAGGAAGCCTTCCTCCTCTCATTTTCACCAAGCAATTTGATCATCGAACATACACACAATCAAGCATCTTTTGGCATCCAATTTTCATGATCAAGCTCTCAAGTGCAAGCAAGAAAGAAGGAGAAGGAAATAATTCAAGCATTCATTCATCCTCAAGCATTCAAGCATTCAAGCATTCATGATCCAATTCATCAAGAAGATCCATTGCTAGCCATTGAAAGATTCAATCTCTTTGGAGCCCTCTTGTTGAAGATTTCTCCATCCACATTCATCCAATCTTCTTCCTATTACAAGATCTATGCAAGATTGGTGTTGAATATCTAATAAAATTATTTTGAGACATTCTACATGCAATTCTACATTCATTTGGAGCATCCATACTTGTGGATTCAAGGATTCAAATCCTCCACAAGGATTTCAACATAAGTAAGGTGAATAGTTCTATTTACTTTGTTTATATATTGCAATTTCAATTACATTTCAAGGTTGATTCCAAACCAGGGTTTGACCAAGGAAAACTCCCCATCCAAACAATAAAAACCCTTTTTCTTGCAGGTACAGGTGTGAGACAATGAATATCAGTGCAGATTTGGATACCCTTTTCGGTGAACTTCTGAGATCCATGAACAAAATTTTTGTCAGAGTTGTTTTAGGTCAAGGTCAACTTTCAGTGGGGGTCAAGATTATACCTCAGGGTAAGATCTTACCTCGATCCTGAGGTCAAGGTCGACCTTGCTCTGAAAGACAAAAAGTTTCTAGGTTTTCTCTGTCTCTACATTTTCAGGCTGGATCAGGTTGCAGAATCTCCCGAAACTGTGCATAGACATCAGAAAAAAAGCCTTTCTAGTTTTATCCTATTTTGAGGTTATTATTTGTCTTCTATTCATTTAATTTTTCAAGCACACACTTTCTATAGAGAAATATAGGATTTTCTCCTTTCTTAATATTCTCCATAGTTTGATTCATTTATGTATTGATCACTTCCTTGTGATTAATCAATTTGGATCTCTCCTTTTGGGAATTTGGATTAGGGATAGATCCTATATTCCCCTTACATATCACATTTCTCATACATCCCCCTTTTCCCATCACACACTTTCAATGTGACCTCAATCAACAACAATTGGAAAAAACCCCAATTTGTATAAAGAAAGTGAGCTGATAAAACTGGGGATAAAAATTCCTCTAGGGATGTTGAAAAAGTGGTGGTCTCTCTAATGAGAATGGAAACATTCAAATTACTAACCTTGAACATGATAAGATGGACGGTAAATTTTTTACTCTAGCCAATCCTCTTTTTGAGGATGACTTTGAGGTAATACATGCAATGTACATTAAAAACCCACCTATCTCATCCCTAAATGGTTGGAAATCTAAATATCCCTCCCCTCTAGACAATATTAAAAAGATGGATCCCCCACCTGGAAAAATTCTCTTCAAATAGCATTAGAAACTATTAATTGTAGAGCAGATAAAATGAGGTTCGCTAAATAGTTACCCTTGAGATGGAATGATCCCTCAAATGATACTATGAATTCCATACTAGAGACAACATCTAATAAGCATATTATTCCATATAGTGTAGCATGAGACCTAATGATTTTTGAGGAAGAAAAATTTAAGGAAGTGCTTAGTAAAAGTGCTAAGGAAAAAAGTAAAACAATGGAGAGATAATCTTTGTCCAATTCTAATGGAAATGGATGCAAACACAAGAAAGTAGATATGCCTGGATGTTTCAACAGTCTATACAAGAACCACAAACCCCCACTTAAATAATTTATGATGATGAAAAGTCATAGTTGGGATGTGAGAGGCCTTGAGATGTCTGACATGAAGTATGTAGTTAGAAAATGGAGCAATAATTTACCCACTAAGGACATAATATGTCAGCAAGAAATTAAATTTGTGAGATACCATGCCTATAATACATTAAAGTTCTTATGGGAACAAGCAACTTGGTTTTTTACCAACCATGATAAAGGAAGAGGAGAGGTGGCCATGCTTATTGGTCCTCAATGGATAGAGAAAATTGAGATAATTGGTGTCTCACCATGCCAAAGGGCCCAGTGGGTTTCCTTTAAACCTAAAGATCTAACAATTGGTGTATGTAACATATACACAACCAATGATTATAGGGATAGAGCCATCTTATGGGAGTGGATGTCCTCTACTCTTCCCAATGCTCACTGGGTTTAATTGGAGACTTTAACATGGTTGAAAATAAATATTATAAGTTTGGAGGGATAAAACACTCCTAGAAAGACAATGAACACTACTTTTGGGCCAAATTCAAAAGGAGGTTCAATTTGGTAAACCATATAGAAAGAAGGAAGAATGATATATATGATATACAGTTCACTTGGCGGAATGATCAGTCTAGTAAATAGAGAGTCTAATAAAGGTTGGATAGAATATATGTTGATGCTTCTTCTTTTTCTTTTACCCCCAATGGGCAGCTACATGTGAAGGTTTATCCTGCTATTATATCTGATCACTCACCTATATCTTCTTGTATTTCTACTTAATTCATACACCAAATGATATGAAAACATAATATAAACCAGAAATCAATTGCTTGACATCAATGAAAATACAATAACTGATTTAATCTTTCTACTATCATGAATTCCTCTGATCTTGGTCAGTCTTCATCATCATCACCATCAACTATCAGTTATCGTAACATAATTAAAAGAGTTTTTGGTATTTCATGACCAATAGATAAGTCTACTTATGATTAGATTCTAATAAGAGTGTGCATGTTTGATTTCAAGTTATTACTTCTTGACACAAAAATGACCTACCAATTAACCTCATGTATAACTTGAAACCTATTCTCGGGACAATTTTAAATGTTCTTGGGGAACTTGTCTACAACTTAGGTCCTATATATGCACTCACAACATATCCTATTCATAGATCTTCTTCCATATTTATATAGTTGGATACTAGATTTTTAATCTTTAAAACATGCATAAAGTGGTGGATCTTTTAGCTACTTACTGTCGTGAGGGAAAAATTGGATTATCTGGGGGAGTTAGAGTAGGTAAACTAGTGTTGATTATGGAATTAATCAACAACATTGCTAAGTCTCAAGGAGGGGTTTCTTTATTTGTTGGAGTAGGATAACGTAATCATGAAGAAAATGAACTTTACAAGGAAATGAAATAATTGAGTCATTAATAAACAAAATATATCTGAATCTTCAATCCTATTACATGTTTTATTCTGTTATAGGAAAAAGGTACTTTTTTGTTTATTACATCTCTTTTTTGTCTTAATCAAATTTTCAAAACAATTAATGGGATTTATTTATAGATCCCTTTATCAAACTTGAAGTGGTGACTTACTCATTACCATGGTGTTACTCTACCCTTGAATTAAAAGAGCTTTTGGTTATTTCATGACCAATAGATAAGTCTACTTATGATTGGATTCTAATAAGAGTATGCATGTTTGATTTGAATTTATTACTTCTTGGCACAAAAATGAACTACCAATTAACCTCATGTCCTACATAAATATATGCAAAAAATAGAAAAAATAATCCCTATACCCATTACACCAAGATCTCCCTCTGCCCCCTCTCTCTCTATTGAAATATGACATGAAACCTATTCTTGGGACAATTTTAAATGTTCTTGGGGAACTTGTTTACAACTTAGGTCGTATATATGCTCTCACAAAATCTATTATTCATAGATCTACTTCCACCTTTATACAGTTGGATACTAAATTTTTAATCTTTGAAACATGTATTGAAGTGGTAGATTTATTGCCTTACTGTCGTGAGGGAAAATTTGGATTATCCAGGGGAGCTAGAGTGAGTAAACCAATGTTGATTATGGAATTAATAAACAACATTTCTAACACTCATGGAGGGGTTTTTTTTTTTGGTGGAGTAGGATAATGTACTCATGAAGAAAATGATCTATGCAAAGGAAATGAAATAATTGAGAGTGATTAACAAACAAAATATATTTGAATCCTCAATCCTATTACTTATTTTATTTTGTTATAGAAAAAAGGTACATTTTTTGTTTATTACATATTTTTTTGTCTTAATCAAATATTCAAAACAAATAATGGGATTTATTGCTAGAGCCCTTTATCACACTTGAACTGGTGACTTGCTCCTTACCATGGTGTTACTCTACTAGTGAGTTAAAAGGGATTTTGGTCATTTCATGACCAATATGTTGGAGATTTGCTAGCAGGCCAATACTGACCGTATGTTTGTCATTGATGACAATATATGGTAAGTAGAATGTGTGGAAGACTTATGTAGAAAGATTTGAGTATAAGTAGCATGGACATGTTATCAGCATGATATCATGGATGCAGAGGTTAATTGTTAGTACAGACAATTATGTAGCATCTTGTGTCAGTAGTGTTCCTAATAGAGTTACATGTAGTGTTCTGTGAGTGTTTGTCCGTACAATCATCATGGAGACTTGCACCTTTGGATATGTGATGAAGACATACTATTGATGTTACATTCATGAACACATAGTCTAATTATCAGTAGAAGTGAAGTTATGTAGTCTCTATTCACCAATAGTAGTTTCCTATGTTTATTCAGAAGAGCCGACAAAGATTAAATTGGTTTAGGAGTTGCGCCTATCATTTCGGTATGCACCCTTGGATTAGCGATTAGAGAAGAGTTAATAATGTTTGGTTAAGAGTGTATGATGTAGTTTAGCTTAAGGAGAAATTTTTAGTTAATTTGGCAGATCCAACAGTGTGTAGCGTGCGTCTACACTTATTGATTTGGACATGTCCCAGTTTATGATGTGTGCTTAGTAGAGTCGAAAAAATTATTATTGGAGTATGTTATGGTTTCTCTAATATTATTTCAAGGTGGTTCTAACAAGCTGACTTGATTATATCATTTGGAGGAAAGATATTTATAGGCAGTCATTTGTGATTGCTAAGGTATGGTTCAGAGTTGATTGTGAAGAGCAGAGCATAGAGTGTGAAGTGTTGAACCATCAACAGAAGGTCTATGTGACCAAGTAAAGAGTTTATGCTATACATTAGAACTGATCTAGATAGTAGGTCAAAGCATAGCTCACCAAGATCCAAATATAGTGTGTATCTATTATTCAGAAGGTTGTAGCCTTCACCCCTTTGAGCAGTGTGCTCTCAGACAGTGTGTCCTCACCCCTAACAAGGTTAATTGTAAGAATCCTAATAGGGTCTAACCCTTGACCAGGTCACTATACTAAATACATTGTAAAGACAACTCCTAATAGAGTTAAGGATCTTCTAACAAGGATCATTAAACACTAGTGCAGATTATTAGTGGGTGTCAATTCCCACTATGGTTTTTGCCTATTTGGGTTTCTCCATAACCAAAATATTGGTGTTGTGTTCAAGTGTTCTTTCATTGTGTTTATGCTTAAAGTTTAAAGTATACTTAATTGGATAAAGAATTGAAACTTGTAGATAATTGATTCACCCCCCCTCTCAGTTATCTCTTGAGACTATTCTTAACAATTGGTATCAAAGCCAAGTGCCTCAGAGAGAAAGTTTAATAGCTTGAGGTTGATCAGATGGCATTCTTTAGAAAAGCTAGTCCTAAGTTTGATGGAGAGAATTATCTTGATTGGAAGAACAAGATGATGACACATTTTCAGTGCATTTCCTTTGAAGTTTTTGAAGTGGCTATCAAAGAAGTTTAGATCCCCTCTCTAGCAGATCTTGCTAAGGATGATGCTACTAGAGTATACAAAGGAATGCTACTATGTTGGAGATGGAGTATCAGATGAAGAATCAATAGAAGAAGAAATTGGATTCATTTCTCTTAAAGATGAAAATAATTCACAAGAGTTAGCACTGATTTCACAAGCTGACATCAGGACAGATTGGATCATTTACAGTGGTTGTTCACATCGCATGATAGGAGACAAAGATAGATTTGTTCATTTGGACAGATACAAAGGAGACATGGTTAGATTTAGAGATAACACTTCTAAACCCATCATTGGTAGAGGAGCCATCACCTTGGATGGAAAGAATAACACTAATGATGTTCTTTATGTTGATGGTTTGAAGCATAACCTACTAAGTGTTGGGCAGTTACTTGACAAAGGTTACAGGTTGGAGTTTAATGGAAACAAGTGCATCATTAACAACAAAGAAGGAGAAATGATTGCATCAAGATCAAAGACTAAAGGTAATGTTTTTCAACTTAATCTAGAAGAAAGTTGTTTTGTTGCTAAAGTAGATGATAGTTGGCTATGGCACAAAAGACTATGTCATATCAATTTTGATAACATAGTAAATATTAGTAATGTTAAGGTAGTAAGAGACCTACCTAGCATATTAAAGCCGATTGATACTATTTGCAGGGAATGTGTGATGGGAAAGCATGTAAGAAATTCATTCAGAAGAAAGAATAATTTAGTAGAGAACAAGTTGGATCTGATTCATATAGACCTATGTGGACCAACTCAAACAAGATCATACTATAGTGAAAGTTATTTCATTTTATTTGTAGATGATTATTCTAGAATGATGTGGGTTGCATTCTTGAAAGATAAGTCAAAAGCATTTGAGAAGTTCAAAATATTGAAAGCTAAGGTTGAGAATGAATCTGGACTAAAGATAAAATGTCTAAGGTCAGATAGAAGAGGATAATTCACCTCTAATAGATTCTATGAGTACTGCAAAGAACATGACATAAAGAGATAGTTGAGTGCACCTAGAACCCCTCAACAAAATGGGATTGTAGAAAGAAGGAATAGGATCATCCTTGATATAGAATGCACCATCATGATTGAAGGAAAAGTTGCACACACCTATTGGAGAGATGCGGTCAATACAATAGTCTATACAATCAATAGAATACAATTAAGGTTTGGCACAGACAAGACACCTTATGAGCTATGGTTTGGTAATGTTCCCACAGTGAAATACTTTAGAATCTTTGGAAGCAAGTGATACATCAAGAGGGATGAAGCAAGGCAAGTTTGATGCAAGAAGTGATGAAGGTATTTTTCTTGGTTACTCTACTAAAAGTAAAGCTTATAGATATTTTAACTTGAGATTGAAGAAGATCATTTAAAGTGCTCATGTTAAGATTGATGAAAAGTTTATGGTTCAAGAAAGATATCATGATTATGCACCTATGATTGAAGAAGAACCTAAACCTTCCACTAGTGAGACAATTGTTGAAGAGAAGTTTGATAGTATTGATGTATTGTTTAATGACCCTAAAATAAGTGAAGAAGAAAATCAAAAGGAAGATGAGTCCATATCACCTAAAGTTACAAAGTACACATCTAGATATCACTCTAAGGATGACATCATTGGAGATCAGAGCTACAAAGTCACAACAAGATCAAAAGCAAAGAATTCAGTAAGCAATGAAGCAGTATGTTTACTATCTTAGATTGAACCTCTAAGTGTTGAAGATGCATGTAATGATTAAGATTGGCATGATGCTATGAAAGAAGAACTAGATCAGATTATTAAGAATGATACTTGGGAACTGGTCCCAAGACCTAGTGATAAGAATTTGATTGGAACAAAGTGGATATTCAGAAACAACATGAATGAAGATGGTACAATAGTAAGGAATAAAGAAAGGTTAGTATGTAAGGGATATGCACAAAGAGAAGGTATTGATTATTCAGACACTTTTGCACCAGTGAGAATATTAGAAGCCATTAAGTTGTTTTTAGCTTTTGCAACATTAAAAAACTTCAAAGTTTATCAGATGGATGTTAAATCAGCATTCTTGAATGGAGAGATAAAGGAAGAAGTATACATTGAGAAGCTAGAAGGATTCACCTTATCAGAAAAACCTGATATGGTATGCAGATTGAAGAAAGCCCTCTATGGACTGAAGCAAGCCCCTAGAGCCTAGTATGAGAGACTTGATGGATATCTAACAAAAATTAGATTCAAGAAAGGAGCAATAGATTGTAATCTATTCATAAGAGAGACATCTAAAGGTCTACTACTTGTAGCTATATTTTTTGATGACATTATCTTTGGGCGTAATGACAAACTTAGTGCAATTTGCTAAGGAGATGCAAAGTGAGTTTGAGATGAGCATGATTGGACCTATCAAATAATTTTTGGGATTGAATGTGAATCAAAAAGACAAAGGTATATTCATAAATTAGACCAAATATGTGAAAGAGATCTTGAAGACCTTCAAGATGGATGATTACAAACTAGTAGGTACACCTATGATAATAGGATGCAAGCTTACAAAAGAAGATGATTCTCCAGCAATAGATACAACATTGTACAAGTCTATGATTGGTAAACTCATATATCTTACTCAGACTAGATTTGATATTTCCAATGCAGTTGGAATAGTTGGAAGATTTGCAGCAGAGCCTAAATAAAGTCACCTCATGGCAGTAAAGAGAATATTTAGATATTTGCAAGGAACTATAGATTATGGTCTATGGTATCCTAACTTAGAGAATGTTGAGATTCATGTATATACAGATGCAGATTGGGTAGGATGCATTGATGACATAAAGAGTACATCAGGAGGAGCAATGTTTCTTGGTGATAGACTTGTCACTTGGAAAAACAAGAAGTAGAATTGCATTTCTCAATCAACATCAAAAGCAGAGTATGTTGCAGCAGCCTTGAATTGTTCCAAATTTTTTTGGATCAAGTAGATGATAAAGGATTTTGGAATTTAGATTGATTATCCTATTGCTATTCATTGTGATAATACTAGCACTCTCAACATGTCAAATAATCTGGTGATGCATGCAAAGACAAAACACATAGAGATTAAGTATCACTTCCTTAGAGAGAAAGTGGCAGAGAAAGAAGTCAAATTGGATTATGTAAGCACAAAAGAATAGCTAGCAGATATATTCACAAAGCCTTTACCAAAGGATACTTTTGAGTATCTCAGGGAGAAGCTGGGAGTAATTCCCTTCCCTGATTCTGCTTAGAGAATGTGGAAAGAGCATCAGTCCTCAGGGACTGATGGATGGTTGACTACTCTACCTCAGGAGTAGTACCAAAGCTTAAAAGAGTTGGCATCCTTTTCCATTGATGTCAAAGGGGGAGTAGTATAAAGTCATGAAAAATGAGAATTAAAAGAAACAAGAATAGAAAAGAAGATATACAGTAAGGGGGAGCATATTCAGTAATAAATGTGAAGAAAGGAGCAATTGCAGTAGTTGATGGAGGATCCATCCTTGGGGGAGTTTTTGATGAGGAAATGAAGATTGTTATAAAAGAATGTCTCATTTGGATTGATGGTGTTTTTCATTCCATATGTTGCCATCAATGCCAAAGGGGGAGATTGTTGGAGATTTGCCAGTAGGCCAGTACTGAATGTATGTTTGTCATTGATGAAAACATATGGTAAGTAGAATGCATGGAAGACTTATGCAGAAAGCTTTGAGTATAAGTAGCATGGACATGTCATCAACATGATATCATGGATGCAGAGGTTAATTGTTAGTACAAATAGTTATATAGCAGCTTGTGTCAGCAATGTTCCTGACAGAGTTATAGGTAGTGTTCTGTGAGTGTTTGTTCATACAGTCATCATGGAGCCTTGCACCTTTCGATATGTGATGAAGACATACTAGTGATGTTACATTCATGAATGCAGAGTCTAATGATCAGTAGAAGTGAAGTTATGCAATCGCTATTCACCAGTAGCAGTTTCTTATGTTTATTTAGAAGAGTCGACATATATTAAATTAGTTTAGGAGTTGTGCCTATGATTTCGGTATGCACCCTTCGATTAGTGATTGGAGAAGAGTTAATAATAATTGGTTAAGAGTGCATGACATAATTCAACTTAAGGAGAAATTTTTAGTTAATTTGGCAAAGCTGACAGTGTGTAGTGTGCGTCTACACTTATTGATTTGGACAGGTCCTAGTTTATGATGCATGCTTAGTAGAGTTGAAAAAATTATTATTGGAGTATGTTATGGTTTCTCTAATATGATTTCAAGGTAGTTCTAATAGGCTGACTTGATTATATCATTTGGAGGAAAGATATTTATAGGTAGTTATTTGTGATTGCTAAGGTATGGTTTAGAGTTGATTGTGAAGAGTAGAGCAGAGAGTACGAAGTGTTGAGCCATCATCAGAAGGTCTATGTGACCAAGTAAAGATTTTATGCTATACATTGGAACTGATCTAGATAGCAGGTCAAAGTGCAGTTCACCAAGATCCAGATATAGTGTGTATTTGTTATTCAAAAGGTTGTAGCCTTCACCCCTTTGAGCAATGTACTCTCAGATAGTGCGTCCTCACCCCTAACAGGGTTAATTGTAAAAGACTCCTAAAAGGGTCCAACCCTTGACCAGGTCATTGTACTAAATACATTGTAAAGACAACTCCTAAAAGAGTTAAGGATCTTCTAACAAGGATCATTAAACACTAGTGCAGATTATTAGTGGGTGCCAATTCCCACCAGGGTTTTTACCTATTTGGGTTTCCCCATAACCAAAATATTGGTGTTGTGTTCAAGTGTTCTTTCATTGTGTTTATGCTTAAATTTTAAAGTATACTTAATTGGATAAAGAATTGAAACTTGTAAATAACTGATTCACCCCCCCCCCCCCCTCTCAGTTATCTCTTGAGACTATTTGTAACACAATATATAAGTCTACTTATGATTGGATTCTAATAAGAGCATTCATGTTTGATTTGAAGTTATTACTTCTTGGCACAACAATGTGTAGATGCTTAAAATCATCCCTTAACATTATAATTATTTAATTATATTTGTTATATTCTTCTACCTATTTAATTAAATTTATTTAATCAAATGTGGCTCATTATTCTATAGTATTTAAATCTAATTTAAATACCCTCTCCTTTATCCCTAACGTTTGCATGTTTGAGCTTTCTCCCAATAGGTATGTTTTCATGACATACATTTTGGCACGCCTGTGGGACCCACATCCCTAAATCTAAACTCATTTTCTTCAAATTTTCATCATTCCCAAAAACTGTCACACATTGTTGTCTCCGCTCTAGAACAATCATCTACGCATATTGGCATCTCCGCTTGGGTTTAAAAAGGACTTAAAATGTTAATACTTTAAAGTATTTTTTAAGATATTTTAGGTTTTTAACTCTGAGGTTTTTGTCAGGACATTGATTTTATAGAGTTAAATGATATCAAAATATTTTAGAAATTTATTTTAACCATAATAGACTGACTTTGGTTTCTAAACTATCATCTACATAGGTTGATTGTCATCTTAGTGGATCCACATCTGCAACTGTGTTCGATCGTCTGCGCTCCTCAAAAATTGCACTGTCAAATGTCAGGTATACTCTTTTGAGATTTCATTAAACTGTCATCTGTGCTATCTGACAGTCATCTGCAACTTTTGACTGTCATCTATGACAATTGACTAGCGTTTGCACAGACTATCGTTTGTGACCTGGAACTGTCGTTTGCACCCTATTGCAAAATATTTAAATTTTCCAGAAAGCTTTTGTGTTTTTTAATCCATCTATTTTTTTGTAGCACCTCTAATTTGAAGATTGAGATATTTTGTGTTGCAGGGCATTGAGAGAAGATACTTACAAACACCAAACTACTCACTTTTTTGTTTTGCAGGTTGCCTAGGAGATACAAGCAAATATTGTATTTTCTTAATTTATTTCTTAGGCAAATTAATAAAAGTTCACTTGTAGTATTTTATTAAGTGATAGGGAAGTAAGCTCTTGTCTTTATAAGATAATCATAAACCTAGACTCATTTGATAATATACTTAGAAAGGGACTTTGGAAATGAACATGCTTGTTTGATGTGTTTGGGAGAAAACAACATTGGATAGGATATTATGTTCTTTTCCCCTTGAGGGAAAATCATAAATCCAAACTCCTTTTGTTACCAATCCATTATTTTGAATTCATCCTGTAGATGGGCATGTCACTTGAGGTAAAAAGCTCCAGAGAAAGACCCACGTGAAAACAAGGTGTAAGCCCACCACTCCAACTCGCATTAATCATATTTGCTTCTTGGGGTTAAAGCCTCAGAAGCTGAATACCATTTGAGCTTATACACGACTCTCACCTAACACATTAGTAGGGCCTAGCGGTCTCAATCACATTTACGTGACTACCTGTGCTAAGGTGCTTTGTGAGTCTATAGGGCTAAATCATGCTTGCATGAATACAAGGAATGTATTTGAACAGAGACCCTCACTAAGATCCTTAGAGTAGAAGCCACTTGGTTCACCCCTAAAAGTGTGATAATCCCAATACAAGGAGGATAATAACCTCCCCAAGGTACTCACCATATCGTGCCTTCCTGAGCGCTTGGATTTGGATAATATGACATCATGACCGAAGCCATTACATGCTTGGTGATGGTCATATCCTGATTAGCTCTTGAAGTGTTCCTAAGTCAGTGAGTGAGGATTTTCATGCTCTATCGATTCCTTAGGGTAGGAACTACGTTTGACTATCTACAATAAATGTTTTCTCAAGAACATACATCGCAAAGATGTTACTTTGTATCAACTTCATTGTCACTATTGTTGGTCTCTTGCACAATTTCTTTATCCCTTGTCGGATTATTTTTAGACATATGACTATTATTTTTCTAGTTTGAATGATTGAAAATTCATTCTTTTCATTAAACAGATTAACTAAAAATTGGACTAGAAATCCTAAATTGGCCAGAATTCATCAAAACACCCTGAAATCTAAACTATCATCTTTGACTTAAAATGGTCATCTCCACAAATTTTTTCCTACATCTGAGAATCATCTTAAAATAGTGAGCTATCCAACCTATCAAGAATATCAAAAATTGGGTTTTCCAGAGGCTCCTGAAATCACTTGTTCCAAAACATAGATCTACTCAATCAAAATCAACTTTCTTTTAGGATGTGATCGATTCAGGAAAACATAAGAAATTGAAACTTCTGATTTCCTGAGTCTATAGAGAAAACAAAATCATTGATAGAAAGGCTAGAGTCAATGCATCCTATTCTAAATCTACCCAAAAGACTCTTGAAGCTAGTGAGAAATTTGATAAAATCAGCTATAACAATCACGTTGCCAATTTTGTTGCCAAGAACTAAGTGAACATGGATTTTGTCACTTGGGAATCCTATGATTAAGTACCTTTGACCTTCTTTCTTTTTCAAATCACTCATCATTTCCTCATCGTTAATCACCCCTTCCTTCATCCACATTTCAAAACATTAGGAGCATTAATCAAAACCTTGGACTTTAAATCAAAATCAAATCAATCCATTTTTCACACCTTAATCAAGAAATAGGGTGAAAGAAACAATCCAATAGTGTCACATAGATCTTTAATTAAAGAAAAAATTAATCCCTTGCTAATTTGAGAATTGAGTCTTTCTCTAGTAGTTTTAATCCAATCCTATTTTGTTTGGGGATCATCACTCTATCGCCCAAATAAGAGAAGATTTTAAATCAAATCCAATCTTTTGTTTGCATAATCACAAGGTCTTGTTTCACCTAGGTTTGTTCTAAACCTTTAAATCAAATCAATATTTGAGGCTTAGTTCCTCTTTAATCCAATCAACAAAATCAATCCCAAATCTAATACAATCAATCCTCAAGGCTTAGTCCTCTTAATCCAATCCAAATCCTAGTCCAAGTTGCTCCTAACTCATCAATTCACTTTCTTCCTCTCATAATCTTCCATCAATCTTTCAACATTATTCAAATCCAATACAAGGTTAGTCATGCATGGTACTTACTTGATCTGAGGCCAAGATAAGACAAGAATCTATCACCATGGATAACAATCAAGAAACCTTCTACCAAGAAGACTTTAATGGTGACAAAGAGCCACATATGGAATCTGACATAGTCATACCTGAAATTTTTAATGCAAATCCATGAGCCAAAGAGTTCTTTGACGATCCTAACAATTTGAACGTAGTGGAAGATTTAATATAAGACAAAAGTTATAATATCTTCCCGAGCCTTATTCAAAGGGGTGCCACACTCCCTAAAAATTTTGATGAAACCTTTCTTGAGAACAATCTTATTCAAACTAACAAAGGCAAGGTTGTTCTCATTATGCCTTCAACATCTGATAACACAAATCAACCTTCCTAGGATATGCTTGAACAAATCTGGAAACTTCTAAGTTGACCCAACTCAAATGATAACAACAATGTTAATGAAGTGGACAATAATGACTTAAATGGAGGTCAAGGACCTAAACATCAACCAAGGTCATCAAGATGACATTCTGCTTCAATTTTCTCAAAGCCTAATGGATTCTTCAAAAATCAAAATTCTTCGCATACGAATAACACCAACCACATTCCTGGTAGACACAACATGAATCCTCCACCTCTCAAAGGACATAACACATCAATAGGAGGAGAAACTAATCAAGTTCATACAATCATCAACAATAATACACCTGAATTGGTGCAAAAAATTAATGAGCTTAAGAGCATGATGACCATTATGCAAAAATGTGAGAAGAAGAAATTCTCTTTTGCAGAGATATGTCCTTATCCATTTGATAAATCAATCAGTGTTCAACCATTCCCTACCAATTTTGAGATTCCTAAAATTGATAAATACAAGGGAGAATCATGCCCTGTACAACTTGTCAAGAAATTTTATGTAGCGGCTCAAGAAGTTGCCCATAATGATAATTTCCTTCAAAGACTCTTCAACAGGAGTCTTGGAAGACCTGCACTTGAGTGGCTACTATATCTTTCTCTTGGTTCTATATCAAATTTGAATGATCTTGATGAGAATTTTATTTCACAATACTCTTATAAGATCAAACACAAAATGTCAATTAGTGACTTATGCAACACAAAGTAAAGAAATGGAGAAACCTTTGCTAGCTTTCTTCAAAGATGACGACATCTTGCCAACAAAGTGCCTTGGAAAATCCTAGATTCACACCTCGTTGACATTTTCACTAAGAATTTGGTTAAAGAAATGTCATTCCAAATGAAAATGGCTGCCCCATAATCATTTGAGGCACTCATTTAAAAGGGAAAATCTATTGAAGATGGACTTTTGATGAAAGGATTCATTAAGAATTATCCCTCTAATTAATCTAACAACACTAATGATAAACCTAAGTTCTGGCCTAAGAACAAGGGTCCTGTTAATGGAGTAAAAAATGTTAAACATGTCCAAAATGTTCAATCATCCAACAACAACAATCAAGGCAATTGTAATAAAAATGATCAAAATAACCGCAATCAAAACAATATCCAGAACAATCAAAGTAATCAAAGCAATCAAAATAATCAAAATCAAGGATCTGGTAATCGCAGTTCCCTATTTTCACATTACCAAGGAGGGTACTCCTAATCTAGTAGAAACAAGCCTTCAACAATAATAGAATATATTTAAAGAACACCATATAAATGATAAGAAAATACTAAATGATAACCATTCATTTATTGATTCTCCATTACCATTATGTAGGATAACTTGTAAGTCACAATACTTTAAATACTTTGACAGATTTATATCAAATTTTAGGAGTATAGTAGAACCTTATCAAGCATTGATTTCTATAAACTAGCTCCACTGCTGGCCAGTGCCTTATCCATTGGGTGACATCTTCATTGCAAAATGAGGTACATAGACAAATATATTGCACTTTGATAATCTTTATCCTTAGAAAATACTATCACCTTGTGGTGATTCTGATCAAAGGACTCCTGAATTCACACTACTTATTTATATCCTTATGCAAACTTCAAAGAATTAGTGTTATATCTAAAGCTTATTTAATTTGATCTTAGATCAAAGCTGAAGAATATCAACACATACACAGAAATAATCCCTACAATGAATCTGACAACTCATAACTCAAAGAAAAGTACACAAAGGAGAGATATGAACTCTAGATTTTATTCAATATACAATATCATCATCTTGTATACACAAAATGCTTTAAAATGCAAACTATCTAGATATTTAACTGAACCAGTAATATTTTCTCTTATAAAAACTTGGCCTAATACAGTCTACTGTATCCTAGACTCAAAACTTGTCAGTAAGAATGTGCAAGTTTTGGTCCCTACAAATTGATCCTAGTAATCCTTTTATAGAATTTAAGGATTGCATACAAGCTTCAGATCTTTTAGAAAATACAAAAATATGTCAAGGATATAAGGCAAAAAGGAAAAATACAACACATTCTTGTTATATTTTACAAAGTTGCTTATTGACTTGAGTGCCAAAATTTGCAACAACTCCAAAGGTTAGTTCAAATTCTGCCAGGTGTATTCTTTTTGCTTGCTTCAACCATTTGAGATCCTTTGCACTATTTTCTTTGCTTCAAGTAGTTGAAGTAGTGTCAGTTGTTACAGTTTCAATGGGTATTTCTTGATTCTTTCTACTTTTCAAGGAATATGTAGCTTCCCAAGAAGTGTAACTATCCTCATTGGGCCAATGGAAAGTCAGTACTTCATCTCTTTTAGGCATCAAAGCATCCCATTCAAAATTAACCTAATGTACATCTTTCCTTAGGGTTTTGAAATGTACCCTAACATCTTGTAATATTTCAATTGTTTGAACAAAGGGAATATTGTTGTCTGCATTCAAAATTGTGCTTATTCTGGTTGACATTTCATCATCAATTTGTCCCAACTATCCCTCTTTGTCCTTTATGGCTCCATCTGTTGTGAAAAGACCAGGAAATATTTGCAAATTGTCCTAGAAATATTTTACCTTCAAAACTGATGCCTTTCTCTCTAAATTCTCTCTCTTTATTTCAAACTCAAGTAGGCCCTTAACAACTTATGAGTATCCTTTAGAATCTTATTTTCAATTTTCTGATTCTTAGTAAAAGAATAAGAAGACTTTAATTTACCCTTTCTTGCAACCCACTTATTCAAAATTGGGCCTATAGTGGTCATGTCTTCCTTAAAAGTCATCAAAATTTTGGATAACTGCTCACCAATTTTATAAATGTCCTTTGGCCCTAAACTAGCAGCAAAATGCAAAATTGCATCCTTTACTTTCTCCTCATATTTCAAAGGAGGAAGTAAAGGGGAAGGGGGACATTCAATTATTGGACTAGATGAAGGAGGTATAGCAAGGGAAGAAGAAAGTTCAATTTGTCTTGATACTAGGATTGGGCCCTGTTCCCCTAACCTTTTCTTTAGGTCTACTATTGTTTTATCCTTGTCATTCATCTCTTGTTTCATTTCCCCATAAGATTTCAACACTGTTTCAAGCCTTAATGTGAGCTCTTCTTTCTCCTTGGCTTCCTTCTCTACCACCTTTGTTGTAAGCTGGGTTGTTGCCATTACCATGCATGTTGCTTCAATTAATGAGGTCTCACTGACCCTTTTCATCAGAAGGCTACCTATAAGATAGCCCTTGGCAATCTATTTTCCTTTGTTATTTTCATTCTTTCTCAGGGACCACATAACCAAGGCTTGATGATCATCATTGAAATTGACTCCCGTGATGTCTTTCTCTACCTCTTCTTTGGTCTTATGAATTGGTGTTGTTTGCTTTCTAATAGCATCTAGGACTATTGCATCAACAATGTCCCATTCTGGGAGAATAAGTACTCCTGAATTTCTTACCAATTCTCTCCCCTATTATGGAGTGATCATTTCTTTTATGACTTCACTCTCTATGACCTTGATGTCCTTTTGTGGGTCCTCCTCCTACCTTTTCTCACATGTTTCCTAGAATTGGTTTATGTGCAATTTCCACAAAAATTTCATGAAAGCCCTAGCCTTTACAAAAGCATCATCTACTATGAATTCATCACATGCCTGCTTAATTATGGGGTTGAGCTCTTTACCAACCATTTCTCCCATTATCAAGTCTGATTTAGGCTCCTCTGGTGGCTCTGGTACTCCATTTATTTCCTCCTAGGTCATAGAGATTTGACCTAGATTACCCAATTATTGTACTTGCTTTGCAACCTCTTAATGATCCATAAGGTTTAGAGGTGATTGGGAGGAAGAGTATTCCTCCTCAACATGTACAGGCCTTTCTTCTAATTTTTTCTTCTTTAGTGGAGGTGGAGAATCAGGAACAACCTCAATTGGTTGATCCCGTGGTCAATCTGGTATCTCCACAGTCTTGTCATGCACTTCTACTTCCTTTGAGGTGGAAGGGATGTCCTTTGTTCTTTTTGTTTTTTCTTTCCTACTTGGTCCTAGTACAACCAAATTATATCCAGTCCTTTTCTATGCCATGTATCTACTTGGGGGCAACACTCACTACTACATTTTGGGCCAAATTTTGATAGAAGTTTCCTACGGGTAACTTTTTATTACAAATTTGGTGTTTTTTTTTTGTAATAGGCCCCGATGATGTTGGTATTCTGATGGGTGTTTAATTGACCATCAGGGTATACATTAAAAAAAAAAGTGAAACAACCTCATCATTTTTATTTCGATTGGATAGAGAAGGAGCGGGAGAAAAGGAGTGAAAGCTGAGCGCAGGAGAAGGTATGTGATTTCTTCATCTTTTGAGCCTCTGACATCATATTCAAATGCATTTCATTTTATTTTATCATGAATGCTTTCTGAAATGACCGCATTCTACTGATGTCGTGCCCTAGCCAATGCTTTATCTCTATTATTTGATGTTATTGGTGCTTGTGCTCAAGGATATCAATTCATTGTATTCAAATGTTTGGATTCATGTTTGTTGATATTACTGGCATATATGTTTAGTGACGCCATTGTATATTGCTGTCACTGAAATGATTGCATTCTATTGGTGTCATGCCCTAGCCCATGCTTTAACTCCATTATTTGATGTTATTGGTGCTTGTGCTCAAGGATATCCATTTTTTTTGAAATGTTGACTGTGGTTATCAAATGGATAGCTTGTGAGCTTCTAGCTAGGTGCCATTTATATTGATAGCTTAGGGCATCAAATGTATTGTATCATTGATAGTTGAGACTTTGTTAAAAGGAAATAGGACAAAGAATGATTTTTATTTAGTTTCTCTATTTTGATCCCTAAGTGGCTTACAACCCTAGAGAAGTATATGCAGATTTACGGATCCAGTTGTAGGATACATAGCAACCAATAATTCACAAGAAATCCATGCATCGAATTTGAATAGAAATTAATACAAAGAAGTAGGGTCCTCCAATGGCCCAATCATCTGGACCTTGACTGTCCCCTCAACCAGTGACCCTTCAAAACCAAGTTATCATGCAATCAATGAGTGATCCTTCATTCTCCTGGTCTGCCCTAGATCCAAACATATTGGAAATACACAATACAATGATAACAAGTCTTTCACAATCCACCTTCCCCCAAGGAACACTATCAACCATCCCTTCCACATAGCATTTCACTATTTTATGAGTGGATTGTGCAGGAACAATTATCATTAAACAAGGAGCAAACTCCTCAACACATCTTGGAAACCATTGAATTCAATTATAAATGAAACCTAATACCAACACTATTCCTTTCATAATTGCAGGATACATAGCAGTCAATAATTCACAAGAAATCCATGCATCAAATTTTTATAAGGATATCCTACTAATCAATAGGAATTTTCTTGATACGACCAATGATTATGCATTTTGATGGCAGTGTGCTAGTTCAAAAGGATAATATAAATCTGAAACAATTTTTTCTGATTTTCTCAAACTATAAATGTGGTTAAAGGGAAAATATTATGTGGAAAACCCACAAACCAAGCTAGCAAATGATTGTACATCAAATTATTCCTATATTCATTCAAGTATTGCTATGCTTCAGCTACCTGACCTTTGCGATTCATCTAGAGGAATGTGTAGCTTTAAGATAGAGTTACTTCTTGGGCCTTACAATAGGGTGGAATATGATCAAGATTTGTTTAGGTTGTATCTTTGTTAGTCCCATTGTTAGGTTCTTATGGTTCATGGTTTGAATCTATTATGGTTGTGTAAGGTATTTGTAGATGCTTTTTCTAACATAATTATTGGACACCATGATTGGAACAACTGGTTGTTGGATATTGTACACATGAATCATAACTGTCAATGGTTCTTTGTGTTCAAGAATTCGTTGATCAATCTTTAAGATTTATTGTCCCAGCTTTAAAAGAGTGATAAAAGATATAGTGAGTGCTATCTTTTCCAAGTGTTTTGTGGGTGCCATTATCTTCTAGGAGTAATTGCTGGAACCAAATTATGTTCTTTGCCTCTAGTAAATATTGCAGACACAATCATCTTCTTGGTGAAGGGTTGCTTCCATCCCCATGAGGCACTATTGCATGGTTTCCATTCCCTTGAAGTATAGTGAACCTAATTTAATACAAGTGTGCACTATTTTTGGATCCATAATTTATGGCCCCTACACTGTGGTTGTTAGCCTAAGACAGGCCTACCTTTGCATATAATAAAAGGCCAACATGAAACAAACATCCAGAAGTTAGGGGGTTATTCCCTATCCATAATTTATTATTTAAGTGCTAAGTGATGATGGGTATATCATGTAATTCATACCTTGTGTGTCTCTTTCTTTCTCTCCACATTTCACATTAGGAGTATATGCTATAAAATACCAATGAAATCAACTATTGGTCAAATCTAATCAAAATTGTAGTATACAGATTAAAATAGATCTTGAAGAAATATGGGAACCATTTTTGACAGATATTGTACAAATGAAGAGAATACTCCCAAGAGGAAATGCTTCAATGTGGAACAATTGAAGGACAATATTTTACTTTTATATGCACATCTGCAATGTTTTTGATATATTTCTGAGATAACAAAACCATAGAAAGAATAGCATATAGAAGAAAGTAAAGAATAATGATCATATTTTGAGATATTGTGGAAATTTAAAGGAAAGAATGCTTGGTGGGGTTATCATGCAATCAGTGAGTGATCCTTCATTCCCCCCTCTTCCAGTGACCCTTCAAAATTGGGTTATCATGCAATCAGTGAGTGATCCTTCATTCTCCTGGTCTGCCTTGCATCCAAACATATTGGAAATACACAATACAATGATAAAAAGCCTTTCACAATCCCCCTTCCCTCAAGTAACATTATCAACATCCAAACCTTGACTGTCCCCTCAACCAGTGACCCTTCAAAACTAGGTTATCATGCAATCAGTGAGTGATCCTTCATTCTCCTGGTCTGCCCTGCATCCAAACATATTGGAAATACATAATACAATGATAACAAGTCTTTTACAATCCCCTTTCCCTCAATGAATTACTATCAACATCCAGACCTTGACTGTCCCCTCAACCAATGACCCTTCAAAATTGGGTTATCATGCAATCAGTGAGTGATCCTTCATTCTCCTGGTCTACACTACATCCAAACATATTGGAAATACACAATACAATGATAACAAGTCTTTCACAATCCCCCTTCCCTCAAGGAACACTATCAACAAGTGATCCTTCTTCTTATCAGCCATATCCAATGTTTCATTGAAGTCACGACCAAGAATGAAGGTCACCTTACCCATACCACTCATGGTTTCTGAAATGTTGTTCCAAACTCCTGAAATTTTTTCTATTTCTTCTTGTTGCTTCTTTAAATATTTCTTCTACCACAATGTCCTCCTACCCCATCTTCTTGATCTTCCTGGCTAAACCGGATGAATCCACACACAATAACCCAAAATGAAGGGTTTTGTATCCTTTAATGAATTTCAGTCACTGGTAATGCATGGATAGTCAAACCAGTAGTCTCCAAAGCATTCAATAACTGAATATGAATGTTTGAAAACTTTCCTCTCAACTTCCCCAACCACTCCTAATCGGTTAGAGGGATATTTCTAGAATCTCCACTATTCCTATCCTTACCAACAATTCTTAAACATACTTTATCTGATATGATAATAACATGCTAAACTAAACCAATGACATGTTCTTCATGTGGTATAAGGAAGATTTTCCTATCAAATCTTCCTTCGTGCTAGCTGAGCGCGAGAGAAGGTATGTGATTTCTTCATCTTTGATTGGTATCTTTGACGGGCAATGTCTTTTGAGCCTCTGGAATCATATTCAACCACAAATTTCAAATGCATTGCATTTTATTTGATCACGAATGCTCATTGAAATGACCGTATTCTACTGGTGTCATTCCCTAGCCTGTGCTTTATGTCCATTATTTGATGTTATTGGTGCTTGTGCTCAAGGATATCAATTCACTATTTTCAAATGTTTGGATTCATGTTTGTTGATATTACAATTCATCATATCAGATAAAGTATGTTTAAGAAGTTTTAGTGTCTAAACACTCAACTAATCCCTCTAACTAATTAGGAGTGGTTGGGGAAGTTGAGAGGAAAGTTTTCAAACATTCATATTCACTTATTGAATGCTTTGGAGACTACTGGTTTGATTGCCCATGTGTTAATGTTTAGAAGAGACCAATAAAGTATTTAAAGACATTCTTACATGTTTGGAGAGGTTTAAGAGGCACCTATCATGTTTGTACCCTCACAAACAACAACATAGACTAGTTTTACTAAGTTTCCTTTCTCTATTTTGAGGTTTCCTTTCTCTGCCGCAGGGGTACAGTCAGAGGGTTCATTGACAAAATGATCTTTTGATTGGTTACTATGAATATGAATGATTTGATATAGCATATTGCTCATTTTACTTGAAGTTTGGAATAGCTTGTGCAAGGGTGAAAGTAGTTTTGATCATCTTGGTCGTGACTGTTCCTCTACACAATTAGAAAATGTAACTAGCTAATGATTATATGCAATGTTGAATGGATTAAATGCTTTATTCTTAGTAGAAGTGAATGGAAGGAATAGTGTTGGTGTTAGGTTTCATTTATTATTGAATTCAATGGTTTCCAAGATGTGTTGAGGAGTTTGCTCCTTGTTTAATATTAACTGTTCCTGCACAATCCACTCATACAACAGTGAAATGCTATGTGATTGACAATTTCATACAACTGGTCCTTTGGTGTGTATTAAATACAATCCAGTCACTTATTGAATGCTTTGGAGACTACTGGTTTGATTGTCCATGCATTACCAGTGTTTGAGATTCATTAAAGGATACAAAACCCTTCATTTTGGGGTTATTATGTGTGGATTCAAATGTAGGTTTGATTTGGTTAATGTTTAGAAGAGATCTATAAAGTATTTAAAGACAATCTTACATATTTGGAGAGGTTTGAGAGGCACTTATCATGACTGTACTCTCACAAACAATGACATAGATTGGTTTTACTAAGTTTCCTTTCTCTATTTTGAGGTTTCCTTTCTCTACCATAGGGGTACAGTCAGAGGGTTCATTGAAAAAATGATCCTTTGAATGGTTACTATAAATATGAATGATTTGATATAGCATATTTCTCATTTTACTTGAAGTTTGGAATAGCGTGTGCTTGTGCTGGAATTCTTGGTAGAAGTGAATGGAAGGAATAGTGTTGGTGTTAGGTTTCATTTATTATTGAATTCAATGGTTTCCAAGATGTGTTGAGGAGTTTGCTCCTTGTTTAATGTTAATTTTTCTTGCACAATCCACTCATACAATAGTGAAATGCTATGTGATTGACAATTTCATACAACTGGTCGTTTGGCGTGTGTTAAACAAAATAGAATTTTTAGCATATTGTTATCATTCTATTTCTTTGTTTTAAACATGCCATTAGTTCATTTTTGTAAAAAAAATTTGTGTACAATTTTTTTTTTCTCTATTTTTTCCATTTGATAACCATAGTCTACATTTCAAAATAGTGAATAACATCAAATAATGGAGATAAAGCATGGGCTAGGGCATGACACCAGTAGATTAAAACTGAACCAATGACATGTTTACAACAAAGAAATAGAATGATAATAATATGCTAAAAATTCTATTCTATTTAATACATGTCAAAGGACCAGTTGTATGAAATTGTCAATCACATAGCATTTCATTATTGTATGAGTGGATTGTGCATGAACAATTAACATTAAACATAGCCAGTGTTCTCTTTACTTTCTCAAATCTCTGCAAGTCAAGAACATTAGAGTTGTATAATACATTGTTAGTATCCTTTTTCCATGGGTCCTAGGTCTTTGGGTCCATGGAAAGGAAATAGATTACAAAATACACTTCAAAATAAAGGAAAAACTTAGCAAATTCAGTCTAACTCGCTATAGATGAAGGAACAACCATGCTAATAGTTCCTCTAACTCTTCCAAAACATTTATTGAACTCCCCTAAAGTCCTATTGGATCCCCAAATTGCTTAATCCAATCAACTTATATTAGGATCATGAGAAACTTCAAAGGATTAAAAACATTACTTGGAACAATCAAATCATTATGCTTTCAAATAAATTACCTATCGACATATACCTTGTGAGGGAGAGAAGCCAAACATATAAAGAACATGCACATAAACACAACAGCTAAAAAACTTAAATGGAATACACCAAGAAGTACCAAATGATGAATGCTCAATTGTTGTAATGGCAAAGCATCAAAACCGTCCATTTCTAGAACTTGATTTTATAGTCTAAATAATTTTTCTATAGTTGTAATGATTTTTCTAGAACTTGATTTTCTAGTCTTAATGATTTTTCTATAATCCTAATGATATTTCTATAGTAATCTTAATGATTTTTCTAGAACTTGATTTTCTAGTCTTAATAATTTTTCTATAGTCCTAATGATTTTTCTATACTCTTAATGATTTTTCTTTCATCCTAATGTTTTTTGCTCTTGATAAATTAGGCCTTGAATTTGAATTTTTGTTCATTGTTTTATTTCAGCTTGATATTTCATTCATTTTTCATATACATAGAGACTACACATGATGATAAAAAATGAGCTATTTGATTAAGGCTAACTATTCATGATTGTAAATAGTCAATATTTCTGATGGTACTCCTTGGTGTATTTCATTTTAAAATAATCATGTTTATATGACTATGATAAATGTCCCTTTGTGTTGAGAAAATTAGAGTTGAAAAAATGGTTGCAAACAAATCATCCTTCTTCCACCAACATTCTAGTCAATGTACAAGTAACAAGTCATTCCATTCAAGAAAGACCATGTCTGACAATATCAATGCAGAACAAAATAATGAGTATGTAGAATTTAGTGATTGTATCTTCCATTAGAGCCACTTCATATGCACAGGTGTTGAACATGCATATTTACCTGAGTGATATTGGGAGCTTACCCAATAGCATATACCTTCTATGATCAACTCTTATATGCATAGGTGATGAACATTCAAATTTTCCTAAGTAGTACTTTTAGTAGTCCTCCTACACATGTACTATTGTAAAAATCATCACAAGTTCATTTGTTGGAGGGCTACTCAAAGTACACATGTTTGGAGGTCTGAATGAAACAAGAGAATTTGAAGAGTCACGAGTCTTAAGATTGTACTGAATATAGCCAAGCTTCATTTAATGGTACATTCAAACATGAAACAAACCATTCTTAAACCAGATTAAACTAGTAAACCAAAGGACATACTTTAACTACTAAGTCTCTGTTTGTTGGGCATACCGATTATAAGTACTTGACATATATCACAAATTTTTCTAATTAAGGTTGGTGGGATGATTACGCCTATCCTAAAAAATGACTGTCAAATCATTATGCTTTCAAATCAATTACCTATCGACACATCCCTTGCGAGGGAGAGAAGCCAAACACATAAAGAACATGCACATAAACATGACAACTGAAAAACTTAAATGGAATACACCAAGAAGTACCAAATGATGAATGCTCAATTGTTGTAATGACAAAGCAATATCAGAACTGTCCATTTCTAGAACTTGATTTTTCTATAGTCCTAATGATTTTTCTTATTTCTTGTCTGTGCTTGGTGACAAGATTTTGAACATTGTTGACATACTTAAATGGAATACACAATACCAAATGATGAATGCTCAATTGTTGTAATGGAAAAGCATCAGAACCGTCCATTTCTAAAATTTGATTTTGTAGTCTTAATTATTTTTCTATAGTCCTAATGATTTTGAAATTTTTTGACAAAGAGTGTTTCTTTTTTTTATTATAGTATAAATGATTTTTCTACAGTCGTAATGATTTTTCTTATTTCTTATCTTTTGTCCCTTTTTGATTTCCTATGTCTGTGCTTCGTGACATGATTTTGTTACCTTCTTTTGATGGTATATTTCATTCAGTCTATGTGGAATACTATTTTGTTCACTATTTTATTTCAGCTTCATATTTCTTTCATTTTTCATATACACAGAGACTACACATGCTGATAAAAAAATGAGCTATTTGATTTAGGTTTACTTTTCATTATTGTAAATGGTTAATAGTTTTGATGGTACTCCTTGGTGTATTTCATATAAAAATAATCATATAAAAATAATAAATGTAGTAACGATGGTGCGGTGCATTATTGATATATAGGCTCAATGACTCTGGTCAATGTGCCAAACTATCAATGTGGTGGTGGGCAGTGTGTGTTGAAGATTTTATGGACACTGAATAACCCTGGATGACAAGTTTGGTGCTGCCCAAATAGAAAAAAGGTTGCTAATGTGTATATATTTAATGTTTCTAATGTAAATACTATTCATTATAATATAAGAACTAATGTAGACTAGGCATCACAGGGAAATAATGGCTATAGATACTTTAGTTGGGTCGATGACAACTCATCTGCATCTATCCGCCCATCTCCACTTATCCACGATGAAGGATTTGAGTGCAAAACATGTCAGGCTAGGGAAAATTCTAAAATTATATTTTTACGATGCCTTCTCTATATTGTAATCACATATCTTTGTTGCGATCATATGCAAAGATGAACTCATGAATTAGTTAGTTTAGTATTTTCATATTGTAACTAATATTTTAATATGGATATGACGTAACTTCTCTTTGCCTCAAGTGCACATATATATGGTTTACATCTTTTTTTAGAATAATTCTTCATGTTTATGGCTCGGGTGAGCCCCAATCTGCTATCAATCACATGATTTAACGTATATAGTGTTCTTGGTTATTCCATTTATTCCTTGACCTTGACTATGGATTGACTATTATTTTCAAGCTTGACGTGGCTTTGTACCAAGCACCGTCAGTAGATTTGTATGCAACACTGATTTACGAACGTAAATAATGCATTGAACGTAATCTACGAACATTGCATGGTATGAAGTCTTGCTGAAGTTTGAGAGTCCTCCCTTTATTCCAGTGAGGGATTGGAATGAGTTCATTTTGGATGCAAAGGAGAAAGGGGATACTCAAAGAGGAATTACACCAGCAAATGGGAGAAGAAGGTATAAACATTTTAATAGATTTTTATTATTAAATAATGAAATTTTTATATACTAGTGTTCTAAGCGTCCTCATTACATGATTTAAGGTCTTAGTCCATGGACAAATTAAATTAGACTTACTATCCAAAACACATAAAAAACATGCACATAAACACGACAACTGAGAAACATAAATGTAGATTTCACAATAGCTGAGAAACATAATTGTAGGCATCATAGTCACAATCTTTTGGAGACAATGTAATTGAGTTGTGTACCCAAGCGATGGAGAGAAACTTCTACACCCCCGATTCCAAGTTGAATACATCTATTGGAGGACCTTGTATTCATGAGAAATAGATGTAGTCAACTTGGAATTGGAGGTGCAGGAGTTGCTCTCCGTCGTCTGGGTATACAACTTAATTATGTTGTCTCCAAAAAATTATGACCATGATGCCTACAATTATGTTTCTTAGTTGTTGTATCCCAAGACCCCTTATGACCCTTTACGACCGTTTACGATCCCTAAGAATACATCTTAGAGGTCTTAAAATGTCATAAAGGGTCATAAGAGGCTCCTAGGAGGGGCCAGATGAGCTTCCACCTTCACGTGGTTGGACCTATTAAGTAGAGAATGTTAAACTATTCTCAAAACAAAGAGAAGCTCAATAATTTAAGGTCTCAGTCCATGGAGATGCTGAAAAAATGATGGGAATCAATGATGGAGAGTTTTTAGATTCTGAGAAGACATATATGGAGTGGAGGCCAGATTGAGTACCAGTGTAGAGATGATGATTCAGTAACCTACATCTATAAAACCTTCACAATTATCCCTTCTTTGGCCTCCACTCATTCCTCTTCTAAAAAATGGTTATCTAGAACCTTTGGATACTGTTTCTCATCCATGCATGAAATGTGCTAGTGATCATATAAAATTACTTTAGGCCTCTAGTATTGATGAGATGTACAAGTGTAAAATGTTTTTGTGAGACTAGGATCAATTTGTGTAGTGTACATAAATGCAAGGTGGTGATTATTCTCGACGATCGACAGGTATAAGTCTTCCAGGCCTTACCCAGTAGCTAGGACTAAAGATAACACATCTCAAGAGACCATCATAGGTTGTATCTTTCTTCGGTCTATATTATTGACAGAATGTTTTACCTTTCATTAGCTCATCAAATCTGGGGATTTGAAAGAATTTAATAGAATATTTTCATGACAACGTATATTATTTAAGTTGACGTTGCACGAATTTATCTACTTCGCACACTTGTAGACTATTAGGACAATGATAAAGAAGCATTTGCTGTTAAGTTCCAACATAAAGTGAGTAAATTTGTTTTAAGTAAGCAAACAATGATAACATGAATGTGTATGAAATTGAAATGCAGCTTGTCGATTCTTTCCATACACAACTTGTGCGTGTTGATGACAATGAGGATGTGCATCACAGTAATACAAGTAAACATCTTAAATTGATTGGTGTAGTAATACAAATTTAATTGCAATTGGTGTTTGGATTAATGTAACAATTTGTATTGCAGTTGGAGAGAGTGTAGAGGCCATTGTTAATGAGCAAGTTGAGGTTGAGACCAAGGCTAGACAAACTGACCTCGATGTTGAAGATGTGACTAGATCAAGTAAAGAGCTATACGATTATGGCCTATAAAGTACTGAAATACTTTAAAATGTTTTTAATGTTTTTAATTTAACCCTTTTATATGTTATGTGCATTGAGATCTAATAAGAGGGTAGATGATCATCAAAAGAAATGATTGTCATCTATGCACCTTAATTGATAATGATTGATTTTTATATGCCAATGAATTTCATTATGTTGTATTGAATGTTCATAAATTTTATAATGTGTTAATGAATGTTATCATGTGATAATTAATGACTGTCACATTTTATTAATGTGTGAATGAATGTTAATGAATGTTATCGTGTGATAATTAATGAATGTTACATTTTATTAATGGATGAAATAATGAATGAATGTTAGATGTTAACGGGGAATTTAGAGTGATGTTAGGGGGGGGGGGAAATGAGCTTCCACCTTCATGTGGTTGGCCCTATTTAGTACAGAATATAAAACTATTCTCGAAAAAAAGTGAAGCTCAATAAGTTTGTTCCTTATATAGGGTCTCAAGTGTAGCCTTTATCCCACTCTCAACATTGCAAGGCTTCTAGTGGTGTTCTGAGATTGGTTTCTCCATCTCCCACTGACATCTTGTCTTTCTCCTAAGAACTCTCACCAAACTCTGATACATGGATGAGTAGAAGATGTCCCTTACAAGCTATACATATATAATATGGTAGATCTAGGGAACAAATATACTACAACATAGAATGAGTCAACTTGAATCTATAGTTTCTTAATTCACAATGAAAATTCAAATTACAAGCCATATTTTAGATTTAATATTCATATTCATCTTCATCATGATCATAGCCATCACGGCCAGCATTTGGTTCAACTTCATTTGAACCACACTCCATGTCAGGTTCCATTATAAGGCATGGAGTGTGGTCATACCCATGTTACCATAATAATGAGTTAGCCTATAAAATTATGAATAAAATATTGCAGGTGCACCCGGGATTGGCCCAAGCACCCAAGTTCCTACCAAAGGAACCCCCAAGTCAAACCCAGAGGAGAACAAAAGTAGAACCGAAACCCAGCCTCAAACAAAGAACTGGATAACTTGGATTTTTTCTAATTCAAGTTTATTTCTAAATTCTTCTCTAATTCCAACCTGATTATTCCATATTTTGTTTTCCAATTTTCCTTCTATCTCACTCCAAATTATGTTATGTTGTTATTTCCTTTTACTAATTGTGCTATTTCAAGGATCACCACCCATGAATTGGTTAAGATGATGAATGTTGTCAATGCCTTTATTACCAAGGAATCACCGCCCGCCATTAATGAATATTAATGATCATTATTTCCTAATGGTAATTGTTGTTTGTGTATGTTGATCACCCAAGTCTTTGGCTATAATTTGCATGCTATGCAGTTTGTCAAAAGTGGGGGTATGACATGCTAGTTGGATTATAACATATTGACACTTACACCATGAAGAAGACAAATGATTAAACAGAAAGAGAGGACCAGCTAAACCATCTTGTGGTCAATCTATATCACATTGAGAAACAACGTCAAGACTTGAGAATCAAAACAATCAAAATTTTCTTCAAGACCATGAATGATCAACAACATTCCATCAGAAAAAAAAACACTAATCTATGTTATCATTAAGCCATAAAATATGTCTTTAAAGTTTAGAAGCATCACAAAAACTTTCAAGAAACATAGTACTATCCAAAATATGTCTTTAAATTTTATTTCTAATGATTATGATGATGTTTATGTTGATGTCTATAATTTATTTCACTTACTAATGCTTTCCTAGATTGAATTTTGAATTGCCAGGCTGGAGAACGCTTTCAAAGTTTAGGGTCTGTTCCACATGATACTCTTAGTTACAGCTCAAATGCAACTCAACATATTTTTGATGCTGGGCAACCCATTGCAGAAGCCCATCCACAAGTGAAATTTAATGTTGTGAATCTTGGAATTTTTAATGTTATTACTTTTCCTCACGTTTCATATTTGTGAAAATGTTTCTTGGCACTATCTTCTTTTTCAATTCCTATATTTGTAGCTTTTTAGATCATTAACTTAAGCATTACATGTCTTTGTTCAAAGTTTATTCTAACACTATATTATATCTTATTCTTATTACAATGTTCTTTGTTGTGGGGCATGGGGTCAATCTTCATTATCTTCATTGTGGGGGACAGTGAAAATTTCTCTGACAAATAGCAGGTCTTCTTTAGTATCTTATAATAACATGCTAAATTGATAAAGGAATTATGGGCATTTAATCTACAATTACTAATAGATTAAGCATATTATTACTATGCTTAATGTTCCATTTAAATGCATTTAACACAAAAAACAAATTTACAAAATTGAACCAATGGCATGTTTACAACAAAGATGTGTTGAGGAGTTTGCTCCTTGTTTAATGTTAACTGTTCCTGCACAATCCACTCATACAACAGTGAAATGCTATGTGGAAGGGATGGTTGATAGTGTCCCTTGAGGGAAGGGGGATTGTGAAAGACTTGTTATCATTGTATTGTGTATTTCCAATATGTTTGGATGCAGGGTAGACTAGGAGAATGAAGGATCACTCACTGATTGCATGATAACCGGGTTTTGAAGGGTCACTGGTTGAGGGGACAGTCAAGGTCCAGATGATTGGGCCATTGGAGGACCCTATTTCTTTGTATTAATTTCTATTCAAATTGGATGCATGTATTTCTTGTGAATTATCGGCTGCTATGTATCCTGCAATTGCATCTGTAAATCTGCATATACTTCTCTAGGGTTGTAAGCCACTTAGAGATCAAAATAGAGAAACTAAATCAAAATCATTCTTTGTCCTATTTCCTTTTAACAAAGTCTTAACTATCAATGATACAATACATTTGATGCCCTAAGATATCAATACAAATGACGCCTAGATAGAAGCTCACGGGCTGTCCATTTGATAATCACTGTCAACATTTCAAAAAAATGAATATCCTTGAGCACAAGCACCAATAACATCAAATAATGGAGTTAAAGCATGAGCTAGGGCATGACACCAATAGAATGTGGTCATTTCAGTGACAGCAATATAAAATGGCATCATTCAATGTGCCAGTAATATCAACAAATGTGAATCCAAACATTTGAAAACCAATGGCATGTTTACAGAAAAGGTCTAATAGAACTCCCAACAATTGTTAAACATACTTTATTTGATATGATGAATTCTTAAATAATTAAGGTTGGAGTAGACATAATTATCACACTTTTTTTTTGTGTGGTACAAGGAAGATTTGGCTAGATCAAATCTTCCTTCGTGCTAGCAGTCTACAGAATTAGACCTTTATTAACAATTGATCATATCAGATAACTAGTATGTTTAAGAATTGTTGGGACTAGTCCTTTGGCATGTATTAAATAGAATATATAGAATTTTCAGCATATTATTTCATTCTATTTCTTTGTTGTAAACATGCCATTGGTTTAGTTTTGTAACTTCACTATTGTATGAGTGGATTGTGCATGAACAGTTAACATTAAACAAGGAGAAAACTCCTCAACACATCTTGGAAACTCCATTCAGTCTACCAAGAATAAAACATTTAATCCATTCAACATTACATATAATCATTAGACAGTTACATTTTCTGACTGTGTAGAGGAATAGTCATGACCAAAATGATCAAAACTACTTTCACCCTTGCACAAGCTATTCCAAAATTCAAGTAAAATGAGCAATATGCTATATCAAATCATTCATATTCATAGTAACCATTAAAAGGATCATTTTGTCAATGAACCCTCTGATTGTACCCCTGTGGCAGAGAAAGGAAACCTCAAAATAGAGAAAGGAAACTTAGCAAAACCAGTCTATGTCATTGTTTGTGAGGGTACAGTCATGATAAGTGCCTCTCAAACCTCTCCAAACATGTAAGATTGTCTTTAAATACTTTATTGATCTCTTCTAAACATTAACCAAATCAAACCTACATTTGAATCTGTTGGGTATCCTAAAAGTTTTTCGAGGTTTGTGTCCAATTCCTGGTTTAAGTCTCCATGCGAGTGTTATACCTGGACTAGGGTTTGTAAAGTGTCATGAAAATGGTTTTTGACATGTTCAGAAAAACCCTTACCCTAGGTCTTGTCTTTCAAAATGTTTCCAATTCGTTTCTAAGCTTCATGTGGCCCTCTTGTTTCTTTTTCTTGGTTACCTTTAAGTCACTTAAGTTGCTATTTGTGCATGTGCTTATTTGCCCCAAGTGTTCGCCGAATCGGGAAATGTCTTATCAAATTTCAAAACAATCTGGCGATTCAGCGAATGAGTCAAATTCATGTTCACTATTAATATCAGTCGCCAATTCTCTAGATCTTCCAGCGGTTATCCCAAACATCCAGCGAATTAGCGAATGCATTAAAGCCATGCTTTTTGATTACTTTGTTCGCCAAGTCTCCAAGTGCTTCAGCGGTTTCATTTTCCTTTCTGAGAACTAGCGAATGAGGGTTATCTCCAGTTCTTGCAATCTTTGGTGGTCTTGTGAAACAATCCAGCGATTTAGCGAACACTTTGTTTGCTTATTTTTAGAATCTGGCGGTCAAGGGTCGTGTCAACTAGAGAATTAGCGAATACCGTGGATTGTTTTCACGATCAACGGCCCTGTTTTAATCTCAAAATATCTGTGGGTCCTGCATATTTGATCTGGCGAATGAGCGACTAAATACTTATAGTGCTATCTTCTAAATTTGGCGGTTCTGATGGTTTGCCCAAAAGATTTCAGTGGAGATAAGTTTTCTCACATTCGCTTATTCTCAGAATAAGTTGGTGACATGCTAAACAATCTAGCGATTCAGCGAAGCCAGTGGTCGCCAGTTCTCTTAATAAAAGGATAAAGGTTAAAACAATCTGGCGAATAAGCGAATCAATGGATGATAAGTTTTAAGGTCTCAGTCGCTTATTCTCGAAATGAAATTTTCAATGATATGAAGTATTTGGAGAACTAGCGAATGCTCTTTGTTCGCTGATTCTTGAAATTAACTGGTTAAGGGTTTTGTTATTCAGAGAACTAGCGATAGCCATCGATTGATGAAGATCAATGGTCAATCTGGAATCCTAGTATAAAGTGATGATTAAGGAAAGATTCAGCGAATCAGAGATTAAAGGGGTTCGCCAGTTCTCCAGACAATCAAGCGGTTAAGTATATCTTTAAGCGAATGCGCGAACCCTTTGTTCGCTAGATCTCCAGGAAAATTGACCGTCAGTCATAATATTAAGAGAATGGGAGGTGGCTTTGTTCGCTAGTTCGCTAAATGGTAATTGCAATTAACTGTTTAAGTGGGAGCCCTTTGTTCGCTGATTCGTGAAATGCATGGATGGTTAAGGATAGGATTCTGAGAACCCGCGAAGCTAGTAGTCGCTAGTTCTCCAAATTTGAACCAATTAAATAGGGATTCAGAGAACCAGCGAAGCCAGTGGTCGCTAGTTCTCCGGTTGCTAGCTAGGGTTAGCATTATATTCAGCGACTAAGAGAAGCCAATAGTCGCTGGTTCGCTAAATGGGCTCAGATGGAAAAGGTCATAAAGGGAAAAGAAAAAGAATCGTTGCCACATAGATAAAGTACTTTGTTGATTTGGACATGAAACCAGTAAGCCATCAAATCAACTTCAAGAAGAAAGATTGCATGACGTAAACAGTTTTAAAGTACAGAATCATGATCATTGCCTCTTCACCTTGTTTTCAAGTAGTTTAATCTATCTGTCAACATCCGGACATGGTGAGCTCAAAATTTGAAATCTGAGGATACATAAAATTGAATATGGGATCAATTAAGGAGATTTGCATTAACTATGGTAGTTGCACACCTTGGATTCATATCGATAAATAAGTTGAAGCTCATTGTTTACTTGTTCAGTCTCAGAGTTTCTGTTTGTCTAGAGAATTTCCGAGCATAAAGCATTTAAGATACAGAGAATTGAAGGTGTTTCTATAGCAAGGATGAGTCAACCTAAGAAGAGTGCAGCATCTTCTAGTAGTGAGGCCAAGTCCAAAACTGGTGAGGATAGGAATAAGCCAAATTTTTCAGATGAATTCCTGAAACTGTTGCCGGGCTCCAGTCAGAACAAGAGGGCTGTTGATGACATGTTTGAAGATCTTTTGGAATGGTGTAGAGACCCAATCACTCTAGAATTCTTAGGTTACACTATTTTCAACTTCTTTTACAGCAATAAAAATAAGCATGTTCCTGTCTGTAATGGTTGGGTGTTAGGATTGGGAAAAATGGTTGTCCCTGATGTTTTCCTAGATGTTGATTTAATTGTTGCCCTAGCTAGAAGTTATGACCCTATCTCAAGGACAATTAGAAAAGAAGACCAATCACCCTTAGTTACTCTTGATAGGGGATCTTTTATGAAAGCTTTTGGTCTATACACGTCCTTTTCAACTGAGATTGATTTGAACAAAGAAAAGGTAAGATACAGAAGCAATATAGGGTCAGTAAAAGACCAGTTGGTTAAACATATGCCAAAACAAGATAAATACATAGCCCCCCTTCCTGCTAACATGAATGCCCCATACCAGTTCAAATCCCTCCATCATTATATGAGATATACTTGCTATGCGTTATGTAGAGTTTTGGGAATTGATGGGAATGCAGAATTTTTACCAGCTGACTTGCTGATGATTATCTTGGATATTTAAAATCCCTTGGTAAACACTGACTATGATTACATTCAGTATGTGATTGATAGGATGCATCAAGGGCTGATGTCTGTCAAAGAAAGTAAAAGTCCTATTGAGTTCATGCATTATTCTTTATTAATGCATTTGATTCTATTTTTCAACATCAACAGTTTTGATGTAAACATGTTAAAACCAAGGTTCACTTTCAAGGATCAGCACAATCCAGTGCAGTTGTGGGTGAGGATATGGAATTCTACCTCCAATGAAGCAGATTTTTGTGTTTTTCAGAATTTCATTGTCTTTCCAATTATCAGGATGCTAGGCATAAATGTCACCAGGCTATCTCTTAGAGTCCTTAGGCTTTTAAGACCACTGCAGTATGTGGATAAGTGGGATGGAAATCATAATTGGGGTGACTTCTACTTAGGAGATAATTCCACAATTATCAGAGTTTATGGTTGTCCCCAACCCCCACATTTATTACCAAAGTATGTGCCTCCGAGAGTGGCTTGTTTGGAATTTGTTTGGCAACTGATGTGTACAGATAAAGAGCTTCTGGCCCCTCACAGAAAGGGTACATTCACACCCAGGCAATTCAGGGTAGGTGACTTCCTGATAGGAAAGAGGGCTTTTCCTCAAATTAGTGCATGGCTACAACAATTCAAAATGGTTACTAGCGCTTGTAGGCACATAGATCCTGAGGGTTTCATCAAGATTGCCAGGATGACTTACATCCCAAACATTGGTGTGATCAAGGAGCATGAGGGTTTAGATGAAGAAGATGTGATTAGAAACATTTTGGATGAAGATGAGGTTAAGAGGAGATGGTACAGATTCTTTGATTTAGTAGATTTGTCCAACCAATTGAAAGCAGCTCAGATTCCTTTTGAGGGTTTTTTCCCCGATCTTCCTTATTTGAAGAAGATTGATGGGATGATTGAAAAATATGATACCTTGGCGAATCAATTGGAAAGCCTGATTGATCAGAATAAGCCAGAGAAAAAGAAAAAGAAAGATTATTCATCTTCTGATGAGGAAGAATTTACTGATGAGTCACAAGAAGAAGATAGTCCTCCACAGGTTGAGGGACCACCAGTTGTTGATCTCACTCAAGATCAACCAGAAATAAAGGACATCTCAGAGCCACCACTGAAGAAACAGAGGCTTGAGGAAGGTGAACCTTCAAGGCATGAGAAACAAAGAAGGGAAATTGACAGAGCGTCTGCTCTTGTACCAGGTGATAGGCCATATCATCATCAATTGAGGAAAGCAATAAGAGCAGGCAAGAAAATAGCCATTGAGCAAGAAAGCAGAGAAAAGTCCTTGTGGTTGGAGAAGGATATCAGAGAGGTCTATCAGGAAGAATTCTTGAGGGATGATCAATTCATTAAGACTGATGAGTTCAAGAGTTTTCTCATTTGGAACAAGCAGCAAGAAGTAAAGAAAGCTCTGCCTGAAGGTATGGAGCCAAGTGAAGAAACTTTGAGAGCTCTTGCTTCATATGATCCTAGCCTTGATCCTATAACAGTGGACGAAGCCAGAGAATTGGTTAAATCAAGTGGAATGTTGTTAACCCCAGGATGGGATCTGACTTCTGCATTCCTCATTGATCAATTGAGAAAGCAACCAGAGGGTAGCCTATCATATGAGGTTCACATTGGTGACATGATAAGAGGAAGTGGCTATGACCCTAAGTCCCAAGCTGTTGCAATGTGGTCTATGGCCCCCAAAACTCAAAAGCCATCTCTATTAAGTATAGAGGATAAGATGGAGGGGAATAAAATTATATGGACTGTACAAAATACAATAGACCTTGAAGTCTCCAAGGCAGTAACTCATTGGGCTAATCTGAATGAAGCCAAGACAGCTCAGCTGTCAGAAAGATATGCTAAATTGTTTGAAAGTTCAAGCATGGTAGCCAAGGACAGAGATTTGAAAATGATGAAGATCAAACAATTGGAAGATGAGCTGGCAGAAATAAAGGTCAAACTTGAGGAAGCCTCAAAAATAATTCCTCCTCCTCCTTTGCAAGTTGAGGTACCTGTTCAGATAAATTTGGAAGCACCTGAGGGACCTGCTGAAGACTTGGAAAAGGTGAAATTGGATGCATCCCTGGACACTATAGCCAAAATAGTGCAGTACAGGCAAGACAAAATAAGGGACAAGATGGATGCAGTTCATAAATCAGTCAGCCTATTACATCAGACCAATCAAAAGGTGAATGACTATTTAGCCACCTGGGAGCCACTCTATAGTATTTGGTCTGGGAGGAATTTTTTGTTTGATAAACTTGACAGTTTACAAGAACACAGGCCTGATATCCCAAAAGTAGTGACTGATGTATTTGAAAGGATTGGCCTAATAAGTGCTGCGTCAAAGTTTTTCAAAGGAAAGTCAAACCAAATAAAGGCTAGGTTAGCCATGTTTGATAAAGACTACAGCAAGTATTTGCCCCCGGTATATGATGACAATGGAAATGTGGTCAAGCTGGAAGATTGGAAGTTGTCAATGGGTCAGTTGGTAATCAAGCAAGATGCCTTCCTAAAAGATAATAAGGCTTTGGATGTGGAAAGAACTAACAATATAATTGATAATTTATTCAAAGTTGAAAGTGACTGTATTAAGTTTATAGCAGAAGTTAAAAATGTGACTGATTCTACATGGGAACGGCAAGTCAACTTATTACAGGAGCTGCAGAGTTACGACTGGCCATCTGATGATGATGTGGCATCTTGGGAAAAGCTAATAACAAAGAAGAAGAAAAAACCGATTATCCAGCTGACAGAGGAGGAAGAAGAATAGATTGCACTTGGCACCTGATCCAGAATTTGAGGGAGAGCGTGTTCAAATAGAGAATGATGTAAATTAGCTTGTAATGGTGGTCATCATTCATATGACAAACTTGGTAACTGCTCTGAAAATATCTACAAACAAAGGTGCCAGCTGCGGAAGTTGTTCAGAATTGAAAAAATATGCCTTGCTGTCTTTATTAAATATCTTTCTGTTTGTATTTTCTTTTGTTTTCTAGTGCAAATTTCTATCAGCCATCCGAAGCTTGTTGCATCCTTTCGAGGATTCCAGGATGGTTGATTAGTATAAATAGTCAGTTTCTATTGAAGATAGAGGTTGGAAAATATTTTTGTAAAGGAGAGGTCCAGAATATAGAACCTTATTTTCTTGAAATCAAGGAAGACTGTATGAATGCATTTGATCAATTAATAAAAATACACTGGAGCTTTGTTACTATCATTTGATTGTCTTTACATGTGGAGTGTTTTAGTTTCTTTATGTATTTAGATTGTAAGACAGTTTAAGTACATCTTTCACAAGGTGAATGTAGGGGTTGAGCTTAAGTTTCTTTCAAGGAAAGAGTAAAATCTTAGGGGAGGTCTCTGGGAATTGAATATCTATATGTGGATTTGATGACAGGTGTAGGAATGGAGACAATGATATGTTAGGCATGTCATTTGAGTTTCATTGTATTCATTTTAATAGATATATGTGAAGGTAGAGTTCGACTCTGATGCCCAACGGATAAGGGACTAGTTTTAGATCCATTTACATTGGCTTACCATCCAAGATATAATTGATTGAAATTTTACTTTATATGCATAATTTCCAGACTTGAGTCATATTATGACAAGTTCATAAATATGTATTTCAATGCTTTGAAGAAGCAATAAATGAGGTTAACCCTTCCCTGAGTTTAACTCTAAAAGGAAGAAGGATGAATATCCTTAAGCCATTGTGTCGTGTTGCTATTTTTATAATCTATATCATGATGTTGTGTATCAGGATAATTTGGGTTATACTCAGAGTTTTAGCAACTTATTGAGTTGGATTTTGAAGGCAGTAACAAAGTAGTGAAGGAGCAAGTTCTCAATTCAGAGCTCAGTTGAACATTGAATTGATAGAGGTACACCCGCCTGAGTATATATTACTCAAAGAGAAGAAGGTCTTAACCTTAATACCTTAGTAGTTTGTAACTTGCCAGGTTATAGCCATTGGGATTATTTGAGTAATTGATTAATCTGCAGGTTCAAACACTAACAGAATCCACACACAATAACCCCAAAATGAAGGGTTTTGTATCCTTTAATGAATCTCAGTCACTGGTAACGCATGGACAGTAAAACCAATAGTCTCCAAAGCATTCAATAAGTGACTAGATTGTATTTAATACATGCCTAAGGACCAGTTGTATGAAATTGTCAATCACATAGCATTTCACTATTGTATGAGTGGATTGTGCAGGAACAATTAACATTAAACAAGGAGCAAACTCCTCAACACATCTTGGAAACCATTGAATTCAATAATAAATGAAACCTAACACCAACACTATTCCTTCCATTCACTTCTACCAAGAATAAAGCATTTAATCCATTCAACATTACATATAATCATTAGACAGTTACATTTCTTGACTGTGTACTAGAGGAATAGTCATGACCAAAATGATCCAAACATTTGAAAATAGTGAATCGATATCCTTGAGCACAAGCACCAATAACATCAAATAATGGAGATAAAGCACGGGCTAGGGCACGACACTAGTAGAATGCAGTCATTTCAAAGAGCATTCATGATCAAATAAAATGCAATGCATTTGAAATTTGCAGTCGAATATGATGCTAGAGGCTCGAAAGATGAAGAAATCACATACGAAGAACATGCCATTGGTTCAGTTTTGTAAATTTGTTTTTTTGTCTAATTAGTAATTGGCAGATTAAATGCAGATAACACCTTTATCAGTTTAATTAGCATGTTATTATCATATCTGATAAAGTATGTTTAAGAATTGTTGGGACTGGTCCTTTTGCGTGTATTAAACATAATAGAATTTTTAGCATATTATTATCAATCTATTTCTTTGTTCTAAACATGCCATTGGTTCAGTTTTGTAGATTTGTTTTTTGTGTTAAATGCATTTTTCGTGAGGAGGGGTCTTATTCTGAGGAGATTGATGAAGATTTTTCACCTCAAAAACTAATTCATAAGGTACCAATCATGTTTCCTATTCCCTTATATTTTTGGTTTGGTAAATATCCTTATAAGTTTCATGTCCTTTCTTTTGATTACTATGGATGAGATGTATATCTTACATTTAACATTCAACTTCTTTACATTTTAGAACATGTAGTGTGTTGTTTGAGGATTTTACCAAATCAACTTTTAACATAAACCGAAAACACCAAATTGATATCTTGCCCTTTCAACGTGACAAAATACTTGCATTTGACCAATAACTACAAGCAATTGAATGATAAATCCACATACATATATCTTTGTAAAATACCTGGAACATAAAAAAGATGGCTAAGTGGCTGCCGCCATGATTTTTATCTACTAAATATGGGAAAAAAAGCACCAAAAAGAATCGAATAGAAAACATGATTGGTCATTTCAGAGAGCATTCATGATCAAATAAAATGCAATGCCTTCTCTCGCACTCGATCAGCTTTCACCCGCTTGTTTTCTCCCACTCCTTTTCTCTACTATCGAAATAAAAATGATTTGGTCATTTCAAAATAGTGAATCGATATCCTTGAGCACAAGCACCAATAACATCAACTATTTTGATCTGTGGGTACCCTAATGTTGGCAAGAGTTCTTTTATTAATAAGATTACTCTACAAGCTTGATGAAGTGATATATTTTGGCAAATGAAGAGTGGAAGATGATGATGTTCTTGAGATCATGGATGGACACAATGTTGTAGACAGAATGGGAAGACATCTTTCGAGCCTGGCCCTAGATCCTTCGACAATTGGGGTAGGATCCAGATCCAGGCTAAAAAGATGTCTTCCTTTTTGTTGTGGAATATAGGCTTTGCTACTGCAACAACGATAGACTACGATATACATATCACAACAGCTAAGAAACATAAATGTAGACATCATGGTCACAATTTTTTGGAGACACAACATAATTGAGTGCTATTCCTAGATGATGCAAAGCAACCACTACTTTGCATCATCTCGAAAAACCACTCAATTATGTTGTGTCTCCAAAAAATTGTGACCATGATGCCTACATTTATGTTTCTCAGCTGTTGTGTCTCAGGACCCCTTATGACCCTTTACGATCCCTAAGAATACATCTTAGAGGTCTTAAAATGTTGTAAAGGATCATAAGAGGCTCCTAGGAGGGGCCAAGTGAGCTTCCACCTTCACATGGTTGGCCTTGTTAAGTAGAGAATGTTAAAGTATTCTCAAAACAAAGAGAAGCTCAATAATTTAAGGTCTCAGTCCACAAAGATGTTGAAAAAATGACGGGAATCAATGATGGAGAGCTTTTAGATTCTGAGAAGATGTATATGGGGTGGAGGCCAGATTGAGTACCAATGCAGAGATGATGATTCAGCAACCTACATCTATAAAACCTTCACAATTATCCCTTCTTTGGCTTCCACTCATTCCTCTTCTCAAAAACGGTTATCTAGAAACTTTGGATACTGTTGCTCATCCATGCACGAAATGTGCTAGTGATCGTATAAAATTACTTTAGGCCTCCAATATTGATGAGATGTACAAGTGTAAAATTTTTTTATGAGACTGGGATCAATTTGTGTAGTGTACATAAATGCAAGGCGGTGATTATTCTCAACGATCGACATGTATAAGTCTTCCAGGCTTTACCCAGTAGCTAGGACTAAAGATAACACAACTCAAGAGACCATCATAGGTTGTCTCTTTCTTGGGTCTATATTATTGATAGAATGTTTTACCTTTCATTAGCTCATCAAATTCGGGGATTTGAAAGAATTTAATAAAATATTTTCATGACAACGTATATTATTTAAGTTGACGTTGCATGAATTTATCTGCTTCGCACACTTGTAGACTATTAGGATGGCTATAAAGAAGCATCTCCTCCCATGGCCATGCTTCTTTATTGCCGTCCTCATAGTCTACAAGTGCGTGAAGTAGATAAATTCATGCAACATCAACTTAAATAATATATGTTGTTATGAAAATATTCTATTAAATTCTTTCAAATCCCCGGATTTGATGAGCTAATGAAAGGTAAAACATTCTGTAAATAATATAGACCCAAGAAAGAGACAACCTATGATGGTCTCTTAAGCTGTGTTATCTTTAATGTGCATATCCGTCAACTTTTTGACACTTAATAATTAATTTTGATGGCACTACTATACATCCGACATCATTTCCCATTAGAATATAGGCCAACACGTCACCTATTTAACAAATCAAATGTCAGAGAAAATGCTTTATGATAATTATTATGACAGTAATGCTATACGTTCGATAAGGAAACCTGTTGGAGATAAGTAATTTTCAACAGACAGGTCTGACACTAATGCTACATCACCGATGGGATTATCTGTCAGAAATTGGTTGAAGATCTGTCACAATACCAACAGTTCTAATGTCAAAAAGGATATCTTTTCGACAGTTAGTTCCGATAGAGATTATGTATTTTCAATAGGTCTTTGTGTCAGAATTACGATAGAGGGACCGTAAGAAATGCCATAACAAAGCTGTTATCATGTGCAAATTTTTGACATAACGGGGTGTCGGTAAACTAAAAGATTTCTCTTCAGTCGTAATTTCCAATGCAAAAACTATGATAGACACATGTGTTGAAATGCTAACAAATGATCATTGCAAATCCAACAAATGGCCATCAGAAATTGACCTCAAATGTACTAGTGACTTTGGCAAATGTAGGCTTTCTTAACACCAATCTAGCCTTTTCTGGCTCATCTTGCATGACCTTCTCCTTCTTCTCATTCAGGGTCTGGATGATACCCTCAAAGTGACTCATAAGAGTTTCTACTTTCTTTCCAAAAGGGGTGCAATCTTTTAGAGGAGCATAACCCTTGTCAAAATGTTGCACAAGGTCTAGTGTCTTTTTATACACTAGCCACTTCTCCTTCCTATTCCTGTATGTTTGGAATGTTTCTAATGATATCTTCAGGAAAATTGAAGATATGATCTATTAATGGGAATTTAACCCTTTTCTTGAACATCTCATTGTAGAAACCCTCAGGATCAGTTGTCCTAGCAATTGAAGTAGCCATATGATATGGTTGCAATATTTTATCCATATGAACCCATCCACCTTTAGTAATTACAAACTAGTGGGCTACTATGACAGTGGGGAAAAAATTTCCTTTGGCCTTCCCCGTGAGAGTATTTTCTTGTATTTCCCCCAATTTCCTTAGAAATTTTGCAACACCAATCTTGAGGGGGACTTGATATGGTAATATGAAAGGGGTCCCTCTAAAACGATACAATCTAATTATAGTAGACACTGGGTAAAAGATGAAATCACCCCAATTGTGCACAATCTTGATGTCCTTAGCAAATTGCTTTGGCCTAATGAGTTCAGATAAGGCCTTTGGGATTCTTGGATTTTCTTGAGAAAACAAAGCCCTGAGCCTTGATGCAAAACATCTGTCAAAATTCACAAAGTTGTTCTCACTCCTATCCCAAGTTATGTTGAGGTTCCATAATTGCACTGGCATCTCCTCACCATCCTTCTGCTTCATCAAGTCTATTTCTTTCTCAAAATAACTTGCACCCTTGTACAGAAACATGTACATTATTAGGGAATACCAACAAAAAGGTTTATCTACTTTATTGTTTTGGATTCCTACTAATCCCTCATGAATCAATTCAGCTATGAAAGGGGCAAAGTCAAATGTAACTGCCAAGAAATGGTGCAAGATTTGAACCATCATATACATCAGGTGCACTGGAATTCTTTCCTGAACATCTTCTCCAAAAATCTAGCATAGTGACCAATATACACCTTTTGCCCTTAGGTTAAAATAGTCTACCTTGAAAGGTTCCTGTGTACTTGGTCCCACTGTGCCCAAACCCCCAATTTTATTATAGAATTCCTTCAAAGGACCACTCCTAAGATGATTCCTCTGAGCATTATAGACTTGCCTCAATTCCTCAAAGTCTATTCTTTCTAGGTCATTAGATGGTTCTCTTAACCTAAAAATCCTCCTAATTTCTTCAATTGAAATAATGATCAAAAGGTTTCCCTTAGCATCCCTAACAACCCTAGTAATTGGATCATAGTGTCATGCTACTTGAATCATAACATTTGCATCCATGAATACGTTTGGCACAATGAGTTTTCCTAAGTCAAATTACCACACATTACTAGTGGGAGGGAGGGCATGTCTTTGGGAAAACCCTACTCTAAACAATACCAAACCAGAGGTCCCAATGTTGGCATCCCTCATATAATTTCCTTTGTCGTATAGCTCATCTATTATTTTAACCCTAGGGTCCTTTGGTACTAAACCCTTAACCTTAACTATATCAGTGGTTGAGTGATCAAGCTGTTCTAGGAGGTCTTCATGTACACCCCTCTCATGATATTCAACTTTACCAATTAATTCCCTCCTCGGTGCCATTTTAGGGTTTACAATTCTTTACGATTATGCAAGAAATTAAGAGCAAAACCAAAAAGATACTAGCAGGGGAAAAATTTCACAAGATACTACCAATCTCAAAAAATTCCTCAGGAGATAGTAACTAGCTCTACAATTTTCTTTGCCTATGCTTCTACAAATTCTATAACTTCATGTTCATAAATGAGAAAATCAATGATATAATAGCATCAGAAACAATAACCCTCTGGCAATTTACTTCACACAACCCACCCATTATTTCTCTGTAAATTCAAATTGTCTTCATTCAACAGGAAAATATGTTTTCACACCAGTTTTGATTCAATTTTGAATTTGGATTGTTGATCTTCACTAAAGAAAGATCTAATGGTTGTTGCAACATCGCGATGAATAAAAATTCTTTCATTTTAAATTTGTAGTCACACGACAACCATTTGATTAAAATAGATCAACGGTGAATTAAAAATTGCAGTATCTAGGCCATACTTGACAACTGGACATATTGCTACTATTAGATCTTTCATCCAATGACTGATGTTCTTCATTCTTCCGATTGGACCCATAGTAGTACATTGTGGCTTAAAACAAGATCAATAGTTATCACAAGATCGTGATGGATGGATCTTCTTACTATGGACATACAACAACTGTCTGATCACCTGCAAGTTGTCAGTCCCTTAAGATCCTTAGTGACCGGGCCCAATGTGTATACACTGTTAGATCCTCCACATCAGACGACTGTGACTTAATCAAAAGCAAAGGTCCCACCTGATAACTAAACTGATTTGTCAATAAGATCAATGGTTGTCGCAACATCGCAATGGGTGAATCTTTTCTCTACAGATGTGCGACAACCATTGGATCAAAGGAGATTAAAAATTCTTAATCCAACGTAGAAACCTTAGTGAAATAAAACAATTAGGACTTAGGGAGATTTAATAAAGTCATCGAGACTTTAGACTTAGGAAAATAAAGTGTCAAATTAGGTAAAAAGAAATTCTTAGGAATATGGCCCCGCCCGATGACATAATAAATCACATGCATTATAGAGACTTAAGTGACCTGTAAAAAGGTAACGTCCAAATAGAAAAATAGAAAAATGACCTAGGGTTTTTCTTCAAAAGATAGAAATACTTAGGGTTTTTCTAGACTTTAAAATGGATTCTAGAAATTTTGTAAAAGCACTTAGGATATTTTTTATGCAGCCAATTTTCTCAAATTCAATTTTTTTGATGAATACCTCAATTTTGTATAAAGTATGAAACTTATGCTTGAAAAATTGAAGTGCCAACATAATGTTTATTCGATCATGGAATGATGGTCTATCCTAACACAAGACCTTTTGATGATAATCCACCAAAACCAAACTGGTATAAGGATAATGAATATTGCGATTATCATCGCATCAAAGGGCATGAAATCAAGAAATACATGAAATTTCACCATTTTGTTCAAAATTTGATTGACGATGGAAAAATTGAGGTAGAAGGTCAAAATGTCTCCACCTCCAATGCCCAATTAAAAATGTATTCTAAACCTTTTCCAGAACACAATCAAAATTATGCCTCATCGTCCAAAGGTTTTTCCTATGATTATACTACAAACAAGATCTCAGGAGATGAACACACTCACATTAACCTAGAAGAAAATGATGTCTATGGTTTTGACTCACTGTGTGGCCACATCAAATAGTCTAAATCTCATGTAAACATGTTGACTCTAAAGAGTTTTGATTGCAATGTCACCACCTGTCGTCCTCAAGTCACTGTACAAGCCACTACAAATCCACCTGTTACAGATCCACTTGTTGCACCATCAACATCAACACAACCTGCATCACGTTATGACCTACTTTCTTAGTTGAAGAAGACTCATGCACATATATCCATCCTAGAGCTTCTCCATACATCCCCTATCCATAAAGAGGTCCTTGAAAATGCCTTGACTAATTCTCGTGTCCTTGAAAATATCAATGCATCCTAGTTCCAAGCCATGATCAGAAACTTAGCCGCCCAACAACATCTGGTGTTTACAAAAAAATATTTCCAAGGTCATGATCCTCACCAAAATAAACCTCTCCATATCCATGTAACCATCCACAATACCTGAATCAAAAGAGTCCTCATAGATAATGGTTCCAATATGAATTTGTGCACTTTAAGTATGATCTACAACATAGGTCTTTCTGAAGACCTTATTGATGTAAATAAAAAAATCAAAATAAAAGCATATGATGATAGAGAAAGGGTGAGTAAAGGTATCATTTCACTCCCCTTACAAGTGGGCCCAACCCTTATTGAAATAGTCTCTCAAGTGCTTGATCTAGATCTACCCTATAATATTCTTTTGGGTATATCATGGATACACGCTATCTCAGGTGTCCCATCCATGTTTCATTTGGAGACCATGAACCCTTCTAGTATTGCAAAAGGATAGAAGGTAAGAAATCAAATTACTTTCTGTTGAATGAGTATGCCCATCCTATTAAACAAGAAACTCCTAGTTGGCCCACTTCTTCTTAAGATAAAGAAAAGACGTCTACCCAAACTAAAGGAAAGGAAAAGGTTCCTGAGTTTGAAAAGAAGGTTCGATTCATAGATCAAGGTATGTGGGAGTATAAATTTGAAAATGCCATGTTTATTGGTCAACTCCCCCTCTCTCCCAAATCCTATGGTAAACCTTCACTAATATTCCCTAAGGGAGATAAGGCAATCATGAACTACAAGCAAACAACATTTGAACATTGGAGATCTCTTTAAGTTGAACACATGTAACACAATGTCCTATCCTGGCTATTTGATGATGAAGAAGATAAACCTATGGATATCCCTAAGGGGAAATATGTTAAGGCCACTCCCATAGTAGAAAACATGGGAGATCATGGCATTGGCCTTGGAGCAAAAGAAACTGGAAGGAAAACTATCATCAAAGCAATTGGATATCCTCATGGAAAAGGATTGGGTTCCATAGAGAATAAAAAAACTTTTTCCAAGGACTATTATGTGGTTGAATCCAATTAAGATACCAAGGAAGACTTCTTTGAAATCCCTTTCCAATACAATGAAGATGATCTTGATATCTGTATCCTTCATATCACTAAATCTGACCTATCCACACCTGATCTTCCCCTTACCTACCCTAAGCTAATCGATCAGGACCAACAAGATTCACCACCTGCCTTAGACATATGTGATTCAGATGAGGAAGTTCTAACACTTTTTGGACTAAGGAATCTCCAAGACAATGAGCATCAGATCCACTACGATGAGAAAGCCTACTTCGGTAGCCAAGTCAACTCCCTTAGTCGTAAAAATGATAAAAAAATTCTTGGGTGAAAACCTTTTTGAGATACCCTTGGATGAAGAAAAATATAAAATAAAGGACGTGTCCTCTAGTGAAAAACTTTCTGAGGTGCTAGAGGAGGGGGAAGTTAACTTACCTTTTATGTCATTGGCATTGGAAAAATCTTCTATTCTCATAGAAGACACTATAGCAATTAATATTAGTACTGAAGAAGATCCAAAGATTACCTACATTGTAGCTTCCCTCAATGAGAAAGAAAAGAAATCCTTGAATACATTTTTTAAGAAGGCACAAATCAACTTTGCATGGAACAAAGATATGTCTAGATTAGATACTTATCTAGTTGTACATCATCTTGTCATAGATCCAAAAAATCAAACTTGTTAAGAAAAAATTACGCAAGATGCAACCACAAGTGGCACTCTTGGTCAAAGTTGAACTACAAAAAATGCTTGAGGCTGAATTTATTAGACCCATAGATTATCCTAAGTGGGTCTCCTATTAGAAAGTAAAGTCCACCAAGATAACTGAGAGGGGGGGGGGGGTGAATCACTTATCATATAAATAAAACTTTTATCACCATTAACAAATTTCAACCATATAATCAATATAAGCAACAACCATAGAAAGATAAACATACACATCAACACAATAACACAAGATATGTTGACTAGGGAACCTCTTGATCAGAGAGTAAACCCCAGTGGGAATGATACCCACAAAAGATGTACCAATATAAAAATTCCTTGTGAGAGGATAGAATCTATTAAGAGCCTTATGAAATACATTCAATACATATGAGTCCCTATTAGGAGACTTTGAATTCCTATTAAAAGATTCTAACCCGGTTAGGAGTTATGGAAGATAGAAGGACCCACTGTCCAAACAGCTTCAAGGGTAAGATCACTAAACACACTGTCCAACTAATCTCTGTATTACCCAAATAGAATAATACAAATAATTGCCGATCTTAGCAACTTATCTTTTCTCCTCTGTCTGTGCCAAAATGCACCAACTGCTTCACCAGATCTTAATATCAAATCTCTACAATTCACATATCCTCTTACATATATTGCTTAATTCTGCAATTCCTTACACATATTCTTACAATAATAAAGGAAAAAAATCCTTCCTTCATACTACACTCAAATAATTACAAATGATTCGGCCAACAAGGCTTAACCAATTACAAAATATAAACCTTCACATGTTACACAATATTTCACAATTACATAAAAATTGTCGGCTTCCAAATAAAATAAATCTTCACTTGTACAACCTCTGACCATGCTGTCACATCCACATCACTATCATAATGTCTTTATCAATTGTACAACTTCACATGCCTAGATTATATCTTGATTAGGAGATATCATCCAGTTACCACAAGCCACTTCTCAAGAACACTGCCTGAATACTGTTTCCACTGAATTACACATAACTATCATGAATAATTGAATTTCTATACACACTCTTGACCATGATCTTAGGACACAATATATAGTAAGTACTTAACTCTGCATATCTTGATCTTCAATACTCTACGTGCACTAATTCAAACACTGTCTATTTCTCTGCTAATATTTAGTAGATCACTATGTTGACATCAATGACAACTACAATCATGAATGCAACATACAACTACTATAGAATGAATCTAAATACTCCCCCATAGGACATATTCAACAATCATTCCTAACATCTACAACATTGTACCAATAGGTAAACCATCTGCGGGCATCCAGATCTGTACTGATTTCAGAGACCTTAATCTCGTCTGTCCTAAGGATGATTTTCCACTTTCTAATATTGACATTATAGTGGATTTGACTGTTGGGCATGATATTGTGTCCCTCATGGATAGATTTTATGGATACAATCAAATTCCTATAGTAGTGGAGGATAATCACAAAACTACATTCATCACACCTTGGGGTATGTTTTATTACCAGGTCATGCCCTTAGGTCTCAAAAATGAAGGCACCACTTATCAAAGAGCCATGACAACTATCTTCCATGACCTTCTTCTTGTTATTATGGAAGATTATGTGGATGATATCTTAGGCAAGTCCAAGACACATGAATCACACATCACTATCCTTACCACAATCTTTGACAGATTGGAGAAGTATAAGGTTCGGTTGAATCCCAAGAAATGTGTCTTTGGTGTATAATCACACAAGTTGTTAGGCTACATTGTCTCTTATAGAGGAATACAAGTCAATCCTAAGAAGGTGAAAGCCATTTTGGAGATGCCACCTCCTAAGACCTTGAAACAACTACACAGCTTACAAGGGAGACTTTAGTCCATCTGAATATTTGTGTTACAATTTGTAGATAAAGTGAATCCATTCTCCCACCTACTTAGAAAGGATATCAAATTCATTTTGGATTGTTTGTGTCAAAAGGCCTTTGAACAACTCAAGGAATATCTAGCTAATCCACCTGGTCCTGCTTGTTCCAGGTCGGTCTTTGATCCTCTACATTTCAACAACTATAGTAGCATTGGGTGCTCTTCTAGCACAACTAGATGACAATGGAAAAGAGTGTGCCATATACTATCTTAGAAGAACTTTAGTGGGTTATAATCTCAACTATACAGCTATTAAGAGATCTTTCTTGGATGTAGTCTTTTGCATGCAGAAGCTATATCATTACATTCTCAATCATAAGGTACAAGTGATAGAAAATATTGACCCACTCAAGTATTTATTATCTAAAGCTACTTTGATAAGCCGCAAAATTAAATGGGTCATGATACTGAGTGAGTTTGACATTGTGACTTGTTATGTAAATCGATCACTAGAGAGATTGATCTGAATATCCTAGATATGTTTTTTCTTCTAGAATGGAGGAGTACAAGCTTCACTTGAATCCCAAGAAGTGTGTTTTTGGGGTCATGTTAGGAAAACTCCTTGGTTTTATTGTTTCTCATAAAGTCATTGAAGTGGATCTAGAAAAGGTTAAAGCAATAATGGAAATGTCTTTGCCTTCCAACTGTTGATATTATGGCCTTATTGGCAAATATCATTTACACTGAATAAGATATTAAAATTAAGACATATATATATTTTGATGAATAAATAATAATATTAAATATCTTATATTTAATATTCATTATTTATTAATTTATATTGTCTGGGACCTAAGTTGGCCCTCTTGGGATATTTATCTTATTCTGGTCGGCCCCCTTGGATTGGCACTCTTTCCTCATATAAAGGAGGAATGACTTGATTGGGAGAGGAGATATAAAAAACATAACATATTCTCCTCTCCCAAGAATCAACTAAGACTACATCAAGGCAACAATGAATTCCATGAGGCAATAGTGAATTCTGAATTCCATGAGGCAACAATGAATTCCATACAGTAGCAACTAATTCAACCATTGAGGTAGTAGAAAAGTCATCCATTGGAGGGAAACGATTTCACCTTTGAAGGGAAGAGAATCATCCATTCAAGAGAAGCGATTTCACCATTGAAGGGAAGCTAATCTCAGTCTAAGTAGCAATGAAGTCTTTGCCCTAGCTGCAAATTCTAGAGCAGATCTCAAGACAGATTTACATTGATATTGATCTGATCTTAGGTCAAACTTAACATCAAATTGATGTCATCTTGGAAGCCCTAAATAAGATAAATCCATTCATCCTGGAGACTTAGAAGGGATTGATCTGAAGATCTACAATCTGGGTGCTATCTCTCCTTTCTCTTTTCTTTATATCTTGTGCTTAGTCTTGAAAGATCTCTATAGCTTGAAGCATTCCTAGGTAAATTTGGAAAATACTAACATGGTATCAGAGTGTTGGTTGAGTAAAAGATCCACTTCAGATTTAGGAATTTATTCTAACTCTTTCAAAACTAAGGAAGAATGGTAACCAAGGGTTTGGCCTAAACATAATTTTGATTTTATGAAGAGCATAAAGTGGGTCTAAATTTTGCATTAAGATTGAATATGCAAATTACCCTAGTTAGTCCAAACTAACCTAAGAGGGAGTCTAAGCTTAAGAAGAGCTTAATCATGGATGTGTAACATCATCTTTTATTGGCATGGTGTAGACACCTAAAAATCCATTAGAAAATAAAAGTATTTTTATTTCTCTAAAAACCCCTGATGACATCATCATTTATTAATTAATTTATTTGTATGCCATTAAATCCCTTTATTTTAATTAAACATCTTTAATTAAATAATCCCTTCTAAAAATGTTTAAATCTCATTTAAACATTATTCCCCTATTTATTAATTATTAATTGATAAATTGACCAAAAATCTTTTAAATAAATAAAATATTTATTTAAATCCTAAAACCTTCGAAATATCCTAGAAACCCTTAACCTCTTCTAGAATTTCCCAATCTCACTTTAATCTTAATTTAAAAGTGATTCCCACATTTCTTAAGCCTAAACCCTCAACCTTTGACTTTGGGTCAAAACCCTTCATAAATGCTTCTTATATCCTCATTAATGACTCTTATAAGCCATTAATGAAGCCCATGTCTCCTCTTACCCTTTGGTCTCCCTTGCACACTTCCCTAGTGTTTATCACACATGTGTGAGCAACCTTGACCATGATAATCCTTCCTATTTATTAAATTCATTTGATAAATAAAGTCCTCAACCAAACCCTTTTAATAAATTTAACATTTATTTAAATCCTAAAATCCTAGATATTCTCTAGAAAATCTTAAATTTGACCTTTGAGCCATTCAACCTTTGAAAGTCAATCCTTACCCCTTTGACTCAACCCCTAACCAAACCTCAAACTCTACCCCAAACCTTAACCCAAGTCCTTCCTCAAATCCTATAAATACCCTCCTCTTCCAAGAGCAATTCACCAATTCACATAATCATACTAAGTAGAGTTATAATGTTAGATTCTTGCTAGATCATAAGCTTTTTAGTATTTTTGTTAGATTTCATGTTTTTTTCTAAATCATCATAGAATAGCTTAATGGAATGAATCTTAGTTTAATTTATGCTTTTCTAATAATTTATGCATCATACCAAATCATCCCTAGAATGCATTAGAAATAAGCTCCAAGTGCTTAGAGAGCACACCCACATCCCTCATAATCAAAGAAAATCAAACAATGCTTGAAGCATTCGTTTTGGCTCAATATGAGGTGGCTTGGTTTTTTGTGTTTATGCTTTGAATTGATATAGTGTTTAGATTATTCTAACATTTACTTGTTTATGTCTTTCAAGACAGATATAGATTAAACCGCTGTCCACAGTCTGGCATGCTCGGTGGGACCCACTTCACGGGTTCTTTGCTAACATTCTAATGGGGTTTGGAGTGTTTTGCTAATTTTTCCAACTTGTAGGTTGAGGCATAATTTGGAATTATTATTCTTATTCTTATTATTATTCTTCTTCTATTCCATCTACTTCTTCTTCTTCTTCTTGCGGGATCTTGGCTTATTTTCCAAAAAAAAAACCATAAAGAGGCACTTTCACGAAAACCTTTGTAACTTTTGCAAACGAGCTCCATTTTTGACAATTCAAAAAGAACCAGAAAGATGGTTCAAGGGCCTATCCAAATATACAGATGGATTTACCATATTATGTCCCAAAAATAGGAAGAGTTAGTGGGATCATGAATTAATGATAATTAAAAAAAATAGAATTAACATACTTTGTCTAAATGGTTAAAATGAACCTCAAAATCACTCTGAAATGCCTAGAAAGCTAAAAAAAATCAATCAAATCCAAATCAGCTCAATTAATTCCTAATTAGTCCTAAAAAACTCTAGCACACTTCTAAAAGTTCTTCATTTGGCTAAAAATAACCATCATGCTTTTTAAATCTAGATGTTTTGAGCTTCATGCAAACTAGGAACACTTCAAACTTTGGGAGCTTAAAAAGAACCACAAAATTGCATATAATCTCTATTTTTGTTCCTAAAAATCAGTCTTAAATCATTCTAAAAGGAATTCTCAAAATCAGTCTTGGAATCATTAAAATTGAGGTTCATTTGCATTATCTTAAAAATATCTTTCAAAATCTCATGCAAATTAGAAACAAAGTCTACAAATCTTTCCTACACACTATCATATTTGGTTCCTAAAGAGTCCTAAATTTTTTAGTCCTAAAGCTTTGATCTTGATTAAAAATAATGTCATGTTGCAAAATTTTCAAAGTTTCCAAAGTTTTCATGCATAAAGATCAATCTAGGAATCTCATTTTGGGCATAAAAAAATGCAATCTAGCACACAAAATCTTGAATGAAACTAAGAAAATGAACCAAAGTCCAAAGAAGTCATTTTTATTTTGAGTCCAAATCAAACACACTCTTGAGTGACTTAAAGGTGAAAGAAAAGAATCTCTATTCCCTTCCTTCAAAGTTCAAATTCAAAGTTCCTAAAGCACGCAAATTCAATCTTGAATGCCCAAAGCAAAGAAACTGCAATCGCTCGAAGTTCTTGTTTTCAAAAGGGAAAGAAAAAATCAAAGCCTTAAACACTAGTGTTTTCAAAATTTCAATTCAAAATCACTTAATCAATTTGGGAAAAGAACCTTTGTTTGTTGTGCTTTCTAGGAGTCTTCAAAATTTTGCAAATCCTTGTTAATCTAAGTAACGCAAAACACTTGAACTTAGAAAAGTTCACCTATTTTACTTTTAGAGAGGCATGTCTGGAGATAAAAGCACTTCCTCTCTAGAGAATGACCTCAAATTGGTACCTTCCCTGACTGGTATAGAAATAAAGCGCTGAGAAAACTCTAGCTTACATCCCCTCAAGCTCAAGCGATGCGTGTTGATGGTAGCCTAGGGTAGGTGAATAATCCCTATGATTCTGACATGGTCAACTAGGCTCTTAAGTAAGTCATGCATGTACAAACCAATTGAGAGGACTCCACAGAACAACTACAAACCCATTAAAGCAGAGGCCACCCTATCTACACCTAAAGGTATCAGAATCCTTGTGCAAGGATCGATCCAAGGGGTTTACCGGATCACCTTAAGATACTCACCATATGTATCCCCTTTTAGGGGGTATTAATTTGTGGGAAAGGATTTTGATACTCACCTCCCTTTAAGTAGATCTGTTTGAAGTGATTGCACAGTCAAAAGCTCAATGAAAACACTTGTTGGAATATACACCTTTCAAAGCTTTCTTTCAAATTCAGTAGTTAAAGTCATTTCTTGTATCCCATAAGGTTTCTTTGCCCCTTGTCTAAATTGCTTTCCAAGTGTCTATTGTCAAGTTAGTCCTTTGCCATCGAGACAAAATAAAATTGGGCCAAAAGTTTTCAAAACAAAACCTTGCAGAAGAGTCCCTTCAAAATCAGACACCCAAAGCCTTCTTTCGAAACACTTACCAAAATCTCTCCAAGTTATGTTAGATTGGACCCAACATAAGAAGGCTAAACTTCCTAGAGCCTCAATCTATCAAGAGAAGAAAGTTGCAAAGATAAGTCTCAAAGACCATCAACATTCCCTTAAAGCAATCCAAGCAAAAGAGAAAAATCAAGAGAGATTGGAAAACATTGAATATAACACAAGAGTCAAGCAGTTTTCATACCGATTCCAAGTAAACCATCGCTGCGTCAATCTTGAGAGAGAAGACTAGTTGGATCCATCGCATATCCATTTTGCCTTCAGGATCTCAAATCCTATCTCTATAGTCCTTCATCCTAGCTCATCCTAGTCTCATCCTTGCATCACCACCAAGCCTTAGGTGCATCCTAAAGCATTCTTAGTTGCATCATTACATTCATCATCATCTTCCTAAGTTGCATCATAGGTCATCCATTTCAAATACATCTAGATCATCCTCTTAGAAATAGCATCATTCCATCATCCTTCGCCATCCTTCCATCAACAATCCATAATCGAAATCCCAAATCCTTGATCCAAATCCAACATCCACTATCCAAGTCAAAAACCACCATCCTTGCACCAAATCCAATGATCCAAAATCTAAAATACTTAGTGTTCAAAACCTTTGAGTTGTTTTCAATCCCTATCCTAAATCAGAAATCACCCCCTTTGATAGAGCATTGTCTAGAGAAAATCCAACTTGTCCTTGCATAGCGTCATCATCTCGAGCAAGAGATTGGCTTGCATTGATAAAAATCTAGTTGACCAAAGATCATTAGTCTATCCTAGGTCGACCAAATCCTACCACTGATCGTCCATTAGGAAAACAACAACTCATTTTTTGACACTTAGTAATCTTCCACCAGCATCCCACCAATCATCCACCAAATCTTGATCCAAATCAGAGCATCCCACTAAAGCCCCCGTCATCGCCAAGCATTTCACCAATATTTCACCATCTCCCACCAATCTTCCGCCATCCTTAAATCCAAATCAGAGCATCTCACCAATACTTTAAACATTTTCCCCATCCCCAGAGTCAATCCAAATCCTTGCATTGCATTCTAGAAATCCACCATCCTTAGAAGTCTCTTAGACTTGTATCCATCATTATATAAAGTCTTTTAGGAGCATCTTGCATCCATATAGCATCTGCATCTTTAGATCTCCACTACATGTCTGTCGAGACAAGATCTAGAAAATGAAGGAGCATGGATCCTTATCAAATCACCAGCTCATCTGATCCCAACATTTCTACCAGCGCGATGGTAGCTTACAATCCCCTAATCCAACAAACTGGTAATGCATGGGATGATCCCAATATCCCCCTAACTTCTTTTACAACAGAAACATTCATGAATCATCTAGGGAATGCACAAATAGTTAGTGCACACACTGCTCAAAATCAACAAAACATGTTGGCTAACTTTACACAAAAGGGTACTTCCATTCCACCATATCTCCAACCTCACATTCCCATCAACAACATTTGAATCCCAGTAGAAGCATACACCCCCATCATCCAACAAATCCTTGATCCACTTTTTCACATATCACAAGTAGCTTCACCCATCCCTCCTCTTTTGCAAAGCAGTTTCACAAGCTCTACAACACACACAACACAATCCACTCCATTTCTTCTCATAGGCGCACCATCATCTTCTGTAGCAGCTCAAGCCCAACAAACATTTACCTAGGCACAAGCCCAACAAACTGCATTCACAATAGGTATGCCTTCCATGGGATTTTCAAATCCACCATTCATGTCCCAAACTCCCATCACATCTACCTTTCCCGCATCTTTTGCATCGCAACTCCCACCATGAACCGGTTCTCATTGGGGCCTTACTCAAGAAGATATGCTAGATTTCAAAATACCGACCCACTTCTTTGCATCTATACCAACAAACCAACAAGCCACCTTCTCCCAAGTAGTGCAACAACAACCATCTCAACCTCTACCAGCTTCATCCTTTCCCCTATTCACAAACCATCTATTCACACCACCCAATGCTTCTTAGCAAGTTCCACCACCTCAACAGTAGAGTTCATCTCATCTTGCAAGTTACCTTGCCCAACCACCTCCCATTTTCAGCTTCCCTACATCAATTCCACCCTTCAGAAATGTGGGAATGCATCCATCCTACATCAACCAAGCACAAAGCCAAGTGCAGCAAGGGCCATCTTATCAATGCCAAGTGGGAAGAAATGAAGAATGCTCTTAAAGTGCTCCAAGTTGGCACAGATAAAAAAATCTTCAAGTTTGAAGAGGTGTGTCCCTATCCATTTGATTGATCAATCACAACTATTCCTTTCCTTAAGAACTTTGAGACACCCAAATTTGATAAATATCGAGGGAAAGGAGACACAGTAAATCACATCAAAGAGTTCTATATGGCATGCCATGAAGTATCTTACAATGATAATTACCTTTTGCATCTATTCCCACAAATCTTGGGAGGAACTGCTATCGAGTGGTTTTACAAGATACCCTGTGGGACCATCACAACTTTTTTCAAGCTCTCTGAGAAGTTCGTTGCCCAATATGCCCACAATGTTGAGAATGAGTTGACCTTGCTAGACCTTTGCAACTCCAAATAGAAAGAAGGAGAAAGCCTAGCAGACTACTTGCAACGATGGCAAAACCTCACTACCAGGTTATCATACCAACCCACTGAGAAGCATCTAACCAAAATCTTCATCAATAACCTACATCCCAAACTATCCCACTTCATGAGGATGAACCACATCCAAACATATCAAGACATCAAAGGCAAGGGGATATATATCAAAAGAGGTCTCCTAGATGAAGGCATAATCCAGCATCACAAAGATGATTCCCACAACAAATCTAGCAATAACAAACCTTGTTACTAGAATCGTAACAAAAATCTTGTTACTGATGGAGCCACTAACACCAAGCATGTATAGATCATTGTGGCTGACCCTACACCAACCCCTACATATCAATAGATCCATCAGCAACCTATACAACAATATCAGCCTCAAAACAATCAGCAACAAGCACATCAAGCCCATCAAGGCAATCCAACCAATTAGGCTAATGCCATCACCACTACTCCCAATCAAAAAAGACCCAGAGCCCAGACTTACCAGAAGAGAATCTTTACACAACTTGGTGAACCTCTGGATGTTATCTTTCACTGAATGGCCAAGGCTAATCTAATTACATACCCGCCAATCCAACAGTTTGATGATGCAACTCCCACGTCTAATTGGTATAAAGATCATGAGTACTATGATTATCATCATGTCAAAGGACACACTACCCTAAGGTGCATGAAGTTGAAACACTACATCCAAGATCTCATTGACTGAAAGAAGATCCAAGTAGATACACCTGCGCAAGCCTCGCCTAATGCCAATTTGTAGATCTATCAAAATGTGTTCCCACAACACAACACTGGGAAGAACCAAGACAATATCAATCCTCCTCCCCAGAACCAAGGCAAAGGCAAACAAGAAGATCATGTTGATTACAAGGACTACACTACTGCTTATATCAATTATGACAAGTTTGTTGGATGCATAACCCAAGTCGAGCCCACAATCAATGTCATCCATGTCAAAGGAGCAAATATTCAATGTGTTGTTACCACCCATAGAGGCTGGATAACTGTCATTGGTGCATGTTTAAGGCTAGCACACAATGCACAATATAACCTTATAGAACATCTTGGGAATACACTAGCCCAAATCTCCATCCTTGACCTTCTCCCCACTTCACCCCTCCATCAAGAAATCCTTGACTGAGCCCTTCACGAAGGACATGTCCCCATAGACATTAACACCATCCATTTTGAGAACCTTGTGGGACATCTATCAGCATCCTATGCTCTATCCTTCAAGCCATCCGAAATACCAGCCATTGCACTTGACTGTAATCTCCCTCTCCGCATCACCATCATGGTTAGAGATTTTTCCATAAAAAGGGACATGATAGATAATGGCTCCACCCTAAACTTTTGTACTTTCAAATTCATTTAGCAAATTGGGTTCACAGAGGCTAACATATCACATGAAGTCATCACCATCAAGGCATATGATAACTTGGAGTGTACCTCTGAAGGTACTATTCTTTTGCCTATCCAGCTAGGCCTAGCAACTCAAGACACCATTTTCCACATTGTTGATCTTGACTTACCATTTAACATCCTCCTCGGCCGACCATGGATTCACTCCATCAAGGATGTACCATCCACTTACCATCAGTGCTTCAAATTTCCACATTCTAGCACTGAGGTCACCATCCATGTAGACCCCCAACCCTTTGCATATTGTTCTACAATGGAAGCATCACTCCCCCATTCCACCCATTATCCTGGAACCGACATTGGCATTTCTATCACCAGATCTTCACAATCCCATAGCGATACAGAGACTATCCTCACCTCCACTCTCTCCTTCATCAAAATCAACAATCAAGGTTGTGGTGAATACAACTTACATGATGCATTTGTAGTAGGGGTCCTCCCACTTGACCCACATATGCAAGGGCATCCGAGTCACCAAAGTGAACCCACTGAAGAAAATCATGAAATTAAGCAAATGGGACCTATGACTTTTGTATCCCATGGAAACATAAATAGTCAAGAGATGGATCTTGACATCAATAGGTGGTTGTACAGAGATCCCCCACCACCTGACACTCAACTTCTTGGCTACTTCAAAGACAAGTATCCAAAATCACACAAGTACGCCACTGAGCAATGGAAATATCAAGGCGGTGGTCTAGGACCACAAGAAGGTGGAAACAAAGACCCCATCACTGCATTAAAGAATCCACAACATCGAGTTATTGGCTTTAATACTCCTCGTCTGCATATACAAGAGCCCAATACCAAAACTGGGAGCACTAACATGACCAACATTCCCTTCTTGAATAGCCAGGTTGACCTCATAGAGATCGAAGACATCCCTAAAGAGGAAGAAAATAAATCATATGATGACATCTTCGATGATGATACCCTCCTAGGAACTTTTGTCCTCCAACAACTTGCCATTAATCTCATAGAAATTCACCTCATCCACCCCGAAATCATAGACTGGGACCAACCAAGCGTCACACATATCGATGAGTTTCAAAGCACAGAAGCACTCCTAGAATTCATGGGGGCATCAAGCCCACAATCAAATCAAGATTCAAGATCAACTCACATCTGTAAGCTCGACCACAAAGGATATTTCGGGGAGGAGGCAAGCTCTAGTCGCAAAATTGAAATAGAAAAAGAAAAGAACAAGTCCTTTTGTGAAAACCCTTCTAGGGTACATTCTAACTCCAAAAAAGATAAAATAAAGGGCATGTCTTTTGGTAAAAACCTCTCTAAGGCACTAGAAGATGGAGACTTGCCTCTTCCTCCTATCTAGGATTATAGACCCGAGTAGTCACCTATCATCATTGAGGAAACCAAACCAGTCAACTTGGGCACAGAAGAATGTCCAAGAATCACCTACATTGTAGCATCTCTAACAAAAGGTGAAGAAATGACTCTCATTGTGCTTCTCCAAAAATCCATTATAAACTTTGCATGGTCATATGCGCATATGCCTGGTCTCCATCCAAATCTCATTGTGCACAATCTTGCAGTGGATCCTAATGTCAATCCAGTCAAGCAAAAGCTAAAAAAATGCATCCAAAAGTGGCCTTGTTAGTAAAAGTAGAGCTTGAGAAACTTCTCCAAGAAAAGATTATTAGAGCTATAGATTACTCAGATTGGATCTCCAACATGGTTCTAGCCACAAATCCTTTAGGCGACATCAAAATTTGTATAGATTTCACGGACTTGAATAAAGCATGTCCAAAGGATGATTTCTTGCTGCCCAACATAGTCATGATCATAGATCTTACAACGGGCCATGAGATGTTGTCACTCATGGATGGATTCTCAGGCTACAATTAGATCCGAATAGCAAAAGAATATCAGCACAAAATAGAATTTACCACACCATGGGGTACCTTCTATTACAACATGATGCCATTTGGGCTGAAGAATGCGGGAGCTACATATCAAAGAGCGATGACATCCATCTTCCACGATATGATCCACAAGATCCTGGAAGACTATGTGGATGACATTCTTGCAAATCTAAAACATGAGCAGAACACCTAAACATTCTTGAGAGTATGTTCAATCATTTGCATCATTATGCCTTTAAGTTGAATCCAAAGAAGTGTGTCTTTGGTGTAACATATGGAAAATTGTTAGGCTTTATAGTCTCACAACGTGGCATAGAGATTGATCCTAAAAAGGTCAAAGCTATAACAAAAATGCCTCCACTAAGAACACTCAAACAGCTCAGGAGTCTACAAGGAAAGCTCCAATAAGTGCATCAATTTATCTTTCATCTGACAAACAAGTGCCAACCATTCACGCATCTGCTTCACAAAGACACAAGCTTCAAATGGGATCCCATCTATTAGAAAAGCTTTGACAATCTCAAGGAATATCTAGCTGACTCTCCCATCCTTGTACCACCAGTTTCAGGATGCCCTCTCATACTCTACATCTCGACAACCACTATGGCACTGGGGGCACTCTTAGCATAGCATGATGATGATAACAAAGAGAGATCCATTTACTATATCAGTCAAACTCTAGTTGGCTATGAACTCAATTATTCACCAATGGAGAAGGCATGCCTTGTAGTGGTCTTCGCCACTCAAAAGCTTAGACATTACATGCTCAACCACACAATCAGGCTCATCTCAAATGTAGACCCACTCAAGTATCTTTTATCAAGGACAAATCTCACAGGCTGTATGGAAAAATGGGTCATGCTACTCAACAAGTTTGAAGCACCTCTGGTGGATGCTTATCCACTAATTATGGAATTCCTTGATGAGCACCTATGTATGATCGTAGAATATCCCATGTGGAAACTATACTTTGATGGCTCCTACACATCGCATGGATCAGCACAGGAATCCTATTCATCACACCTCAAGGTGACTATATTCCAAAATCATTCAAATTAGGATTCCCATGTACTAATAACATTGCAGAATATGAGGCACTCATCTTAAGCCTCAAAACAACTATTGAGTGGAACATAACAGAACTGCAAGTGTTTGGAGATTCATAGCTAATTAGCAAGCAAGTCCTCAATGAATCTCAAACAAAGGACGAAAAGCTGCTACCCTACAAAGAACTGGTGGACAAACTGAAAGAGCATTTCTTGAATCTATAGTTTATGCAGATACCAAGGCTTCAGAACAAAGTGACCGATGCAATGGAAACCATCGGATCCTTATTGGAAATCCCATGTGCCTCATCACAATACAAATATTTAGTCGAGCAACTACACACTCCTGCTTATGAGAATGTCGATGCATAAATGGTGTGTGTCTTGGTTGGTCCTCAATCCCCATGGTACCATGACATCCATGCATATCTAAAGAATGGTATCATATCTCCCCATCTCACCAACAACCAACACCAAAACTTAATTCACGGAGCTTCCCACTACACTCTTGTAGCCAACACCCTTTACTGTCGTGGATATCACAATATCCTCTCTAGGTGTTTAGATTCAAAGAGGCCATCCTAGCTTTACAAGAGGTCCACGCTAGAATTTGTGGTGCCCATACAAGTGGCATGGTTCTAGAAAAGTAGTTTCTTCAAGTCAGGTATTATTGGCCAACCATGGAACATGACGCTTGTGAATTTGTCAAGAAATGTCTACCATGTCAGCAGCATGCAAATCTAATTCATGCACCAGCACAAGACTTGCAGCCCATTGTGCCACCTTGGCCATTTTCATGTTGGGGCTTTGACCTCATCGGCTTAATCACTCCCCTTTCCTCAGATGGACATAAGTACATAATAACTGCCACAGATTACTTCATCAAATGGGTTGAAGCAATTCCGCTCACCCTTACTACTGGCATCCAAATATCAAAGTTCATCCTTTACCACATTGTCTGCCACTTCGACATACCATCTACCATCTTCATAGACCATGACACACCTTTTGAAAACTAGCATGTGGATGATCTATGTGCTAGACTCCACATCCATCACCATTTCTCTAGTCCATATTTCCCCCAAGGAAATGGCCAAGCTGAGGCAACCAATAAAACTATCCTAAAAATCCTCAAGAAGGTTGTCAATGATTATGGTCATGACTGGCACCTCCAAATAAATCCCACCCTCTGGGCCTATCACACTTCTTATCGTACTCCCATAGGAACCACCCCATATTCCCTTTTATATGGTGTCAAAGCTGTTCTACCCATCGAGGTTGAGCTCCCATCATTGCGGGTCTCCATGAAGAACTATACCACTGATGAATAATATCGCGTGGCACGTCCCACATAGCTGGATCTGCTAGATGAAAAGAGATAGAAAGTATATGATCACCTAGTTGCATACCAGAATCAACTCAAAAGGAGTTATAATAAAAAGGTCCATCCTAGACAGTTCCAGGTCAGCGACATGGTCCCAAAAGAAAATTAGAAGGTCCAAGCACACAGAGAAAAGAAAGGCAAGTTTGAGCCTACTTGGTTGGGCCCCTATGTTGTCACAACATGCTTTGGCTCCAGAGCCTATTAGTTATCTACAATAGAAGGTGAGATTTTGAATGATCCTATCAAAATCATACATCTAAAGGGGTTCTATGCCTGAACCAGATCCTACATATTTAGAAAATCCATAAAAATTGGTAAAAATAACTGTCCAATGGTAAAAACTTGGCAGTTCAAGCACCTTGGACAAGTAGGTTGGTGAAAACTTGGCAAACAGGCACCATACATAGTGGACTAGGTCACTATCTATCAAAATCCCATCCTCCCCATCCCAAACACTCAATCCTTTTTCTACCATCCCAATCCCCACCACCACCCCCCAGCATTCCTCTTTTCAATCCTCAAGGAAATCCGCAATCCTTCCTGCACATATCTTGTATCATATCTTGTACCATATCCTGTATAGCAAGATCTTCCTATCCCCAATCTTGAGCTTTTGTACATATCCATTGTAAATATTTCCCCATCCATTGTACATATTGTCTTGTCTTGTTGTACATATCCTTGTTAGTCCTTCAAAAATATTTGATCAAAAATCTTGTCCCACTCAACCTTGTACTTTAACAATATCAATTGTCAACTATTCTTGATCCCAACGGTTATCCTCGACTCATCATTTTACAGAGAACAACAACACTCATTCTCTCATCAATCAGTGGGTGCTTGAGGATGCATCCTTCCTCCTGTCAGACCTAATCTTCCACCAATCACACTAGGTTCATGTCGATGTATCCTTCCACACGTTTAGACCAATCTTCCCACCATCAATCAAATCAAATCTCTCTCCTTGGAAAAGGATGTCTTTTGGAGTTATCATTTTGGCCTTGGATTTTTTCCTTTAGATATTGTTAATCTTTTATGGCTTCTTGTTGTTCTCTACTCAAAGTCGCCATGATCCTTTATATCATGGTGAGCTGCGAATGAGGACAATCTGGGGCAAGGTATTTTGATCTTTTTCTTCTGCATGTGAGTCAGTCAGACATGACCCTTGCATAGTTCTCATGTGATCTTCTGGGTTACATGGTGTACTTGGGAAATTTCATTTTTTTGTGGTTTCTCCAGCATCATTTCTACCATGTTTCCTCTTAGGTTCATGTGTGATGTTGGGGCAACCTTGCGTGTCTTTTTCACGTCATTTCTATGCAACGCTGGTGAAAAGGCCTTGTGATCCTAGTATCCTTGGCAGGTCTCTAATGTTGCTATATCAAACTAGGTTGTGCTCTCCACATTTACACTTGGAGCTCCCCCAATCCCCCTCATCTTGCATCTTCATATAGTTGCATCCTGCATTTTTCATTCCATCTCATCTTGCACTCATCCATATTTTCTCTTGAAAGTTTGGTTATCTATCCTCCCTTCTTCTTTTTGTTTCTCCTTCTGTCTCCTTTCGAGAAAATTCCACAAAGTTTTCTCTTTGTGTTATTTTCTCGAGGGGGCACAACCCCTTATTCCTCTAAATTCTAGCTTGGGGCATCTTATTTTCTTGTCTTTGATGCCACGCCACTTGCGGCATCGTATCAAAGAGGGGGAAAATGTAGACACCTAAAAATCCATTAGAAAATAAAAGTATTTTTATTTCTCTAAAAACCCCTAATGACATCATCATTTATTAATTAATTAATTATTTTATTTTTATGTATTAAATCCCTTTATTTTAAATAAACATCTTTAATTAAAGAATCCCTTCCAAAAATGTTTAAATCTCATTTAAACATTATTCCCCTATTTATTAATTATTAATTGATATATTGACCAAAAATCCTTTAAATAAATAAAATATTTATTTAAATCCTAAAACCTTTGAAATATCCTAGAAACCCTTAACCTCTTCTAGAATTTCTAATCTCACTTTAATCTTAATTAAAAAGTGATTTCTACATTTCTTAAGCCTAAACCCTCAACCTTTGACTTTGGGTCAAAACCCCGCATAAATGCTTCTTACATCCTCATTAATGACTCTTACAAGCCATTAATGAAGCTCATGTCTCCTCTTACCCTTTGGTCTCCCTTGCACACTTCCCTAGTGTTTCTCACACATGTGTGAGCAACCTTGACCATGATAATTCTTCCTATTTATTAAATTCATTTGATAAATAAAGTCCTCAACCAACCCCTTTTAATAAATTTAACATTTATTTAAATCCTAAAATCCTAGATATTCTCTAGAAAACCCTAGAACCCCTAGACTCTTCTAGAAAATCCTAAATTTGACCTTTGATCCATTCAACCTTTGAAAGTCAATCCTTATCCCTTTGACTCAACCCCTAACCAAACCCCAAACTCTACCCCAAACCTTAACCCAAGTCCTTCCTCAAATCCTATAAATACTCTCCTCTTCCAAGAGAAATTCACAAATTCACATAATCATACTAAGTAGAGTTATAATGTTAGATTCTTGCTAGATCATAAGCTTTTTAGTATATTTGTTAGATTTCATGTTTTTTTTCTAAATCATCATAGAATAGCTTAATGGAATGAATCTTAGTTTCATTTATGCTTTTCTAATCATTTATGCATCATACCAAATCATCCCTAGAATGCATTAGAAACAAGATCCAAGTGCTTAGAGAGCACACCCACATCCCTCATAATCAGAGAAAATCAAACAATGCTTGAAGCATTCGTTTTGGCTCAATATGAGGTGGCTTGGTTTTTTGTGTTTATGCTTTGAATTGATATAATGTTTAGATTAGTCTAACATTTTCTTGTTTACGCCTTTCAAGATAGATACAAATTAAACCAATGTCCACACATGGCTTAGTGGCATATGACATGTTATTGACTGGTTCATTGTCTTATTAGCATTGGCATACATTATGGGAAGCAAACATTGGCTACATATGGATTCAGGGTTACATGATCTTATTGGCATATTTTCCTTCCTTTACTGGTTGAGGGAGTCTTATCCTTGTTTAGGATCATCCAGAGGGAGTAGGTCTCCTTGAGTATCACATACCTTGGATAACTTATTTGTAGGCATATGGTTTAAGAGGGAGTTCAACTATGGGCTCACTTAATTTCATGTTGTGAACTCCTTATGTCTTCTTGATCATGTGTATGGGTAGGACTATACCTCATTGGCTTGATCATCATAACTGGTTAGTTTTTTATTGTATGTGTGGAACATGCATAGCTGATTGGATCAACCTGTTAGGAATGTCTTATTAGCATAAATGATTATTTGACATTCTATGTATGAAGAGCATACTTCACATTATGTACATTGTGTTACATTTTATGTTATGTATGGTATATAAACTTACTTTATGTTTAACATTACCTTACATATGTTGCATATATGATGTATGTTTGGAAACATACTTCCTTTTATACAGAACACTTGGTTGTTATGGCTGAGTCTATAATATCACATAGTTGAGACATAATGCTTTTGGTATAGCTGGATAATTGTTTCATATATCACATTTATGTGTGAAAGCACACTTTATGTTGCCTTAACATATTTTACATTATGGAGACATACATAACCAATTAACTATCATTATGTGAAGGAAGTACTTTGGTACACTGACAACATTGGGTTGTGTGTGCCTTTACATCAACATTGGATTTTTTATTTAATCTGGTATGTATCTATTGCATATTGAGAGGGAGTTTTTCTATATGCAACTATGGCAAATTACATAGCTATCTATCTATTTGGTATACATTATACTAAATGTTGTGTGAGCTATGCTTGAGAGAACTGCAACATGCTTTATTGGCCTTAGCATATATACCTTCCTTGGCTCGTATTCATGGTATACCTTACACTATTCTGGGAACATTCACAATTGATTGTTGGTATAACTTATTTACTATTTTCTTTATGCATAGGTGCATACATTATTGGTTAATGAATGTTGAAACATTCTTACATTGGCATATGTTAGAATAGGCACATCTCTTGAGAGCATACATTTAGAGTTAATGTTGTTGTATGCATGGGAGCATTCATTATATGCATATATGTTATCCTTACTATTGATCATATATATGTGTATGAATAAACTTCTTTATAGAAAGATCTATATTGTATTTTTCTATCATCACATTGCACCTAGTTATATGTTGGTTACCTCTAGGTGGTGAAGGCTTATGTGATTACTCTTATACTTGTCTATATATGGTGGATAAATTATGCTAGTTTTATGAAGAACTACATTTGTATATTGATTACTTAATATGATTGTATGGGGGCATATGTCATTTGCATGCTTTAACTTGTGAAGCATACTTTATTGGATTATTGTATATGAATGGATCATACTTTCTTTTATAGCTGAGACTATATTACATATGGTTCTATGTATGAACTTTACATTTAAATCTTATGATCATATTGGTTACTCTTATACTTATGTGGATTCATGAGATGAGATTTTGATTATGAGATACATATGGTTGTGTCTGATTCATTTGATTACATCTATGCATATGCCTAAGATTGTTTCTTATGAATTAGATACTTAGAGAATATCATGGACTTGATATTCTTCTCATGGATCAGGGATCCATTGTTGACTATTACTCTGAGCACTTGGTGAATATCATGGATTTCATATTCGTTAGACCAATGCTCAAGGATATCATGGATTTAATATCTGGTGGATCAAGGATCCACTTCTAAACATATGGTGGACATCATGGATTTGATGTTTGGAGACCATTGCTCTGAGCACTTGGTGAATATCATGGATTTGATATTTGTTAGACCAATGCTCAAGGATATCATGGATTTGATATATGGTGGATCAAGGATCCCCTTCTCAGCATATGGTGGATATCATGGATTTGATGTCTAGAGGCCATTTCTTTGAGTACTTGATAAATATCATGTATTTGATATTCGTTAGGCCAATGCTCGAGGATATCATGAATTTGATAGCTTGTGGATCAAGGATCCACATTTGAGTAATTGGTTGACATCATGGACTTGATGTTGATAGGCCATTACTCTGAGTACTTGGTGAATATCATAGACTTGATATTCGTTGGACCAATTCTCTTAACATCATGGACTTGATGTTGGTTTGATGTCATGGACTTGACATTTCTTGATTCTAGGTGACTCATGGATTTAGCTATCCATAGATTGGTTGGTATACATCATAGACTTGATGATACCATGAATATCATGGACTTGATATTAAAAAGAGTCAAGGTGACTAGTGGATTTAGGAAATTCACAAATTAATCAAAAATATCTGATATCATGGATTTGATATCACTTATGGTTGACCAATATCATGGACTAATATTCTTGTGTCATGGAGACCTAAAGATCTAGCAGATCCACATTTGGATGGTAAACATCACAAGATATTATTTTTCTCATATGAATATGAGATGTATGGTTTATGAAGAACAATTGTGTTCTCATTATATCTTGTAGATATAGATCTACTATCATAGATTTGAGATCTATGGCATCACTAGATTAGGAATCCATTTTTTGTTATGCTCTTGAGTCTCAGAGACTTGTGGATTTGGGAAATCCACATCCGGTTGGTAAACATCTTGTAACCATGATTTTCATATGATTATGAATTCTATGGTTATAAATTATGTAAGAACATATGTGTTCTACCTATCATAGATATGAGATCAATGATTCCACTACATATGGAATCCATGTTTTTGGCATCTCTATCAAGGGTTGATAGAGGGAGATCATTGGGTTGATCTTTGCCTCAAGTCCAAGAGGGAGTGTTGATAGTATGGCCTTATCGGCAAATATCATTTACACTGAATAAGATATTAAAATTAAGACATATATTTTGATGAATAAATAATAATATTAAATATCTTATATTTAATATTCATTGTTTATTAATTTATATTATTTGGGCCCTAATTCAGCCCTCTTGGGATATTTATCTTATTCTAGTCGCCCCCCTTGGAGTGGCACTCTTTCCTCATAGAAAGGAGGAATGAATTGATTGGGAGAGGAGATATAAAAAACATAACATATTCTCCTCTCCCAAGAATCAACTAAGACTGCATCAAGGCAACAACGCATTCCATGAGGTAATAGTGAATTCTGAATTCCATGAGGCAGCAGTGAATTCCATACAGTAGAAGCTAATTCAACCATTGAGGTAGAAGCGAAGTCATCCATTGGAGAGTAGAGATTTCACCTATGAAGGGCAGTGAATCATCCATTGAAGAGAAATGATTTCACCATTGAAGGGCAGCTAATCTCAATCTAAGTAGCAACAAATTCTTTTCCCTAGAATTCTAGAGCAGTTCTCAAGGCAGATTTACATTGATATTGATTTGATCTTAGGTCAAAGTTAACATCAAATTAATTTCATCTTGGAAGCCCAAAATAAGCTAAATCCATTCATCCTAGAGACTTAGAAGGGATTGATTTGAAGATCTATAATATGGGTACTATCTCTCCTTGCTCTTTTCTTTATATTTGGTGCTTAGTCTTGAAAGATCTCTATAGCTTGAAACATTCCTAGGTAAATCTGTAAAATTTCTAGATTTACCTAGGAATGTTTCAAGCTATAGAGATCTTTCAAGACTAAGCACAAGATATAAAGAAAAGAGCAAGGAGAGATAGTACTCAGATTGTAGATCTTCATATCAGTCCCGTCTAAGTCTCCAGGATGAATGGATTTAGCTTATTTAGGGCTTCCAAGATGACAACAATTTGATGTTAACTTGGAAGCCCTAAATAAGCTAAATCCATTCACGTTGGAGACTTAGAAGGGACTAATCTAAAGATCTACAATCTAGGTACTATCTCTCCTTGCTCTTTTCTTTATATCTTGTGCTTAGTCTTGAGAGATCTCTATAGCTTGAAACATTCCTAGGTAAATTTGGAAAATACTAACACCAACCTATCACAACTCAAAAGCCTTCAAGGAAAATTATAATCTATTGGGAGATTCATTTCATAGTTGAGGCATAAATGACACCCTGTTCAACATTTTATCCATAAGGGGTTCACTTTAAAATGGAATGAATAATGTCAACAAGTATTTCAATAGCTCAAAGGTTATCTTCTACCTCCACCCGTACTGATGCCTCCCACTATAGGAAAGTAATTCATTTTGTATATCTCAGCACCGCTACATCTTTAGGGGTTCTTTTGGGACAACATAACGAGGAAGGGAAAGGAAGGATGACATATTATATCAATCAAACATTTGTTGGCTATGAGTTGAATTACACAACTATTGAACACACATTTCTAGTAGTTGTATTTGTTGCTCAAAATTTTAGACACTACTTATTGAATCATAAGACGTTGCTAGTAGCAAAAATAGACCCATTAAAATACCTACGTAGTAAAGAAATCCATACGAGGGGCATAGCCAAATGGGTAATGATTCTTAGTGAGTTTGATATTGTGTACGTGAATAAAAAATAATAAAGGGAAAAACTATAGAAGATTAACTCGCAGATGCATAGTCCCAAATGATCACCATTTTTTTTATCAAAATTCTCAAATGGATTTGTCTTCTCAATTACATTATCTAATGATTGACAACATTTCTTTGATGAATTACATATAAGAAATGGTTCAAGGGGAGGGATTTTTTTTATCACACCACAAGGAGATGTAATTCTAAAGTCCTACAAAATAACCTTTGAATGCACAAATAATATTGTTAAATATGTTGAATATGATACTTTGACTACAAGACTAAGGATTGCAGTACAATGGAATATCAAGAACCTTAGGGTATATGGGGACTCCTTTCTAGTCATTCATCAGGAGAATGATGACTATGAGATAGAAGATGAGAGCCTTGTCTCATACAAGAGATTCATGGATTTCCTTAAAACCATGTTTGGTATAATCACATTGTATCAAGTGCCATAGCTCCAGAACATACCAACAAATGTTGTGGCCACTATTGCATATATGCTCAACATGCCACAAAATGTAGAAAAATGTGAATTCTTGGTTGAACAACTACTTATACTTGAGTTTGAAGTTCCACAATTTGAGCTCATGTGCAAAATTTTGTTGGTCCCAATTTCTCTGGGTATCAAGCCATCTATGACAACCTAAATGCCCAAATCTTACCCCAAACCTGTTTAGTAACCAATGTTGATCCTTTATTCATCAAGCCTCTAGATAGCTTATCATTAGTGACATCCTTTATTGTTGTTCCTTTGACCAAACCCTTCTCAAGTGTCTAGATTTAGAAGAGGTGCAAACTATTTTACATGATGTATACAATAGTATATGTGGAGGTCTTTTCAATCGTATGAATTTTAAAAAGAAACTTGTGAGCATTGGATACTATTGGCCCACTATGGAACAAGATTCCATCAATTTTGCAAAGAAATGTTATAAGATTCCAATGCATTGGGATCTAATTCATGCACAATACAAGAGTTGCAAGCTATTATATCTCCATGGCCTTTATCTCAATGGGGCCTTCATCTTATATCCAAAATTCATCCTACCTCTACCAATGGCTACAAGTTCATAATAATTGTATACATAATATTTTACAAAATGGATTGAGACCATCTCAATGACCTATATCAATAACAAGAAAATTATTGAATTTCTTGTGAACTACATCATATGTTGGTATGGCATCCCTTTGGTGTTTGTTACTAGCTACAATTGTTTGTTCAGGAATCAAGATGTAAGAGAACCCTATGATTAATTTAATATCCAACAATAATTCTCTCATCTATATTATTTATAGAGTAATAGAGAAGATGATGCATTAAACAAAACTATCATCAAGATCTTCAAAAAGACCATTGATGATGTTGACTGATATTTGCATATATAATTAAATCATGTCTTGTGGGCATATTGTACTAGCATCCACACTCCCATAGGTGCTTGCACTACTCTCTAGTTTATGGTATTGAGGCAATAATTCCTATTGAGGTGGAGATACTATCATTGAGAGTATCCTTGTGTCATGTCCCCTTTTCAAATAATTAAAAAATAATAACTTTTTCTAAGGCAGGCAGGCTCAAAAAGTAAAGTTTCGGGAAAAGGGGCTAATCTTTGGAAACCAATGGATTAATAAATGATTATTATTATTAAAATATGTATTATTGACCCCTCTTGGTCGTGAGTTAGAGTTATGCCCTCTTTTAAAGGGGTTTGGAGGCATTTCAAGCTCATTCTAGAACTTGATTTTGGCTCATTGCTTTGTTGTTCTTCAGAGGCTGCCAAACCTATGGAGAAGGAGACCCAAAGATGGGACTTTGTAGGTTTCTAGGAAGGAAAAGGATGGGAGTTTGAGGCCATTCCATGTTCAAGCTCATGCAGAGTTTTCCCTTGTGCTGAACAGTGCAGATTTGTGAGTTTTCGAGTGTGTTTTTATAAGATTTTGGTGTTTCTGGTTGAGTTTTTCATATCAGTTTGGGTTTCTGCTATATTGCAGCCATTTTGATGTTAAAATAGAGATGAATATATGTATTGGGTCATTATTCTACTTCTGTGATAGATTTTTAGTGTTGTATGGTGTTTCTGGGCTATTTTGTGTTGTTTTCAGGAGCCCGATGAGCATTGTATTTGTCCTCCATTTTGGAGTTGTTGTGTAAAATCTATATAGATCTGGAAATGTCATTTTGTAGGCCATTATGCTAGCAAAATTTTTATAAAAATGTCTACTTTCAGATTTATCAATAATATGTGAAGCTATGAATTTTTTGGCACTATTTCGAGCATACCCGATTTGGGGTTTTATTGAGAAATTGCATAATCTTTCAAAGTGTTGATTATTTGATTTAATAATCTGATTAGAAGATTTAAATATGATATAAAAATTAGAAAGGGTACATTTCATTGGTATCAGAGCCAAGTTCTTGCCAGCCTGAGGGTTTGTAGAAATTTGTATGCAACTAAGTGAAAGAGAAAGGAGATATTTGTAGTGAGAAAAGAATAAAAAAAATTTGATCAAACCTCCAATTGAAAATAAAAGAACAAAATCCAAGGACGGAACAAGTATGGCTGACCTGGATGAGATGGCAAAAAAATTCTTCCAAGACATCCAAAACACTCAAAAGCAAACAGTGGATAGTTTGGCAGAAACTAGACAGGCTTTGCGATTATTGACAGAAAAACTCCAAGGAGTTGTATCTACTAATGAGAGAGGGAGCACTTCAGAGGAGCCAAGAAATCTGAAACCCGCACCCTCTAAATCAACAAAAACTATTTTCTTGCTTGCAGATGAGCCGCTAGTACCAAATCGAGCCCTTAGTCCTATGGAAGAGGTTACAAGTAACTTGATTGTATTAAGAGCTACTTACAATGGCTTGGATAATGACTTTCGCAGTTTGGTTCCTTTTAGAGAATATGTGGATATGATGAACACTTTGATGCCCAAGAAAGAGTACAGGAGGGAGTAGGACATAAGTGGAAGAGAGCTCAAAAATAAAGTAAGCAAGTTTACATCACCTACTTTTGATGGAACAAATAAAATTTTAGCTAGAGCATGATTACAAAAATTACAAACCTTTTTCACACTTAACCTCATGAAGGAGAGTGATGTCGTTCAATTCGCAAGTCTACACTTGGAAGATGCAGCCTATGATTAGTGGTATCATGGAATGACTACTCAAGGTCATGATCAGGAAGCTATCAAAAGAAGCTTGCAACTTGAAACTTGTGTGCCTATGAAACCAGTCACTAATAAAAAACCCCCAAATCTTTGGCAACATAAGGGGAATTTTTAGAAAAAGACTTTTCCAGCACCACCACCAAAGAATGTGATAAATGTAGCAAAAAAGAAGGTAGATGAAGAGACTAGGAGTGAATTATGAAGGAAAAAACTTTGTTTCACTTGTAGAGAACCATGGGTTCTAGGACATAGATGTTTGGGTAAAGGTCAAGTGCACTATATTGAAGTTGCTTCAAAATCTGATTCAGATGAGCATGAGGAATTTCATGACACTAAGGAGGAGGGAGAAGAAGAGAAAGAAAAAAAAATCAGCAAGGATGGCACTTTAGCAGCATTATCAGGAATCCCAAGATACCATCCCTTTTGAATTCGAGGGGTACTAGCAGAGCAAAGGTTGACAGTTCTTCCTGATAGTGGGGCAACTCACAATTTTATTGATGAGGGATTTCTCATGAAAAGAGGGCTTAAAGCATAAGATTTTAAGGGATTCAATGTTACTATAGCTAATGGATTCACTATGCCTTGCACACGGGTGGTGAAACAACTCAAGATGACCTTAGGAGATTATGAGTTATGTGATGACTTCTATGTTGTTGGCATTGGGGAGATAGATCTTGTATTGGGTGTTCAATGGTTGCACTCTATTGGAGGCTATTACATGAACCATCAAACTATGGAGTTTAAATTTCATTCCAATGGGAAAGAAGTCTTATTGAGAGGCTTATCGAATGGAGCACCTAAGGTGGTCACTGCAAAGAGGATGAAGAGGACTTTTCAAAGAGGACAAGTAGCATGGGCAATAGGAGTCATAATCCATCCAACAAGCTCTCCAAAGAATCAAGGTAATTTCCATTTTGAAATTCAAAATATTCTTGATAAGCATAGTATAGTTTTCAATGATTTGCCTCCGGGATTACCACCAGATAGAGGTTTTGAGCATGTTATAGAGTTAGAACAGGGTGCCAAACTAGTTATAAAAACTCCATACCACCATCCAAGAGGTTATAAGGAAGAAATAGAAAAAACTATTAAGGAACTCCTGGACATGGGATTCATAAGGCCTAGCTCTAGTCCATTTGCATCATCTGTGGTACTTGTCAAAAAAAAGGATGGTACAATGAGAATGTGTATAGACTACATGGCTATAAATAAGAAGACCATAAAAATAGGTATCCCATACCATGCATAGATGAACTCATTGATGAGTTACATGGTGTTGTATACTTCTCAAAAATTGACTTAAGATCAGGGTACCATCAAATCCGCATGAGGAGGGAAGATGTGGAAAAGACTGCTTTCAGATGTCACTATGGGCACTTTGAATTTCTTGTTATGCCATTTGGCCTCACTAATGCACCAGCAACGTTCCAATCTTGTATGAATAAGGTATTCAGCAAGCATCTTCAAAAATTTATTTTGGTATTTTTTGATGATATATTGATTTACAGTAAAACATGGAAAGAGCATCTAAAGCACATAGACACTATTTTGGGAATCTTGGAGTAGCAATCCTTCTATGCTAAGCTATCTAAATGTGATTTTGGTTTGACGGAGATCCTATATTTGGGACATATTATAAGTTCTAAAGGAGTACAGGTTGATCAACAAAAAATTTAGGCAATTTTGGATTGGCCTCCACCCACTAATCTTACACAGTTGAGAGGTTTCTTTGGGTTGTGTAGCTACTATAGGAGATTTTTCAAGGGATTTTCTCAGCTTGCTGCCCCGTTGACTGATTTGACAAGGAAAGGAGTTTTTATTTGGACAGAAGAGGCACAAAAAACATTTGATAAGCTTAAGGAGGTAATGAGTTCATGCCCTATGCTTGCAATTCCAAATTTCTCTTTACCTTTTGTTGTTGAATGTGATGCTTCTGGAGAAGGTATAAGGGCTGTCGTAACTCAAAGGAGACATCCAATAGCATTTGAGAGTAGAAAATTAAATCAATCAGATAAAGGTTACTCCATCTATGATAAGGAAATGTTGGCAATCATGCATGCGCTTCATAAGTTTAGACAATATTTGGTATGTGGGAGATTCATTGTAAAGACAGACAATAATAGCCTCAAGTTCTTCTTGAACCAAAGAGATTTGAATGATCATAAAAAAAAATGGGTAAGCAAATTGCAAGCTTATGATTTTGATATTGAATACCTGAAAGGAAAGAATAATGTGGTTTCTGATGCTCTCTCAAGAAAGCCCACTTTGTGTTCCTTAACATCTATCTCTACTGATTGGAAAGTCTCCATAATTTTAGAGTATGCTAAAGATTCCTTTGCCACCAAGATTTCGGATAATTTAGTGGATGATAATAGGTACAAGGCTGTTGGTGAATTGATTTATTACAAGAATAGGATCTTCTCAGTGTCAGGATCAAAAACTAAGGAGAGGATATTGAGGGCCTTTCATGACACACCTTGGGCTGGTCATCAAGGATACTTCAAGACATACAAGCAACTTCGAGAGCAGTTTGCATGGAAGGGTATGAAGGATGATGTCCTTAAACACATTAAGGAATGCATGGTATGCCAACAAGACAAGAGTGAGCAAATTTTTCCTGCGGGGTTGTTGCAGCCACTTCCTATTCCTGAACAAAAATGGGAAAGTATTTCCATGGACTTCATCACTAGGTTGCCCAAGGCTCAAGGTAGGGATTGCATATATGTGGTGGTAGATAGACTAACTAAGTATGCCCATTTCTTTCCCATCGCATCTGATTTCAAGGCATCACAAGTGGTAGAATTGTTCTTCAAGGAAATTTTTAGGTTACATGGTTTGCCTAAAAACATTGTCAGTGACTGGGATAGTAGATTCCTCAGCTCTTTTTGGAAGGAGCTCTTTCATTTGGCAGGAACTGAAATCACTCTTAGTACTAGCTATCACCCTCAAACAGATGGACTAATAGAGATAGTTAATAAATGGATAGAGGGATATTTGAGGAACTATGTTTTAAATCAACAACATGCTTGGGTGAAATGGTTGCACCTAGGGGAGTATTGTTACAATACATCTCATCACATGTTTATTGGTATGCCTCCTTTTTGTGCTCTTTATAATTATGATGCCCTTTCCTTTGTTGATCTAGTACTTTCAGATAGCAGAGTACCTGCAGCAAGTGATTTCATTAAGCAAAGCCAAGACATAATAAGGTCCCTCAAGGATAATCTACAACATGCACAGAACCAACAAAAGTTGTACGCTGATAGGAAAAGGACTAAAAGATCTTTTGAGGTGGGAGATTTGGTATTTTTTAGGTTGCAGCCATATAAGCAAAGCACCTTGAAGAGGAGTGGGGTAGAGAAGCTCAAGCCAAGGTTCTATGGGCCTTATAAGATCATTAGGAAGGTAGGAGAGGTAGCTTATGAATTGGAGCTCCCACCAAACAGAAAAATACATAATGTTTTCCATGTCTCTTGCCTGAAGAAGGTTCTATGCTAGAAAACCATAGTATCTACAGAATTACCACCTCTTGATGATGACGGGAAATTAGTCTTAATACCAGAAGAGGTTTTGGATACAAAAGAGAAAAGATTGAGAAATAGGAGCATCACAGATCATTTGGTCAAATGGAAAGGATTACCATTGGAGGATGCAACTTGGGAAGGAGCACATATTATTGAGCATCCCAACCTTCATTGCTTGAGGACAAGAAATATTTGGGAGGGAGGATTTGTCATGTCCCCTTTTCAAATAATTAAAAATAATAATTTTTGCTAAGGTTAGCAGGCTCAAAAAGTAAAGTTTCAGGAAAAGGGGCTAATCTTTGGAAACCAATGGATTAATAAATTATTATTATTATTAAAATATGTATTATTGACCCCTCTTGGTCATGATTTAGAGTAATGCCCTCTTTTAAAGGGGTTTGGAGGCATTTTGGGCTCATTCTAGAACTTGATTTTTGCTCATTGCTTTGTTGTTCTTCAGAGGCTGCCAAACCTATGGAGAAGGAGACCCAAAGATGGGAGTTTGTAGGTTTCTAGGAAGGCTAAGGATGGAAGTTTGAGGTCATTCCACGTGCAAGCTCATGCGGAGTTTTCCCTTGTGCTGAACAGTGCAGATTTGTGAGTTTTCGAGTGTGTTTTTATAAGATTTTGGTGTTCCCGATTGAGTTTTTCATATCAGTTTGGGTTGCTGCTATATTGCAGCCATTTTGATGTTAAAATAGAGATGAATATATGTATTGGTTCATTATTCTACTTCTGTGATAGATTTTTAGTTTTGTATGGTGTTTTCGAGCTATTTTGTGTTGTTTTCAGGAGCCCAATGAGCATTGTATTTGTCCTCTATTTTGGAGCTATTATGTAAACTCTATATAGATCTGGAAATGTCATTTTTTAGGCCGTTATGCTAGTGAAATTTTTATAAAAATGTCTACTTTCAGATTTATCAATAATATGTGAAGCTGTGAAGTTTTTGGCACTATTTCGGGCATACCCGATTTGGGGTTTTATTGAGAAATTGCATAATCTTTCAAAGTGTTGATTGTTTGATTTAATAATCTGATCAGAGGATTTAAATATGATATAAAAATTAGAAAGGGGACATTTCACCTTGTTTCACCTTCTTGATGAAGAGAACTATAGAGTTGATGAACTACAATTGATTTAGAACCTAATTGAAGATCTGTGATTAGAGATCACCAAGTTGCTAATTAGATATGTAATATGATTAAATCAGTAATATGTTGTCATTGATGTCAACTAGTTTGATAACACTTATTTTGTAAGTTACTATAACTAAACATCTGTAGAAAAGGAGTAAAAGAGATGAAGAACAGAAATATCTACATGAGGAAGATGTATATGACAGATGAGGATAAAGAATACATTAAGTAACTTGTTGATGAGTCTATGACCTTATGTTATTGACTTGATTATGTTTCATTCATCTATGAAGAGGAAAAGAGTTGAAAGACACAAGGCAGTGCGGTCGGTTGATGAAGCATTATAGTATACACCGAGCAATGTAGTGTATACCGAGAACAGTATAAACCAAGCTTGTGTTCACCGACACATTTCTTTATTAACCGAGCAAGAGAAAAGAATTAAATGATTAGTTTAGCCGTTAAGGATTGATGAGTTGTAAAGTACATCAAAATTAGTGATGGAGATAATGTTTGTTATGAAGATCAACGGCTAGCATAATCCAAGGAAGATCTAAAGGATGAAATCAAAACGTGTTATCGGCATAACTACCGAGAAAGGTTTAAGTGAAAAAATGGACGAAGGAGAATAAGCGGCAAAATCTAATGGAGGAAAAGAAAATGGTTTACTTATCTATTTAAGAGATTAGAGTTTCATTGTGAAATGAATGCCGAAAGAAGCACTGCAAAATTGTCGCATGAACAAGCTTCATGTATGTCTGATCAAACTAGTTAAGGAGAACTGAACTACAGAGTTTACCGAGCATCAAAAAGCTATTACCAAGCGATAGTAAGTCATTGATTATTGTGATACAAAATTGTAATATTGATTAGAGGATTTGATTGAGCATAATATAGATCTGAATATTTGCAATTGAAGTTGTATTGTAATCAGATCAAACTGCTGTTACATTTTAACCATTGTAAACAGAGAAATCTCTTAACGGAGTGGACTTGAAAGTCTTATATGTTTCATTCATAGAATGAGCATTGTTATCCTCTCAACCCCAAAGTGACTGCTAGTTGGACGATAACAGTTGGTCTAAAATCTTGTAACAAGGTCACACCTAACAGTGTGTTTGTAACCTTTAACAAGGTTGGGTCTTCACCGACCTCACTTCAGAAGAGTGAACATTTTTGGGTTGACGGTCCTAGGTGGTTTTTCCCTTCACAAGGTTTCCACGTTAAATATTTTGTGTTATGTGTTCATTGTGGTGATTGTTTGTTATCATAATTTACATATTACATGTTAGATTTGGTCGGTAATTATTAGTTGTTAATTAATTGGTAATTGGTAAAAGCACAGACAGTAAAGTATTTTATGTTACCAAGCTGTAGAAGTTTAAGAAAATTGTTTTAGATTATACATTTTGATTTAGGACTGTGGATAATTGATTCACCCCCCCCCCCCCCCTCTCAGTTATTCTAACAATTGGTATCAAAGCTAAGTTGCTTGGAACAGAGTTTTAAGGACTTTGGCACAAAGGTCTCAAAATTTTTAAGAGGGAAGTGCCAAAGGTTAACAAGGATAACTTCACAATATGGAAAAGTCAAATGAAGTTGCATGTATCTGGGATTGGGAATTCTTCCCTAGATATGATGGAAAATGGATACCTTGCACCACCCACTGGTCCCTTGACCCTTGATCAATTAAGGGACAAGCAAGAACATAATGTTACCATGATGGAGATTGTTGCTACCTATTCAGATGCCGAATTTGAAGATATCAAGAACTGTACTACTACTAAGAAGATGTGGGATAAACTAGCTCTAATCTATAGTGGTGATGTGAATGTCAAAAGAGCAAGAGCTGAAAGCTTGAGAGGAAGATTTGATGACATGAAGATGCAAGAAGTTGAAAACATTGTGTAGTACACAAACAGAATAAAAGAGGTAGTTCACACTATTAGAGCATCAGATGGAGTTATTGATGAAGATACTATGGTAAGCAAAATTCCGAGAACCCTATTGCCTATCTATGCAATTAGAATATCTGCAATTCATGAAAATATGTCAGCACTGAACATCACACTCACTCTTGATAATCTGATTGGAAAGCTTACAACATTAGAACTGAATAATTATGATAATAGTGTTGCACCCAATGTTGAATCCGCTTTTATGACTTCTCTGAAGATTGGTAAGTCTAGTAGCAGAAATAATAATGATGATAGTGATAGCAATATTGATGATGATCTTGATGAACTTGAAGCTCTTATGGCCAGAAGGTTACCTAAAGGTAAAGGAAGGTATAGAGGCAAGTTACCTTTAGCATGCTTTAATTGTAAAGAAGTTGGCCACATTTCTGCTAGATGTCCACACAAGAAAGATGATAATAGAACCAAGGACCAATTTGAAGGAAGCTATGGGAGAAGATACAATAGAGGATACCAACACTACAACAGAGATAACCGAGAGAAGAATGACAAAGGCAAGAAGGTTTGCTACATTGTTGAGGAAGAAGATATCATCGATACCGACACTGATGATGATGTGGAGGTAGTATTTGTGGCAATGAAGGATGATTCTGAAGAAGATGAAAGGTATGTAGAGACAACACTTATCTCTAAGGTTAATAAGAATGATACATGGATTATAAATAGTGGTTGTACACATCACATGACTGGTAATGAAGAAAAATTTGATTATCTTGAAAAATACAATGGAGGATCTGTAAGAATGGGAAATGATGCACCTTGTATGGTAAGAGGTAAAGGATCCCTGATGATAAATGATGGATTAAAATGTGAAAATTCTTATTGGGTAAGAGGATTGAACTATAACTTGCTAAGTGTGGCACAACTGAATAATTCAGGCCACCGAGTTGCTTTTGAGAGAAAAAATGTGAAAATATTTGATGATGGAGGAAGACTTGTTGGAACTGGTACACAATCCAGAGGTAATCTATTTTATCTTGATAATGATCAGTCTTCTTGTTTATTGATGAAAGATGAAGATGCATGGTTGTGGCATAAGAGGTTATGTCATGTGAATTTTGATAACATGATTAAGATCAGTAAAAAGAAAAGAGATAGAGGTCTGCCTAACTTATCTAAGCCAGATCATGTTAAGTGTCATGAATGTCAGAAAGGTAAGATGACTAAGTCTAGTTTTAAAAGAAAATATTACTCAACAAAGAAGATACTTGAGTTGGTTCATACCGACCTATGTGGTCCTATGAGAACTCAGAGTTATTATGGAGACAGATACTTTATTCTTTTTGTTGATGATTATACAAGGTTAATGACTATCATGTTCTTAAAAGAAAAATCTGAGGCATTCAAGATGTTCAAGTGGTATAAAGCAAAAGTAGAAAAAGAGACTGGTAAAGATTTGAAATGCTTAAGATCTGATAGAGGAGGTGAATTTATCTTTGATGAATTTACTAATGTTTGTAATGAGCATGGTATTAAAAGACAGGTCTTTGCACCGAGGACACCCCAGTAGAATGGCATTGCTGAAAGGAGGAATAGGTCAATTGTTGACTGCGCAAGGACATTAATGATAGAAAAGAATGTTGCTCAAACATACTGGAGAGAATTCGTTAGCACTGTTGTCTATGTGCAAAACCGAGTGCAACTAAAGAAGGACACTAATAGGACACCCTATGAGTTATGGTTTGGAAGCAAATGTTTTATTCTAAAAAATGAGAGAAATGGAAAGTTTGACTCAAAAGATGATGAAGGGATATTTCTAGGAAATTCCAATAAAAGTAAAGCATACAAGTGTCTGAATAGAGTTACAAATAAGATGATTGAGAGTACTAAGGTTCGAGTTGATGAGTTTGATGATAAGAATGTAGAGGAAAGCAGAAAGGAACCTAAGGACTACAGTAGATTCACTTACATTGAACAACCTGAGTACCTATCGACGATGCAGACAGTGACAACTGGTTAGCAAGTGAACAATACTGAGGAATAGGAAAAAGAAATCGACGAGCAAGAAGGCCTTATTAAGAAAGCAAATGAACCTGCACAGGATGAACAAGAAAGAAGAAATCAAATACTAGCGAGTTTTGTCAGAAGACACCATCCTGAGACACAAATCATTGGAGATAGAAAAGCTGGCATGCAAACAAGGAGAAAAGCAAGACAAGGTACATGTCTAGTTTGTGAATATGAACTGAAGAATGTAAAAGTTGCATTAGAAAATGATGAATGGGTTAATGCAATGAAAGAGGAAATAGAACAGATAAAGAAGAAAAAAACCTGGACCTTAGTACCCCGACCTAAAGATAAGAATGTTATCGGTACTAAGTGGATATTCAGGAACAAGCAGAATGAGAATGGAGAAGTAATAAGAAATAAAGCTAGATTGGTATGCAAAGGATATGCACAGGAGGAAGGAATAGATTATGGTGAAACATTTGCACCTATTGCTGCTGCTACAAACTGTTCAAATATTGCATATATTAAACAAGTTCTGGAAGGTATGAATAAGATAATCACTGAGTCGGTGATTGTATACTGTGATAACACTAGTGCAATAAACATTTCAAAGAATCCAGTGATGCACTCTAAAACAAAGCATATATCAATTAAGTATCACTACTTGAGAGAACAAGTACAGGAGAAGCAAGTTAAGCTAGAGTTTGTTACATCAAAAGAACAACTTGCAGACATATTTACAAAGCCTCTATCGAAGGATACATTTGAATACTTGAGGACAAGACTTGGGGTATGTCCCCTATCTATCGATCACTAATGTGATCTAGATGTTGCATAAGCCTAATCTTATCATAAGATCATTCATGTTGATGCAGCATAGTTCACACTTTGGATCATGTCTAAGGTTGTGAAAAGTTGGAGAACTGGAACAAATTGGCATATCAGTATACAGAGATACAGAGTATGCATTGGACAATAGAGAGTTACTTGGCTACTATAGAGTTGTATGTTTATTTGTTTCTTTGGCATTGTTGTCAAAGGGAGAGATAAACAATATGAAACACAATATGCACTGATGAGAACTATCTAAGGGAGAGACAAATTGAAGAAAGGGAGAGCACTGAAGATCAGTTACTGAGAACAAAAGAAGGATCTGAAAGCTGAAAAAAAATTATTTGTAGAATGTCAAAGTTGCATTTGATAATGTTGTTGAGTAACGTAGTGATTAAACATATTAAGCTAGGGAGATCTTGTACAACATTTGTTCACAGAGTTGTAGAATGCATGTTTGGTATGTGTATGGTACATTTCATATTACTTGAGTTGCCATCAATGTCAAAGGGAGAGATTGATGAACTACAACTAATTTAGAGCCTAATTGAAGATCTGTGATTAGAGATCACCGAGTTGCTGATTAGATATGTAATATGATTAAATCAGTAATATGTTGTCATTGATGTCAACTAGTTTGACAACACTTATTTTGTAAGTTACTATAACTAAACATCTGTAGAAAAGGAGTAAAAGAGATGAAGAATAGAAATATCTACATGAGGAAGATGTGTATGACAGATGAGGATAAAGAATACATTGAATAACTTGTTGATGAGTCTATGACCTTATGTTATTGACTTGATTATGTTTCATTTATCTATGATGAGGAAAAGAGTTGAAAGACACAAGGCAGTGTGGTCGGTTGATGAAGCATTATAATATACACCGAGCAGTGTAGTGTATACCGAGAATAGTATAAATTGAGCTTGTGTTCACCGACGTATTTCTTTGTTAACCGAGCAAGAGAAAAGAATTAAATGATGAGTTTAGCCGTTAAGGATTGATGAATTGTAAAGTACATCAAAATCAACGATGGAGATAATGTTTGTTACAAAGATCAACGGCTAGCATAATTCAAGGAAGATCTAAAGGATGAAATCAAAACGTGTTATTGGCACAACTGTCGAGGAAGGTTTAAGCGGCAAAATGGACGAAGGAGAATAAGTGGAAAAATCTAATAGAGGAAAAGAAAACGGTTTACTTGTCTATTTAAGAGATCAAAGTTTCATTGTGAAATGAATATCGGAAGGACTGCAGAATTATCGCATGAACAAGCTTCATGTATGCCTGATCAAACTGGTTAAGGAGAACTGAACTGCAGAGTTTACCTATTACCAAGAGACAATAAGTCATTGATTATTGTGATACAAAATTCTTGATTCAGCATAATATAGATCTGAATATCTGCAATTGAAGTTGTATTGTAATCAGATCAAACTACTGTTACATTTTAACTATTGTAAACAAAGAAATCTCTTAACAGAGTGGACTTGAAAGTCTTATATGTTTCATTCATAGAATGAGCATTGTTATCCTGTCAACCCCAGAGTGACTGCTGGTTGGACGATAACGGTTAGTCTAAAATCCTCTAACAAGGTCACACCTAACAGCGTGTTTGTAACCTTTAACAGGGTTGGTTCTTCATCGACCTCACTTCAGAAGAGTGAACAATTTTGGGTTGCCGGTCCCAAGTGGTTTTTCCCTTCACAAGGTTTCCACGTTAAATCTTTTGTGTTATGTGTTCATTATGGTGATTGTTTGTTATCATACTTTACATATTACATGTTAGATTTGGTCTGTAATCATTAGCTGTTAATTGACTGGTAATCGATAAAAGCAGAGACAGTAAAGTATTTTATGTTACTGAGCTGCAGAAGTTTAAGGAAATTTTTTTGGATTATACATTTTGATTTGGGAATGTGGATAACTAATTCACCCCCCCTCTTAGTTATTCTAACAAGAGTATCCAGGTAGCATGAGTTCAAAATGTTATATGAGAAACAACAAGAAAGTTAGAGGTCATGAATTTGAGATTGGAGACTTATTCCTTGGAGCTAATCTGAAAAATCCGCAAGTGAGAGACAAGACATGAAAATTTGAGCCTAACTGGCTAGAACCCTTTATAGCCACTACAGCTTCAGGATCCAAACCATATCAACTTGCAACAACAAAGGGAGAGCCATTGTCAGATCCTTTCAATAGAATGCACCTCTGTAGGTATTATACATTAAAAAAAATTGCCTTGATGAAAACCTGGCAAATAAGCGTCTTGTTCTAAAAAAATTAAAGCAATAAAATAATAAAGGAAAACCATTCACCCTATCGTGAAAACTTGGAAAAAGGGTGCTTTAGATAAGTATTGTGGTTAAAACTTGGGAAATAGGCATCGTGCATAGGATTTGATGCTCCTCTATCTATCTTCACTCTATCTAACTTGTTAGACTATTATAGACATATCGGCTAATTACCTGTAATTGTCCTCTTATTATAGACCTATTCTATTGGCCTCTTATTACCTGTAATTGGTCGATATTTAGAGTCACACCATTTTGAAGCTAATATTACACCCAGGAATAATTTTTGCATTTGTTCCTTATGTATGGCCCAGAACTTGGCTCGAGACAATTTCCTAAACATGATTAACATATGGCCTCATTTTTACTAACACGTTGGAGGATGTCAAAAGTACATATTGAAAAGTCCTAAAAAATCTTTAAAATGATTAAAAGCCCTGAAAATAATTTAAAACCCTAAAAATTGAAAAACAATAAAAAAAACCAAGAATAGTCATCATTTTCCTATTCATCAATAAATTGTCCCTTGTAACAAGACACGTATGAGAAGATATAATTAGGAGACGTAAAACCTTGTTCTCAAAAAATCATGCATCAACATACACACTACCTAATTGAGTCAACAATTATGTAGAAACTTGTCATATCAATCTATCATCATCAATTGGTCCTTTGTGTATCATCATTTGTCAAAAACAAGGTGTATTGTGCTTGAAACTAGACATAATTCTCTTAAACGAGGTACACCATTCTTGAAACCAGACATCATGATTGTCCCATTGAACACAAACTATCAAATTTGACAAAAAGATCAAAATGCATGTTGGCACACCTTGTTTAGTGAGTCTTGTCTTTCATTGATTTCTTTTCACCATGTTCCTATGTTACTCAAAGATACCACTAAGTGATGAGAGTGGTCGGGATGGCTTGTGACCTTTTTGCTATGTCTTATGCTTGTGGTATGTTTTCATAAAATTCTAGGGCATCTATGTCTAGCATGTTTGTGTTGGCATGTTCACTTGGTGACTGTCGCACATACCTCAACCCTTAACATACATATGTTTTAGGATGGATTGAAGCATTCATTGTCTATAATGTTTTTCTTTTATGCAAAAGGGATCACATTATCACTCCGGCTTTACATGTCATAGCATGACACATCCATTTTGCTACAACAAATAAAGATCTATCATGGAAGAAGTGCACTTATGAAAAAAGTAAGGTTTCATCATTACTAACTTTCCTCATCTAGTTTGTGTCTCCTGCTAACACTCCTCTGGTCAGTCTTGTGGTCTTTTTTGGTCTAGTGCTCTGGTACACAAAAACAAGTGCATCTTGCATCCACAACATGTTAGGGTAAATGCATATCATAATCATCCATATCATATATTCATAGCACATCACATCCTACATATACATGTTAATACCATAATACATAAAGTTCATCCATGTAATTGCATACATAAACAAGGCATCAACATATGCATATAGAATCCACACATCATATCACAACATCATCAAACATGGAATCATATGAACATCATCATATAGGAAAATATACCATGCATACAACATTAGCATCATATACTCATCATCAAATCCATTGCATGTAGATATCATCATAGAAAGTTTCAAAGTACAAAGTCAATGTCATCATGTCAAGTGGAGCTCACAAGCTCAATGTGAGGTAGAAAATATCTACCAAAAAGTATCCAAAAAGGGGTGTCTTTTTAACCTAAGTATCATCACCCTATACTCTCTTGATCCTCCTTTCCTCTATCCTATCTAGAGGATGAAGCCACTTCTATCTCTAGTCTTATTTGTCCTAGCCTAGGTGGCCTCAGTGGTCCCATCACTCTCTCATTGCTTTGTGTGCTCTAGTAGTATGTCCTCTATGTGACTTTCTCTGTAATATAACTAATGAGTAGGATCGTGCCCTTCACTCCAGTGGTACCTCATTCTCATACAAACCCCTCCAATAGCTACCCTCCTAACCTAAATCTCCTAGAGTTCATGACATCTCTCATATGTTGATTTTTGAGATACTCTCAATCAACTTTTGGACTAACTTGTCTTCTCTATGTGTTGTAGCCAAAGTTGTGTCTTACGAGGCTATAAGTGTTATACTCTTCGTTTTCAACCAGTCCCTCTCTATTTTCATTATGAACCTCTCTATAATGAGAGTTTCTTTCTCAAATTGCAAAGTCTCTATCTGTCTATGAAAACTTGAAATCTGATCCCTTTGAGTCCTCACTATGGCTCTCAATGTACCATCATTTGGGATCTCCTTAATCTCCTCACCCACAACTATGTCTTGCATTTAAACATCCTGAAATGTGTTACACAACTATCTCATGCATTTAAACCAGTCTCCTCATCATCCTTCTTGGCTTTCTCCTCTCCCTCGTCCTATCCTTACCCAAGACCTCCTGGTTGTGGTATCACCCTAGGAACTAATACGTCTAGATCCATCAATGGTATAAGCCTATACTCTACAAACCATATGTCATACTTAGGTGTAATGCCCATGTCTACCACATTCGATCCTACTCCCCACTATCTGGGATGTAATTGACCAACTCTAAATATGCTATTTGCAGACTTATCACTAGTCTCTATGCCCTAACTGCTTTGGTAGAGAAAGTAAAGTATGTTTTACTTGTCAAGATGTCTTGTCGCTCCTCAAGTGATCTTTGTACCCACTATGGCAACTATATCTTAATGATTATCTATCTACATGTAGTGTGCCCAATGAGATATCTCTCTTGTCTACAATAGGGAAGGTGTTTAGTAACATCGTCCAAGAAAGGGAAATCCCTATATGGTCTGCATGTGAAATCTCTCAACCTGTCTAGCTCATGCCTCTAATAGAGTGTGTCCTAAAGGTCCTTGGTGTAATGCACCATTAGAACGATATATATAGGGTAAACCTAGGCCCAATTGTCATTTGTGATAGGTTGAAACACTACTGTGTGCTCGAATGCCTAGACCTGTAATAGTGTCAAAACACAATTGATAGTCAACCCTCCTCTATAAGCTAACTGATGCAAATGGAAATATAGCATGTCAAGGATACATGGCCCCTAAGCATAGACGGTCCCCTTGAGTGTCATACACTCTAATACAAGTCCCCAACCAATAGAGACACACGACCTTCAAGGAAAACTTTAAGAAACCCCTCCCTAGAAAAAGTGTAAAATCCAGGCGAATCCTACATTATTTTGGGTCAAAAAAAATAATATTGTTGGCGAATTTTTTAGTTTGAAAGGAAAAAATATTTGTATTGGTGATTTTTTTTCAATTGTATGAAAATTCTATAAAATATTGTCAAATCTTTCATTATTGAAGAAAATCACGATGACAGGAACACATACCTAGAAATCATCATTATTTGACGTTGCCCCCAAACCCTACTTTTTGTAAATGTTTGATGATCTGAGATCAATGGCAAGAATTTTATTTCAAACCAAGGTTTTAAAGGACACAAAGATTCCCCCAAAAATCTCAAGTTACTGACTTTCTCATCTCTCATTTTTGTGAACTACAATTTCTAGTATACTTTTCCATACATTTTCAAATTATCCTTGTGCTTTGACATATTTGTCCACTTGTCAATACAAAGAGCAACATCCAATTAGAGGAGAAGAAAACAATGGAGTTGAATGACAAGTTTGCAAAAGTTTTATTTGTATTTTATGTTGATTTATGCAAATTTAATTTCACTCCATTAAGAGATTAGAATTTCAACTAACATGATTGAAGAGCTTTTTGTAGTTGGCTAATTGTATTTTATATATAATCCCAGTGTTTTCGTGATCTACACATACTAACTTCCTTGGCAATACACAACATATTTAAAGGACTTGGCCTTTCCAAGAGGAACACAATTGTCAACTGACACTTGCAACTACTCGAGAGTTACAACCAACTTAATACAAACAATTAATACATTGTTGGATAACTAATATTATCAAACAAAATAATAGGCATTGCATGTCAACTACACATAGGCAATAAAAACCAATCTTTGCCAAACACTAGTTAAGACACTCACCCTTAATTATGATGAATTTTGATCACTAAATTAAACAAAAACCACCACTTGTAATGAAGTGGAAATCACATATTTGCCAAACAGATGATAGAAATTGATAAACTAATAGGTGCCTCTTTGATTTTTGAAATAAAAAACATCAATAATTAATCTCAACAAGGTTGGAGAAGGTTTCAAACTAGAAAGCACTACAAATCAACAAGCTATGATGTGATGTTGGAGTAATGCTCCCAAATTGGCCAGATCACAAACGCAAACACTTCCACAAAAAGAAATGAATTCACCAAGATTTGAAATAAATTGATTAAGATTCAAATTAATGTACAATAGCTTTGCTTATGAAGGCAAGATCATAAATAAGTAGGTGGAACTACTAAAACCAAAAAACTACTTGATAATTAAACATTAATTGATTATCTAAATAAACTTAAGCAAGTAAATAAATAAATCCTTATTTACTCCAATAACAAATTGGAAACATAGATAAACAATAAACATCATTGTTGACGCTTGCACCAGACCAAACAAGTAGTAAACTAAGATGAACCAAAAATGATAGCATTATATAATAAGATCGAAGATTTGCTAACTCGTCAAAAAATAAATTGTGGTGAATATTCACCAACAAAGAAAAGATATCACAAGGTCTAGGTTAGACAAATTGTACAAATTCTAAAGCAACCATAACCATCACATATAAAATAAGGTCATTATCAAATCACCAAGGTATTTCTTTTTCAGAATTTTAAACTTATATATTTTACCACTATATTTAAATCATTTTGATAAAAATTTGATCAAATTTGCCTAATGTTATAAAATAATGTCACTACTAGTAAATATTTGTAAGGTAGGTTAAGATTATATACATAAAATAAACATTTTAATATATATATACAACATTTATATATGAACAACTGTTTAAACTTTAAATTATATTTCATGTATATAGTTTTGAATATCTTGCAGTTATAATATAGATTCTAAGTTTATAAGAATCCTATTAATCTCTAAACTTCAATTATTCCATAATGAAGAGATTCTTACTGTCTTGCAATTGACGAAGAATACATGTAACTATTTAAAAGCATCATCGAACTTCTTAAAAAATATAAAAATCTAATGAGATTTGAAAAAAATCCTAGCAAAATACCAAGCCCAGTTGAAGAAAGCGACAATACTCTAAAAGATTTTTCAAGAGATTTTCAAGCTTGAAGACCATGTTACGTTGTCAAAAAAATATGTAAAGAAATACGCCGTGATTGTTACTACTACACCAAATAGAGTTCTCATTCAAGATCCAAACAATGGCAGAACTTGTCATTGTTAATAACAATTTGGAAACATGGGCAAACAATAAATGACAAGGTATACAACTAAACGGAGCAAAGAAGCATCGAGTGAACTGACAGCAAAAAAAAATGACGAAATTAGATAATAATAATACGAAATAAGCTGAAAATAGTATGTATAAAATCAAATCAATTAATACCGAATGAAATCAATTATAAAATGCGTAGAAACAAAAGAACGATGTTGTATGTGCAATACAAATACTTGGAATAAAGTGTAAACCTGCAAATCGATAAAGAAGAGAGAACGCAACAAGGCTAAAAGAATAAATTATAAACCTCCAAATCACAAAGAAGAAAGGAATCAACAAAGAAGAGAGAAAGTAACAAGGTTAAGTAAAAATGAGCATTAAAAAACAATCAATCAGTTAAGAAAGACAATAAAAAATGTTTGGACAAGTATTGACGCCTGTGAAAGCTTGAAAGTGCAAGGAAAAAAAATGTCACAACTTAGAAAGAGAGTAAATGTGTCAGCAAAATAATCAGACAGACTTGCAATCGTCGAAGAGAAAGTGCAAAGTTGATGCGTTATATCATTCATGAAGTGTACCACGAAAATTGTTCTTGCATGGTGATGAAACACTGAATGGCCTCCGTTCCAATTTAGCCAAGCTAGAAATTAGATTATAATCAACAAAAATCTAAGTTTAACAATTATATTAACTCAAAAAGCAACATTGACATTTGGAAGCTCAAGTTGAACCAACGTTAATTCTTCAACCTTTCTATATGATATAAAAAGAAAATGAAAAATAAGGCCATAATGTTCAAATAAATAAACATAAAATAACTTGAGTTGGATTCTCTCATCTTGACAGTATTTCCCCAAAAGCTTTGCCAAATAAGACTTGTGTCGTGTTCGTCCCACGGTAGTAGCATGTTGGGAGTGCTTCTATTTTTGTATCAAAAATTGTATTACGGTAACTAGTTTAAATTGATCATTCTGAAATAGCACTGTAAAAGAGTAAATAGTTAAAGTCAAAGTCGTCAAAAATCTTAACAGAAATCCATTGATACGAAGGCCATGACAGATCACCATATACTTTTTCAGCTTCCTACAAACAAAACCATAGAGAGCAGTGCCTCGAATATATTGATGCGTTGTCATACTCGTTTGAAACCAGGAACGCCAAAAACTAAAACGGCATTTGTAAGTTGCGACATGACAATGAAGAAATTCCAAGACTAAGTGATAAATTAATGCTTTATTACAAGGGGAAAGTAAGGCAGTTGTTTCGGTCACTGCCAAGAGAAACACCAATTTGATGTATCAGAAGCCTACCAAATCTCCCCCACTACCTCCCAACAAGTCTTCCCACAAGGCATTTCACAAGGGGATTGGTTTTCCGTTTACCTTAAAATATATATTGATCTTAGCTTTTTAATTCCAATAACCAAACAAAAATTTAAGCTTACAATCTTTATCAATCATCCTGATTCTGCCTGCAAGCTTACTATAATACAAAGATTAATTTTCTACAGCGAATGAGACATTGATTGTCATTTAATGAATTGGCAAAGAGACTGTCCATTAGGTTTGCATAGAAATTTCATGAAGTGGATGATACTTTCCTGTATAGAAAAGCCAATTATCCTCTGCGGAAAAATTTATAGGATGTGATTACCAAGAGATTAAAAACCGCAAAATTTGAGTTGACAGGTTGTAGCTTGACAAATAGAAGATGAGCATAAATTAAATTTTCTGAAGGTTTACATGCAAACAACTATTTGTTCTTACACAAAAGCTTTGTTCTTCCATTTGCGTAAGAGACACCAAAGTATACATTTTGAATCCACTTCCCCAAGATTTCCTACATATGCCATAACCGCAGCCAATCTGTAAACTTGTGTATTGTTAAAGCCCCTGATACCGAATTTCAATGAGAAAAATGAAAATGCCCACTACAAAATCCAAAGAGCCAAAAACTAGATTATGCTGCTTACATAAATAGTATGATAATCTGTGTCCAAAGCAACGTCAATATGTGTCCTTTGAGTCCATTGTCAACCTGTTAATTTCTCGAACAGCAGAACTTACAGCATATAAAGTCATTTTCTTAACCTGTTCCAACATTGAACTACATTAACAATAAGAAAGAACACTATTAAAATGATTTCATAAAACATGTTCCTAGCTAGGAAATCACCTCTAACTTATCCTCCTTGGCCCTATGACTCTTTGGCAGCAAGCGGAATTCCTCTGTCAAATGCACACACTGTTGTACATTTTCCGGTGATACAAAATCCATTGCTACCTTTATACATGACTGCAAAAACAATGTAGGTAATCAGCAAATATAATGTCAAATTTTAAAAAGAACTAAAATCTCAACATGAATAAATAGCCATTCAAAATGAGTCTTAAAAGGAATGGAAAAGAACAATAAATATCATTTGCTGATACTTCAAATTTTAACATCAAATCCATTGCTACCTTTATACATGACTGCAAAAACAATGTAGGTAATCAGCAAATATAATGTCAAATTTTAAAAAGAACTAAAATCTCAACATGAATAAATAGCCATTCAAAATGAGTCTTAAAAGGAATGGAAAAGAACAATAAATATCATTTGCTGATACTTCAAATTTTAACATCAACCGTTATGCCCTCGAGAGTGGAAATGGTAGGCAAAGGCAAATAAAGCAATTTATGTCTAGTCATATATTTGGTATTACGATCTGGCTAATTTCCTGTTTCTCAGGGTACCGGTTGTCTCAATTCAAAATGTTTTGGAGCTTTCTCCCCTTTAACACAGAAAATTCTCTAAATTTTGAACATTTTAATTTTTTGATTTGCTTCCATTATTGTTCTTTAAGCATATCAGTCATTTCTTTAAAATAAACATCAGCCAGAATAACACGTTTTTGCTATCAAAATCAACCACAAATAAACAGAGATGTAACTAGCCAAACTACTCCACAAAGTGGCTATAATGCATGTCTCAAACCCAGTTTGTACAAAACATTGAATATGATGTATCCAGACTAAACAAGTATAGCACAATGTTCCAACCATCAAACATAATATTTCTTCTAAGATTTTTATAGCTACATTTTTTGTAAGAAAGAAATAATACATTCGAACTGCTACATCCATCGTAGAATTAACATTAAAAAACTACTCAAGAATAATTTTAGGATAAATTAAACACTGTAGGGATGAATTACAAATCCATGTTGAAAGTCACCCCTAATAGAGAAGCAGAATGAGTTGCAAAAGAAGCTGAGAGGATAACATTTCATGGGGAGCAGTCTGCATTGCCTCAATCTCCAGCTTCATGATAGTACAGGATACCTCATTTTATATGAGCTTGACATTAATTCGAAAACCACAATCTCTTATGAAAGAAAACCAAAATAAATGACTTCAAAAGAAAGAAAAAATATTTTTAGTTTATCAGAACTACCTAATTGCGACTTTTTGGAGAGCAAAGCGTTGTTGTGCATTTATCTCCGTGTCAATGTTGTAGAGTATATATCAATATATATGATTTCATTTTATGATCAATATATTAAGTAGTTAATGGTCAATAATGTAATATTAAGTCTAGTTAGATAGTTTCTAAATTAGTCTTCAATTATCAATTGTAGCTCTAGGAAACATTGTCAATGTCATTGCCTAAATATGTACATTTTATTCTTTGAATAAAATCAAGTAATTACCATTGTCTAAAATGGTATCAGAGGCTAGCATCTATCCAGCCATCAGATACTTAAGGCTTATCAAGGAGAGTTTAAAATAAAAAATTTAAGTCCCTCCTTGGTAAGATTTATGTTTCTGATGGCTGGATAGACATTTCCGTATCAGAGTGGATAGAGAAATTTAAAAAATTGAAAATTTTTCTAATTCTAAAAGTTTCCAAACAGAAATTTTTAGTGAAAAATTGTTCAAAAACTTTTCAAACCTTTCTTTGAAGATTTTTCTTCTAAATCCATTTTTCCTTGCCATTTTCAAGATTTTGTAACATGTTCTCTAACCCCCATTTTCTTCTATTCAACATTATTTAAGCTGCCGCTTTTTCTCTTTTGGGGGCTTTCTCCCAAGTGTCGTTTTGTATTCCACGTGTTTAAGTGCCACGTGATCTGGTCCCATTAAGCTACAAACAGTTCCAATCTCCCGTGTTTCACAAAGTGTGTGCAAACTGTTTTTTAGACAGCATTTTCACTGCATTTTGGGCGACCAAAAACCCATTTTTCTCTGAGTTTGTTTTAAAAGGATTCTCAAAGCTGCACCATATTTGGATTACAGTTTGTTGTTTATTATGCTCAGGATTTCTCAACAGCAAAATATGAGTTATTTTTTACAAGTATTTTTCCCGGCTTTTTAAAATGTGTGAATAAATTCTTCTTCTGGGCAGTCGACCTAGGCTTTCAGGTTGTTTCAGCAACTTTCTGTCAAATTCTTTTTGGTGTTTTATCTGCAGCGGCTAGGGTTTTTCATTTCAGCAAATCTTTCTAGGTCTTCAGAAAATTTTATGGGTTTTCAATGAAAACCTATATGTGCCTTGGAATTCATGCTAAGGTTTATCTGTCTTGGGATTTGTGCCTGCAATCTCAACAAGCCTCTATTTTCTTTGCATTGAAATTCGTCCTACAGGTTCCGTGCAATCAGAGTTTCAACCTTATTTGTTTATCTCGTTTTTCATGCTTTGACAAGTGTGAAAGATGGCCTCTTTGACAAACATATTGTTCAAAGGAAGTCAAAAGTTCAACAATCATATCAACAAAACCTCGAAGCAATGGATGATGACAATTATTGAATATTGGTGCCTTGACCAAACTGTCATGGGCAAGTCTTCTCGTCCTACGTCAGGTCCAGATCAGGATAAATTTGAAGAGAGAAATTGAGAAACTGTGATGCTCATTATATTATCGATCATAGACAATCAGCTCCCTCAAGCTCCCTTAGGCAAGACAGCTACTAAAATGTGGGATTATTTGAAGGGCCTACATGAAACATCTGACAAGAGCCACACATTTTTTCTGAAAAAAACGCGCTTTTCCCAATCATGATGGATGAGCATGTCCCTGTAGGAACATCTCACAAAAATCAAGAAAATCGATGATCTATTGGAGGTGATTGGTCGGACAATGGAGGAAGAAGACATGGTAGTAATCACTGTAAAAAGTCTACCAAAGTCTTATCAACACTTTTGAGAGACTCAACATTACATCAACTAATGTTGACTTGAAGTTTCCAAATCTTTACACCAAACTTCTACAGCAGGATTGTTGGAGACAACAATTCAGTAGTAGTGCTACTTCATCATCCACAGAACAGGCCTTCACAGCGAATTCCTTTGCTCAGGACAAAAGGGAACAGTCAATTCTCTCAGCAGAAAGGCTCAGGTCAATCCTAGGACAGCTCCAAGAAGAACATTCAGTGCAATTTATGCCACAAGTATGGTCACATGAAGAAGGATTGTTGACAGCAGTTGGCTTCCTAACACAAGCAGTAGGGAGGATCTCAGTAGAAGGCCAATGTAGCAGAGCACACTAAGGACAATGATCAGGGGTCTTCTTTCTATGCATTTATGGCCAAACACCCGACAAATCACATCAAATTGTCTACTTGGTACATCGCCTCTGGTGCTTCTTGGCACTTTACCCATCATCGGGATTGGTTCGATGATTATACAACATTCACTGATTCGATCATTTTTGGAGGAGAAGAGTTTACTATTGTCAAAAAGGCCAACGAGCAAATTCAATATGGAGGGATGAATTTAATTTGTGTCCATGTATACTACATCAACCTCCTCTATGTCAGTCAGATTATGAGACACTCTCCTCAGTTGGATGTGGTATTCAGTTCACACAAATGCAGTATTGTTGATCAGGAGACTCGCACTACAATTGTTGTGGGTATTGAGGATCATGGTCTTTATAGACTCACTAAACTGGTGATTCTCAAGAGCATGCCATGACAGCCAAAAGTTCTTCCATTAGCAATCTCTGGCATCAGTGGTATGGGCATCTAAACATACACTCTCTCTCAGCTAGTTTGAGCGGATCTTGTGGTTGGCTTACCAGAGATTTACACTCTGAATCGTGGAGTTTGCAAAAGCTTGTCGAGCTAGAAAGTAGCATCAGACTCCATTTTTGGATGATGATCCTTGGCGAGCTTCCAGGGTATTACACTTGGTTCATGTTGATGATTGTGAATCAATGAACACTCCTTCGGTTACTAGGTCCAAGTATTTTCTATTATTTATTGATGATTTTAGTTGTACAATGTGAAAGTATTTTCTTAAACAAAAATCAGGTGTTTAGTATGTTTTAGAAGTTTAAGGCATTGGTAGAAAAAGAGTCAAGTCAACAAATAATAACTCTTAGAATAGACAATGGGGGAGAATTTTGTTCTTCTGATTTCTCCAACTTCTATACACATCACAGTATCAAGCATCAACTTACCATACCTCATACCCCTCAGCAGAACAATGTGGTTGAATGGAGAAACTGCACAATCACTAAAAGATGGCTTGGTCTATGTTGGAACATAAAAATGTTCCAAAGAAGTTTAGGGCAAAAGCAATCGACGTTGTTGTTATCTTTTGAATGAGTCTCCTCCAAAGACTATTAAAAGGAAGACTCCAGAGGAAGCCTAGTTTGACAAGAAGCCTAAAATCGCTCACTTGAAAGTCTTTAGCCCTTCTACTTATGTTTGGATTCCAAATACCAAGCACTCAAAACTGGATTCCAAAAGCCAGAAGCTCATGTTCACATGATATAGTGAAAATCACAAAGCATGTCGACTAATTGATGTAGACACTGATCATCTCATATTCAATCGAGATGTTGTCTTTGATGAAGAACGAGGGCATTTTCAGCTCTCCTCCTATTGTGAGTCTTGAGCATTCGCCTTTGCAAGATAAGGATTTGGGTGTTAGTCTCCCATTAGCTCTACCTAATGGGAGGGATTCAAATGATTCTAACTTTGAAGTTGTGGAGCCCCAAGCATGATATTCCACCACCCAACTTTCTTCAAGAACTTGAGTGGATCTACATCCTAATGAACCTGTTCCAAGCAATCCAAGTCCAGTTGTTCCTCCTAAATCTGATGTTTGTACTTCTACTATCTAGCCGAAATAGTGGGCCAAGACTATAGGTGATCTTCATGATGATGAGCTCATTGAGGGTAGATTGTCTAGAAACAAGAGCAAACAATAGAATATTGTAAACTTTGCTCTTATGGCCAATATTCATAGTGTTTATGAGCTTCAATCCCATTCAAAGGCTAAAGGTATTCCTATGTGGGAACAAGCTATGGAAGTAGAACATCATAGTCTTTAAAAGAACAACACTTACGTCCTTTTTGATCTTCCCTAAAAGAAGAAGCCAACTAGTTGTAAATAGGTGTATCGAGTTAAGTACAAGCTGATGGAACCCTTGATAAATAAAAGGCTTGGCTAGTTGCTAGAGGGTTCTCACAAAAAGACGTCATTGATAAGGGGATTTTTGCTCCTATGGCCAAAATGAGTACCATTCGACTTGTCCTTGCCCTTTCACCTCAGTTTGGATGCAAAGCCCACTAAATGAATGTCAAGGGTGCATTCCTCAATGGTGACTTTCAAGAAGAAGTCCATATGACACAACCTCCTAGTTTCAAAGTTGCTAGTAAAGAACACCAGGTATGCAAACGGGTGAAAACATTTTGTCCTAAAACAAGCTCGTCGGGCTTGGTATTTGAAGATTGAAAGTACCCCAATGATCAAGGCTTTCAGAGGAGTCCTTTTGACTCTAATTTGTATGTTAAAACTACTGGTGGTGACATACTTCTACTTGTCATCTATATTGATGACTTAATATTTACAAGTAGTTTAACACTTTTGATTGAGCAGATCAAACAAAGTCTGCGCTAGTCCTTTGACATGACAAATCTCGGACTTTTGCATTACTGCTTAGGTATTGAGGTTTGGCAAAGAGATGATAGTACTTTTATATCTCGGTCAAAGTATGCCAAGAGTTTGCTAGAAAAATTTCAGATGCAAGATTACAAATATACATCCACTACTATGGAGAAAGGGCTCAAATTATCTACCAAATCAAATTTAGCTTTGGTGGATGAATCCATGTTTAGGCAACTAATAGGCAGTCTCATCTCTCACTGCCACTAGACCTAACCTCAATTTTGTTGCCAATTACACGTCTCGCTTCAAGACAGCCCCTAGAGCTGAACACTTGGTTGAAATGAAGCATATGTTGTGATATGTGAAGGGAACTTTGGATTTTGGGATTCTATACAAGCGAAGTAATGATCCTAGACTAATTGGTTTCACAGGCTCAAATTGGGTAGCATTTGTTGATGAGAGGAAATCAACGTCTAGGTATGTCTTCAGTCTGGGCACAGGTGCAGTTACATGGACTAGCAAGAAACAGCAAGCAGTAGCTCTTTCCTCAACTCAAGTTGAATTGGGGAACTAAGGCGGTTTGGCTTCAAAGAATGCTTTCTAATATGCACATGCCTCAATAAAGTCCTTCACCTCTCTTTTGTAACAATCAAGGGGGGGTGATCAAACTTGCCAAAAATCCTCTCTTCCGTGAGTGGACCAAGCATGTTGAGATTCATTGTCATTACAACCGCAAGCTTGTTGAACACGGATCGGTACAATTGCAATATGTTCCAACTAAGGATCAGATTGCAAACAAAGTTTGTGAAATTAAGGGGGCACCTTGGTGTACTTGACAAATTGACCATTAAGGGAGGGTATTAGAATAGTATTTACATATTTATTTAGTTAATGGTCAATAATGTAATATTAAGTCTAGTTAGATAGTTTCTAAATTATTCTTCAATTATCGATTGTTTCTTTAGGAAAAGTCAATGTAAATGCCTATATATGTACATTTCATTCTTTGAGTAATATCAAGCAATTACCATTGGGTATCCACAAAAAAAGTCTTTTAGGGGAGAAATCAATAAAGGAACTACGAGATTTGTTTCAAACTCAAGATTTACACAAGAATATTTGGATTTAAAACAAAAAGGTTAGACACCTCTTGTTATTTAAATTTAAAAAATATCTCAATGGCATAGAGAATATATAAACAAAATAAAACTCAGAGTTTAGCCTTTGAATTGTGGAATATAAATTTTGTTGTCTATGTTCATATCACTAATGACATCACATTGCATAATGCATACTTAATAGTGCATAATAATAACTAGACACTAACAATTTTCAAATTTTCAATTACAATCTAATTTGTACAAACTCAACATGGAAAATAAGTTCAACATTTCAAAAAATCAAACACCGTCAATGACTTCTTTATACAAAGCGAGCTCCACTAGAAGGTTGCAGGTCCTAATGATGAAACTTGTAAGTCAGAGCCTCTTCCAAGTCATTCAACCACATCACTCTCATAGAGTTCCACTCCTTAAAAAAGGCATAATCATTTGCAATCTACTCAAACTCTTCATCAATTTTGTCAAAATCAATTGACTAGTCATCCTTGAGAATATCTACTTTTGTCCATATAAAAATTAGTCTTGGCAATTAAAAGTTTAAAAAAACATAAAAATACAACTATAACTATGCTTGCAACTATATTAAAATTCTAACATAAAATCTGAAATCTAATATGCCTTTGACATTCCTAAAGATCCTCTTTGCTATGCCCAACTATCAATATTGAGCAAAGTTGCATGGTCGTGGATATGGATTACCGATACAATATTGCATACAGATACAGCCATTTTCCAAGACCCCTCATATGGATACAGCAAGATATGGCATTCATAAAAAAAACATAAAAATATATATATCACAAAAATAAAATTATAAAAATCTCACATTTAGATCTTAATTTTAATTTCTAAAGTTTAATTTAAAAAATTATAATAAATAAATATAAAATCAATTATACAACTAATATTTATTCCTTCATATAATTTTCAAATCCTTTAAAGAAAACTGGTTATATTAAAATATAATTGTAAAAATAAAAATAGAACATTCATATAAATTAAAATGAAATAAAACTAGAATATTTGTATTTGAATAAAATAGAATATTTATGCTCATGAATGGGCTTAGTTGGGTTAAACCAATGTCTATGGTGTCGGAGTCTATTGTGTGGTCTAAACCAAAGGATGGGTGGTAAAAAGTAAACTTTGATGAGGCCTCATAGGGAAATCTTGGCCCATCAGGTACAGATTTTATTATTCAGGATTGGAGAGGCAACACTATAGCGTGGTAGAAGCAGAGACAGCTTTAGTGGTTGTTAAGGTGGCAAGAAGTATAGGGCCATCGAAACTACATCTTGAGGGGGATTCACAAAATATTATTAATGCAATCATCAAAGGTGCATTGCAAGCTTGGCATTTGCAGAATTACATATTGGTGCAGAATTAGACCTTATGAATGATTTTAGAATTTTGCATGTGAAAAGAGGTGGTAATAAGGAAGTAGACACACTTTCGAACTAGGCCCTATCCTTTACAACTAAAGGGAAAATTCAAATTGAGGATTTTGGAAATTTGAAACTTTGAGAGAGTGAAGTTACCGTTAAATATAATAAAGAAAAGGAAATTATAAAAGGTGGTAGGCAGGTTGGCGGCATTGTACGGGTGCAAAGAATTAAATTTGGTGAGAATGCCGAAGTGACAGTGAATGTATCGGGAGGACATGCATTTATTTTGAGGGATGTCCCAAAAATCTGTTAAATCTCCCCAAAGTTTTTCATAACTCACATTGCAGGTAATGTGGTCTGGTTCAGTGGTTTGAAAATGGAAACTATGTTTACCTTTCAAGCAACGAAACAACAAAATCCATTTTTTGGGCCGGCGACTAATAGGAGATTAACCGGCATGTTTCTGTTTGAGGATCCCAGGCTAGTGGATAGTGTGGAAATGATTTTAAGAGACATGTTCAATCAGGTTAAAAACCGACATAGGACGAACAAGGATGTGTACTCTACGATAATGGCATGGGGTCTAAAATTGGGTGAGCCAGTGGAAAATGTCCTAACGATCATTCAAACCATAGAGCCTGCAGAATTCCTTGGAGATTTGGATCCCATCCTTGAAAGATCAGTACTTGGATTGGGAATGGATTTTAAGGAAAATCTGGTGAATGTCAAGAAGGTGGAGAACACCAAATTTATTCCATTCGTCTGGCAGTTTGAGGAGAAAAAGCGCCAAAAATGTTTTAAAGAAGCTCGTAGGGCTGGAAAACTTTGAAACCAGTGATAATGATTAGGTAATTGGATGAAGAAATTGAAGAAATGAAATGCAATGCTGGGATGGCTGAGGTGGAGGTTCCCTAGAGGAAACGGTCACCAAGAAATGGACTAAGGGGACGTGAGGCTGGAAGCGTGGAGATGTAAGGCAGCTGATGGCGCAAGTGGAAACAAAGAAGAGCTTGAGCCAACAAGCCAAATCCCGGGTGCTCTTAAGCATTTTCTGATCTTCTTTTTTGTTTAATGCTTTTATTGTAATTATGCCATAAAAACTGTAGCGAGGGTGGTTTTGGTGAGTGTTGGGCATAAAACCTGCAATTTTGTTCTTGATAACAAGTTGAAATCTCTGTAATGACTGCAAAAGTGATGGTGTGGGGTTAGGGTTTCAGTTGGTAAATCTAGTAGCTAAATGTTTTTAGCAAACAGTGGTTCGGCGAATGTGATTGGGGTTTTTTGTGGGATGTTAGATCTTAAACTTTTCATGTAAAGCTCCTTTTATTTCATTAATAAAACTATAAATCTGTTACCCTGAAAAAAAAAATATTTATATTCAAATTAAGAATTTAGGTTGATTTTTAAAAATATACTATATTTTCAAGGTTACCCCAAATGTTTCCTGGACAAGGACAGCAAGGGACAAGGGGATGGATTTCTGGGACATTAACATTTTTGGCTAATTTTGGGGACTGGTATATAAATAAAGGGAAAATTTAAAACATATAGAGAAACTTGAAATGTTCATACAAAAACATGGATAAAGCATGCACATATACATTATAGAACCTTAATGTATAATATTTGTATTCAGGAACCAGAATTCATTATCAATACTCAATATTCATTCAAAATTCAAAATTCATTGTCAAGACGCAAAACATTATTAATAAATAAAAATTAATAAGTGATTGAATTGTTAATGGGCAGAATTGGGTTCATTCATGCAGTCAGGAGGCCTTAAAGGATAATGGGAGCCTATGAAGCAAGGATGGATCAAATTGAACTTTGATGATGCATCAAAAGGTAATATGGGCCCTTCAAGAGCAAGTTTTGTGGCAAGAGATTGGCAAGAGAATATTCTGATGATTGGAGCTAAACATCTTGGGGATGGGACAAATAATGAGGCAGAAGTACAAGTGGCCCTTAGTGCAGTGAAGGCAGCTAAAAGGCTTAATGTGGATAGACTTCAATTGGAAGGAGATCCATTGATCATTGTAAATGCAATCATTATAGGGGAAATTGGAAAATGGTACTTGAACAAGTATATAAAGAAGATTAAATCACTAATAGGATCCTTTGCAGATTTTAAAATAACTCATGTTAAACGTGAAGGGAATGAGATAGCTTACACTTTCCAAAGTTGGTCTAACCTTAAAAAACTTTTTGAGTGATGAGTTTATAACGATTTATGGGATGTTGATGCCAAGGAGTTGAATCTAGATCCAATGATGGCTAAAATCATTTTATTTGATGAGGATTAATGGCCTTTCTTAGGAATTTGTGATCCCATTAGAGAGTGGGGCCTTAAATATTTCAAAAGGATGTTCGAATTTGAAAATAAAGTGGTTTTAAATTCATAAAATCTGCTCAATCAAGCCTATCTGCTAGCCATTATCTAGCAAGATACGAAGGATCATGAAATAAAGGAAGGTTGCAATCATTAAGTTGCAAGATACAATTAGAGGTGGCTTCATTTATGATTGAGTAGAGTGACATAATGGCTTCCCCAGTTGAGGTAAATGTGTATGCCATTTGAAGTACCATGGCACTCGTGTTAGCGAAGCGTCTAGATGAAGCTTTGGAAAAGCACGTGAGAGGGTGGTGAGAGAATTTATATTTGCAAAGAGACCTATTTGCGCATTGTTGATTATCTGTTTTGCTTGAAAGTTTGGCATTCAAGGCTTTGTGCAGTGAGATGGAAGCTAATTTTACATTGCGCACTGCAAGCCCACAACAATGCTTTTTGGGGGAGGTATCCTAGAAAAGGACGAAGAGAATTTTCTCCATTGACAACACCCAATTTTGACAAAAAATTAATCTTTACAATGAAGAAAATTAGAATTCTTAACAAAGATATAGGTCCAACATTGATATTGCCTCCATGATGTTTATGTGGGCTCTGGAGCTTGGCTCTCAAGAAGAGGGGGTGTGGTTGAAGCCAACCATTGGAAGGAAAGCCCTAAGCTGCAGAGGGAGATGGATTTGGAGGTTGTGAACCAACAGAGTTTGAGGGAAGGCATTGCAAGAACGATAGCCTTGCAAGAACAAGAAGTCGTACGGCACGAGGAAATTATTCAGCTCAGTTATCAGCCTTTGAGGAATGTGACCAGTTGATGAGACTCGGAGCTGCTATAGGTATGAAGTGTCTGCACGCAAGAGGTGGAGAGAGCGCTGGAGCAAGCCTTTCGAGAGGGGTACTACGCTTTGAAGCGCTCAGAGTAGGTTTTGGTTGGAGGTGAGGTTGTCTTGGTGGATGCATAGAGAGCTCGGGAGGCGCTGACTACTCGGTTAGAGGCAGTAGAGCAACACTTGGCTCAGCATACCCAGGAGTTGGAAGCAGAGAAGGCGGCACGGGTGGCTATCGCGGTCAGATTGGCTAGGGAGACAGTATCGGTTGAACAAGAGTTAGTGGAGGCTACAGCCAAAAAGTGTGTTTTGAAGACAAGTTTGGTGCAGGCACGGGAGGAATGTGATGTGACGGAAAAAGAACTACTCGAAGCAGCATTGATGGTGAAGGTGGCACTTCACCTTCTTCAAGGACGCCCCTCCGCACCTTCTTCTCAGTGATTTTCTTATTGTATGAAGTGTATTTCATCTTCCTTTTGTTGTGAGACGCCGGAGACGACTTTCTTTTTGGGGGGGATGATGTTAGCCGGAAAGACTACTTTATGTTATGTCGTGTATTAGTTATGTTGTCCCGACAGTAATTAGTTATTACCGAAGGGCAGTTGGGTTGGGTGGTGACATTTGGTCACACCCCTTCGGGTATTTAAATATGTACCACCTACGGGTGAAAGGGAGGAATCATTATGTGAATGTACTCGTACATTGGAATGATTAATGAAAGCATCTAGTGTTCTCCGATATATTATGTGTTTACTACATTTCCTGTACTATGTCTATGCAAATATTAAGTTTACCCCAGTGGGCAAACACAGTTTGCTTGCATTCAGTTACAAAGCTTTTCAAATTTGTAAGCTTGGTGTAAAAAAATTTGGACAGATTTAGAATGATAGTCTCACAAAATGCAACAATCATTCATACATATTTCTTGAGAACTAAGAAAAGGATTTGAATTAAAATAACAATTTATAACAACTTTTCAAAAAAAAGATTGCTGTAGTGAACATCAGACTATGACAGGAATAATTAATGGACACCTGATCTTGAATAGCAAAGCTATCTTCGTGTTGAAGCTGAAAGGAAAGTTTGCAATCTACAATTCTGAGCAGCCCCAAAATCTGCGTTGACCTTTCATTGTATGAACTGTACTGTACAATGTGCATATTATTGCAGCACTCAAATCATCATAACAGCAGTTAACAATGCAAATACCAATCTGAAATTACTAGTCGGCGCCCAGAAATACACAACAGCAGGTGCAAGGAAGTCTTGAATCACAATAATACTCATGAACTCAGTCCACATACAAGTGAAAGGTTTTGTCACTTTCCCATGAACCCTACATCAAAGCGTCCAAGAGAAATGCCAATGATCAGCATTAAACCAACCAGATCTGCTCCTTTATCCCTGTGGTCTGTTTGAATGCCTGAACAGCAGAACGCATCTCTTCATAGAGACATAGCCTGACCATACCCACATTCCTTCAGCAACCCTCGCATAACAAAGGTTTTCAACTCGGAAATAAGTTTCAGTGACTCGACGTAACTCACATCCAGCATTTTAAAAAAGAGCAGTTGTTGTTCTCTCCTTCCCACATCTTTACAACTTAGAAGCGTGAATTGTCCAATATGACCAGCAATGAACATAAACAAGCTGCAATACTCTATGAATAGGACTGTCCAGCCATATCTTCACAATATTTATTAAAACCTGCATTCAATCTTCTTACCAACCAAAGCAACTGCAAAACATTATACCACAAGGCATCCAAGCTCAAGCAATTTGCAAAATCTCAAAACCACAAAGAAATTTGTCTTCAAAGATGACCTTGCGAATTTCTGCAAACCTCGATCGTTGAATCCCACAATCAAATCTGCATGACTCCGCCAAACACCAGCTAGCGATGAATCTTTCACCAGTGAAACTGATCTTTCCAAGAGGGTTTTCGTCCTTCGAAGGTTGAGATAAATATCAACATACCAAATGAGCTCTCAATCCCCCTTTCTATAAATTGTTTAAGGAACCTTCCAAAAACTCCATAGTAAAATCAATTTACTGATTTATTAAGCCTTTTAACTCCAAAAAGTGTTTTATTTTACTTTTTAAACATTTTTGCAATACTTAAAAGTTACTTTTCAATGTGTCATCATTTATAACCTTCCATTCTCTTCCCAATGAGATATAACATTGAGGTGCCCCATAAATTATTTTAATTAAAATGGGAACCTCAGTGAAATTAATTAAATATAGTTCAATAATACACCCAATTAGGGGCAATGGCCGAAAAGCGTCAGATTTGAAAAACGACTGTGTAGGAGGGATCTTCATGATGAAAGTTGACAAACCAACTCGACTGGGTCCATTAATATCGGAGCCCAAATCGGAATCCGAAAGCATCATATGACTCCGCTAAACCATTTGAGCTCATTGCTAGTATCAAATTATCCCTCTAACCATACTAACACAAACCCAAAATGTCAGTGACAACTGCACTACTAAAGATCCCAAAAATGAAGACATCAGATATACCATTAAAACAATTAAGAATATTTAACCAAATTATATTTTATAAGTTAAAAATAACATAGGATTATAAAAATATAAATATGATTTAAAAAATATGAAAATAAATAAAAGACGCATTAAAAAATAGAAGGCATATCGAAAGAAAATAAAAATGTTTTTAAAAGGGAATGATAAATTCGCGGGCCATATTTTTACAAGTGAACATTTTATTTTTAAAACACAATTTATGAAACATGGTATAAAATTTAATATGCAGCTTTTCAAGGAAATTTTACAACTGAAAATCAAAATGTGGTCACGCAAAATGAATCAACAGTCCCAAAAAACGAGCACAAAAGTTTAATGCGCCGCAAGGCATTGTGTCACACCGCATCGCTAGCAAACATAACCCTCAAAAAACTGCTAACATTGTATGGAATCATTATGGCTAGCATTTTTACAGGTTCTTTTTAAAATCAGTTTTCTGTTTATAAATTTCAGATTCGCCACTTTTGGCAAATCAGGCATGGCTAAAACTAGACACTTTTGCAACACATGCAGATACAGTATCAGGTATGGAAGTACAATATCAAGTATAGTGGTACACGTGCCAAGACGGAGAGGTCACAGGTGCAGTCCCATGGAGGGGGGCTTCCTAAAAAATAGAGCTAGAGCAGCTGAGATTTTTTAGGAATATTTTAAAGCTACTGGTTCCATGAATTTTGTAATACAGTTCAGCTTAAAAGTTTAGGCTCCAATATTAAAGAAGCTCGTGGTCTCATGGAAACAGTGCCTTTCTTGCTGGTCTTCAGTGATAAAACCAAATAAAAAAATCATTTTCCCTCCAAAATTATTCTTTAATGGAAATCTAAACTTAGATGATTGACAAGTGGCAGATAACATATGTCATATCTCCGTTTGAAACCCTATTGGCAATATCCACAACCTTCTCATATCAATTTTGTGAGGTCTCTAATAGACAAAATTGCAAAGTGATAAAGTAAATAGAGCATATCGATTACGACTTTTACAGTGAAAATATTTAATAATAAATAAATAATTAAATAATATAATTTTATTAAATAAACAATAATAATAAAGGAGAATTTAATAGATAAATAATAATATTAAAATATAAAATAGACGAGTAAACAAGGTAATATAATAATATAGCAATGTATATATATATAAAGTTTATTTAAGCTCCCATTTCAAGAATCGAACACAAGATCTTGCTATTACAAACAGAAACAGCAACTGCTGCACTGCAACCTAATGCCTCTGTATATATTTAAAATATATATATATATTTAAATATATATATATATATATATATATGCAAAGAAATGCAAGAAATATACAAAATTAAATCATTTGATAGTACGATACTTTAGTATTCAGGAAGTGTACGGTGCATGGTGTCCAAAAAATATGGTCATACCGACTCTCAACCAAAGCACTTGCACCCCTACAATTTTTGGCATTGTCTGTAATCACCTGTACCACATTCTCACTACCCACCATCTCTATGGCCTCAATGAGAATTGTGGAAATGAACTATGAATCTTTCACTTCCCCTTCACAATCAACTGCCTTCAAAAACATTGCCCCTTTAGGGGACACTGCAATCACATTAATCAACAGTTAGTTTTATGTATCTTTCCATCCAACAAAAACAATAGAAACACCCGAAGTTTTCCAAGAAGTTCTAATTGGTTGAAGAGCTCTCTCTATAGAAGTCTTCTCTTTTTGCAACTAAGTGGTACGCACCTTTTCATACCCGGGACTTGTGTAATCAGCCGGTGCTTTATTGATGACTACCACCATTTCCTTCCAATATGGTGATCTCACCAAGTTGAAAGGAAGACCATTGGCATAGAGACAACGTGCAATGGCTTGATCAACAAGCTCTCTTGCCTCCATTTTAAATGTGGTGTCCAATGGACGTCTTTTGCGGGTGCTAATTTCTACTTCTTCCTCTTCCTCTTCCTCTTTCAGTACAGGTAATTGCAAGAATGGATGTTTGGAGGATACAATTGATTCAGTGGGTAATTGCATTTTGTTCTTTCCGAATGGAGGTTGATGAAAAGTTTATTTTGATCTTTTAACCAATTTATCAGCAGCTTCTTGTTTATTTACAAATAAAAGCTATTTGTACATTAGACAACCCTTTCCCATCATTACCTTTACACATTACCATTCCTTTGCCAAAAGGGCTCATAAAATGAAGATTGTCCTGGGAATAATGAGCTATTGAATGGATTGCCTTTGTTACGTCGACAATAATTACACTTCCAAAGATATGAGCCACCTCTTGAAACTTGTGATATTCTTGTGGTATGTCTCCATAAAGAAGATCCCACATCAATTTCCAAATTACAGGCTCCTTGCCCTCCCACTGAACTTTGACTACCGGTGGCGGTCATTCTTGCACAATACAATCTAATTTCTTGCTATAATAAGAAAATAAATAAATTTAATTTAGAAAAAAACTATGAACATTAAGCATACAAGTGCAAAACAATGATACAAAAATACTAAAATAAATAGCTAAACTTGTTTCTTTATTTCTTTATTGTTAAAAAAAAAAAAAATTCTTCCCAAACTTGAAAACATTCATCAAAACCACAAAAAAAATCATTATAGGACTCAAGAATGGGATCAAATGCTTACCTTAGATGCTTAAAACTCCTATGTGGAAGCTATCTCTCACCCCATGAACAATCCTCTTCGAAAATAATCACCTTGCCTTCAAAATGCCAAAATGGAGACCAAATGAGAAGAGAGCCAAGCTGCAAACAAAATGAGATGCAAAATGATGGAATGGCCTCTTTTAGGGTCGTTTTAGGATTTAGTAGAAAAAAAAATGTAAAAAACACGTCTTAATGTGTTTTTAAGTTGTTTTTTGCAAAAAGCGTATGAATCAGACGTTGGGCCCACGGATGCCTTAGGATGCGCCCAAGTGCCCCTATGGATGCCACCTGGAAGCGCATCTTGGGCCCTTGAATGCGCTCTGATGCGCAATTTACGCATCATAGCACATCTGGGGGCCCAAGATGCACTTTTGGGTGGCATCCACAGGGCACCCAGATCAACTTTTGGATCTATGCACATCCGGATCCGCATTCGAGCTAAATCCCTATGCATTGATATCCTAGTATATATAATAAAATATAACATTGTTAATGAATCGATACTACCGTATAATATATATATATATCATATAATATATACCAAACATAAACTATGTTATATAGCCTAATATAATATTAGCAAACGATAATACACCGAACATTAATTCCTATTAATATGTTCGACTACATCAGATATAGCGTTACTAACACACATATAAAAAGGGATGCTAAAGAGCATCTTTAGCAAAGGAAATTGATTAGAACATTAATACTAAGTTACGTCTTTTGAAATGCCAAATCATGGTTCTTTGAAGAGACGCAATGGATAGAAGCAGAGATATAACAAACAGATTGCAAACACGGAAAGGAGGTCATGGAATCATTTATTTCCCCAGTTCCAATCATCAGCACAAGGTATGAAACCTTTCAATCAGTTACAGAGATAAAAAGTGTCTACCATCATCGAATGAAGTCTCTTACAGCGTCAATTTCAGAGTTTTGAATATTCTACTGGTATCTTAATGGGAAGCCTTGAAATCTGAGGTTCATGAAGTTGAGCTGCTACAATTTGTCAATGAAGATTATATGGGTTGGGTGATTCGAAGAAAGCATTTTGGGAACGTGTTTAAGAGATAAGGGCTGAGTGTTTGAATGAGTACAATGCTACAGCCGAGTATGTGGGATGAAATGCTATATATGCTGTCATGTGATTACTCATGCTGGATGTCAACCTTAATCTATTGATGATGCTGTTTGCTATAAATTTGGAGCTTGATTCCTTGCTATGGCAGCTGAGTGAGGTTATGGGAAGAACAGGTTATTAGCTGCATGGGACAGTCTAGGTCAGTGTGTGAGCTATTATACACTGACCTATTATGGGTACAAACTGAAACATTTGGAGCAGTACCCAGTCTACCTTCCGGCGTGAGAAAAAGTAATTATACAGGCAAATTCTTCGGCCTCCATCTTATCTCTGAAGGTGTAAGTTCAGCTATTATTGTGAAGGGCAAGGTATCTCAGGCCCGTATCCAGATAACAGGAGTATTATATCTGCTGCTGCTAATACAGTTTGGGCCTAAATGTGGAAGATTAAAATCATTATGCAAGTATCATAGTATTCAGCTTTCTTGAGTCAGAAATATGATCTTTTCCTTGTATTTTTCTGAGTGGTATTTGAGCAGATTTGAAAGAGATAACTGATGATCGAATCATAGATTAATTAAATAAACTTATGCAGAGATATAAATGTAAAATCAAAGGGGAGAAGTAGTGAGCAGATATTGTGAAGAATCTCTATTGCACAATTCAATCACAAGATTAGATGGTGTAAGATTAAGAAAGTTAATTTATTGTCCTGAAATTCCTTGATATCCTAACCAGGGACATTAAACATACCTGAACTGGTGGGGCAATTTCTAGCCCCGCCCCATTTCATCTGCTCAAATAGGGAAGCCTAAAAAGTAGGAGCTTCTATTTTCTAGGAAGAGATTCCAAATTATCCCATAGCATTTTTTTTTTCCCTTCATGGCACCTATTGTCCCTAGAAATAGAAGCTTAAACCCCTCCATTAGCATATATAGTAGCCATGGTGTTGAGCTCACTGAGAAATCTTCTTACATAGCTTACAGAGGAAATATCATGCCTAATGATATCAAAGTTTCCACTGTACTTATCTATCAAGTAATTTGACCTGCTGAAAAATATAATTATATATCAAACAATACGACCTGCTGAGAAGTATCACTTAAGGTTGCTAGATTTAAATTAGACTCCAAAAGGGATCACCATTGCAAAAATACAGTTTCATACACTTCTTTGGTCAAAAACAAAGAAACAGTTCACTATTTCTTGAGTATCAAAGATACAACAAATAGTCCATGACAAGATACAACTTACTTGTTGATTACATAAAATCAACTAATCCACACCTAAGTTACCCCGAGTTTCCAAGACGGTGGGGGTGACTTTATAAAAAATAGGGGAAATTTAAAATAGATAAGAAAATCTAAAATTTTAAATATATTCATATGATAGCATTGATAAATCTAAAATCATTAGTCATAGACATATATATTATACATAATAATTGACTTGAAACTTGAAATGAGAATTCAAATTTCAATTTCATACTCATTGATAAAATTCATTGAATTTGTAATCAAAAAGAAAGTATCGTATCATATATCATTGCATCAATGTATCACATAATCTCAAAAGTCTCAAAGTCAAAATTCAAAAGTAAGACAAAGATAGTATGCTGCTGCCCCTAACCTTCATCCAACTCAGTGTCACAGCCACTATCATTCTAAGCCTCAAAGGTTGCATCATCCAACAGAATCCCACCTTTGTGTTGTCCTCATCAACCTAGGTGGCGTCTTCAGGATTGATATCCCACCATAAAGCTATAGTTTGTCGATACTTGCGAGTCTGACAATCCCTAAGTTCCAAAGCAGTATGCACAACCACTAACTTCTACACTGGTCTACAGGTAAGCATATTCCTCTTATTGGAGAGGATAAAGGCATATGTAGACCAATTCCCCTCTGCAACAGAGGAACTACCAAATTGTGAGAGGAGGCAAATGGCAAGTATCATCAACTCTTGTCCATCTAATCCATGCCATTGCCACCACCCAATAGGACTTCTTTGTGCCATTACTGCTCTATCCACCTTTCCCTCTGGTGTATTGAAGTTTGGACCATCAAGATTTGAGAAAGCAGCATGTTGTTCAAGAAGTATAATCAACTACTCAAGTGAATACATCTTCAAAGGCCTTCACCAACCCACGTCTCTCCTTGGTGTCATCACAAGGAGACTTTCCAGGTGTGGACTCATACCATTTTGGATTTAGTGTGAAGGTTTCCATATGAAGTGGAGTGTTCATAGTGTTCCACCTCGACATTACGATGGGCTTAATATAATCCTTATATAAGTCGAATTGATTATCCTTACCAAACTTACTTCATCTTTTAAATCATAATGTCAAAAGTCTCAAATATCTATCCAGTACTAGTAGAGTCTATATTAACATATTTGATGAGATCTACAACATGCAAGTTGATGTAGGAAACATATCTTCAATATGTGTAAAAAAAAATCAAATAAGAATAAGAACAAATTAGAAGTTTTTTAATTAAATCTAAAAGTCATAAGTTTTTTAATTAAAATCAAACAAAAATTAATTAAATCTGAAAATCAACAAAGTTTTACCTCACAGTGGACCACCAATCATCATCAAGGATCTTTTGTTTGATGGCTTTTCCTTCATGAGTGTTTGCATTAGGCCATCTATTCCACTTTGAATTCACCGCCATTATTTGTAGAGCGCCATGCACCTCAACCATTCTCTAACAAAATGAATCTTCTCTCTACAAGTTTGAGAAATTACTTCTTTGAAAAAGTCCTGAAGTGAGCAAGTAAGGTGTGGTAGTTACAAATAAAAATTTAAATATTTCTAGCTTGGGTCACCAATTCCTTTACCCAATCTGATTTCCCTATGTCCTTCAATGCATAAAGACAACATGGAGTCCAAAAGATGTACTTCTAGGCACCCTCCACTATCAAGCCAACCAATTCGCACACATGTTGAACCAATGATCGCCTAAACAACAATTGAGGCCCCAAACTCCTCTATGGCTTCTCTCAAAATGTCAAACTGAAAGTCTGCATCCTTGTGTATCTCTAAACAATAAATGGCTCTAAGAAAATAAAAGTCAATTGTGGATGTGACTATGATGTTGATAAGTGGTCAACTAATATTGGTTCACCCATCCATCACAATAAAACAACTTGTCTTTAAGTCCTCATGTCGTTCATCACCAAACTCACCTTCAAATATGCTTTTCCAAGGAGGGAAGAGCATAGTTTATGATCTCCAAGGGGTACAAAAGAGGAGACATCTTTGATCTTTTTTTTGTAGTACGCAAAACAAACCACATGAAATGGGATAGCATGGGCATAACAAAAATCAGAAATGGAAGTCTATCAATTCCGATAACTACACATTGAACAAATCTGAAACTGACCATGGCCGCCCACTATCACTAGCCTTCCTCTTTACTTTTTTGGCATCAACACTATGAGTAGCACTACCACTACCTATACTAGATGACATAGGGTGATCCATAAATGGCTGTGAGGGCTGATGTATTGGCATGGGCACACCTTTAGACTTACATTTTGCCTCCATATGTTATCTATAACACTCTATCTCCTCACCCTCCTTTAGATCATTACAAAATTGATCTCCTTTGCCCGAAACACCCAAGAAATGAGACCACACCCTTGTGTAAATCCCTCTAATTTAACTATTGCATTTATGACATATATACACCTTGCTCCCTCCTAAATTTTTCTTCTTGACGTCTATTGGATCCCTCCTTTAGATCTTCACAAAATTGAACTCCTTAGCCCATAACACCAAAGAAATGAGACCACACCCTTGTGTAAATCCCTCTAATTTAACTGAGGCATTTATGACATATATACACCATACTCCATCCTAAATTTTTCTTTTTGATGTCTATTGGATGAACAAGGCAAAGAAGAAAATTTTGGTGGTTAAAAGGGCCTTGTGCATAGTCCATTAAGACAACCTAAGGGCACTCAAAATTGTTAGGTGCATGTTGTGCTTCACCCCCAACACTTCTACTCCCTCCCCCAATTCCAAGTTCTTCCCCTTGCCATTCTTCGTCACTAATACAATTGCAACTACTGCTTATGTTTAATGAGTGTAATGCAAGCTCAAATACTGAAATATAAGGGGAAAAAATCAGACATTTAATTGACATTTCTTCTTTTAATTTTGAAAATAATTGTAAAAGAAAACCAAATATGAAACAAAGGGCTCACCTTCAATGCTCCAACTCCTTTAAATGCCCTTGAAGCCCTATCGTTGCCTCCTTTTTTTCTCTCCTTCAAACCCTGCTGTTTCTAAGTTCTTTCTCCTTCCTTGCTCTCTTCAAAATGAGAATAAAATGAATGAGAGAATGAGTCAAAATAGAGTTGCTTCAGTAGTTTTACGGTTGCATAAAAGTGTAGGGGCCACCTTTAAAATGAAAAAATGAAAAAAACAAACAAACCTAGTAGTAACTTTTGTTTATTGACGTCGGGGACAGTCGTCCGTCTTTGATCCCTTGCCTAGTCATTTCTGCATCTCAGAAACGTTTCCTCTATATTTGGTCTACTCAAGGACAGCTAGGAAACATTTCCCTTTATCCCCCTTGTCCTTGAAGTGGTACCCATTTCTAAAACACCATGAATTCCAGTGGAAACGCGTCCCCAGGTAATGCTGATCCACACCAGTCTCAACTTTTGTACTCAGCTAATTGAATATCACTCCATACACCATATGAAACTCCAAAATTCAATACGCCATTACCATGCCTAAAAGATTTTATCTGATGCATTCAATTATCAGCATAAGGCTTACCCAAATACAGGCAAACATAACTTATAAATGTAAAAGCAGCTTGGTTTAAGAAAACTATATTGGGATCTCCCACCAAAAATTTCTATCACGTAATACATCAACTTGCTCAACAATCCAAAATAATAATAAAATTTAGATTATTGCTGACTAAGCCTCTTGTGATCCCCTCCAACATATTGGAGAAGCTCTTATCAGGAATATAGGCAATTATGTTTAATGCTTATAGCCATAACAACAGCACACAATTCCATCTTTTCGACAAACCGTTTTTCTAAGGTGAAGAAGAACGTAAAAGTATCTTACACCTTTCCTACGAAATTTTTTTAAAATACATTGCTACAAGAAGCACACCATTACTACTATGTTCAAACTTAAGTTTTCAAGCTGCCATCACCAAGTATCACTGAACACAGACCAAAATCATAAATTAGTCATATGATTGCTAACAAAAGTAATCAAAGAAACAAATAGTTATCACTTATCAGCTAAAGTGGCTGAAAATGCTCAAAAAAAATTATGTTGCCAAAATTTGCCAACAAAACAAGCTTTAAGGTTCACCTCTGTGTACTCCAATTGTCCTTATACAATAGCTTGCCATACAATTTATCAAAAATTGCATCATCTTTTGTGCCACTCTGATTGGAAAGTTTCAACTAACATACCAAAAATGGGCATTGGCTCTCAAGATGAAATGTTATGAATCCTTCATCTAGTTTTCAATGTATTGCTCCTAGTTGATCTTTTCTTTTTAAGATTCAATAAAAGTTGTTTAAGAAACTCACATTCCTGCATCTTGCATGAAAATGTCAGGTTACATCTTTACTTCAAGACTGCTCGTTGCAAAGGATAAAATATTAATAGATTTCAAAACTTCCCACACCTTAGCAACGTATTTAAAACCTGATAATTTAACCAATACTTCTTCTGTTCCATTCATATGTAAACTAGCGTAATATTATAATGCAATGCTATTTTTCTTGGAAATGAAAATAAAATGATTGAGCTTAAAGAATTAATTTAATATGGCAGTAGGTTTATTATTGTTTTTGATTAATATTGCAATCAATTTTCTCATTGGTTCATCCTCAAAAAAAAAATGTATTCAAAGGACTTGCAATTTTCTCATTGGATGAGATTAAATGTATGTAGGTGGTAGTTGAAACTACCCACATAGGGTTTTCATTGAATTATCTTGGCTGTTTATTCAATCTGGGCCCCTCATTTGTAATAGGGAGGTCTATTTAAAGCTTGGCCTTCTCATTTGTAGAGTTATAAATCATTAGTATTAGCCTTAGGACAGAGCAAGTGGCACTACCAGTAGAAGGAGATCAGAAATTCCTGCCAATACTATGTTGAAATTAATATTCAATTTTCATTAAGATATGGTGGATCTTTGTGTGTTGTTTCAAAAAAAATTATGGTTTCTACTTCTCAAGTTTTGGTTGAAGTTCAGTGATTATAGTGGAGAAATATGGAGATCTGTGATGAATTCTTTGGTTCATGACATTTGTATTTTGTTGATTGCAAATCGCACTGTATGGTTAGTTTGAACCCACTTAAGCACCAGTTCAATTGTGGATGTTCATTTGGATTGTGCCAGTATTGGGTATTTGGATGAATGCTATAATATAAAAATCCTTTGTTATCTTTAGAGATTGCATCAAATTGTGTGAAGTTGTTTCCTCATGGAGAAGCAAAGCTTGGTTTAAGGAATCCATTATCATCATTGTCCTTGGGTGCTAGACTAGATTCCCTAAAACCGTTATCCCTTTTTATCATTTTTTGAAGTTCAAATCAGTTAGTATCCATGTTTCAGCTACTTTGAATGGAAAAGAATCGATATATCCACGAACGATTGTGTAAGTCCCTTTGTGTGTTACATGGCAATATCACATCATTTCACTAAGTCTATATCTAAAACAAAGTCGCATGTTCATAGTGCAAACCTTGGGGTTGCCTTATTTGATCACACAATTTCACATTGTTTAGCATTTGAGATTTCATTGTTCAAAAGAAGATAGAATACTTGGTATTTTATTCTGTGTTGACAAGTGTCACAAAACACCAATCAACAGAACTGGCACTAGGAGTGCCTAAACGTTGGATCATATCAGCTCATATTAGCCACAACACCATCAAAAAATTCTAAGATTGACTCCAAGAATCATCCAATGGAGAAGCTATCAACTGAATTAGCAAAATAAAGGAGTACGTGTTCATGTTCTTGTTCAAATCTATAGCAAGTTGGAACCAATATGAGCTTTCAAGTGTTGAATTTGAGATATGCTAGATTTCTTTTATGTTCAAAATCCATAAAAAAAGAAAAGTGAGAATTTTGAAAAAAAAAATGATTTCTCAATAGAGAGGCAACCGTTTCATGGTTCTTGTTATCAAGACAATCGTCAAGTTGATATTCTTCTAGTTTGGTGGGATTTTAGTGAGAGGTTACATCCACAAAATTTGGCTCAATTTGCATTACTGGGAGGATGTAGAATCCATGACACCACTGAACATAAGGAGATCCATCTTTTAAAATTTCTGTCAAGGATGGAATCAACGTTACAATTGAGAATTTCCTATTCAGAAGTACATAAACTAGTAATATTTGCAAGAACAAAATCAGATTTTTATGGATTCAAGGAGATGATCAAGAAGGGTGTTGAAATATGGTAGCTTCAGTCGAATATAGAAATGATGATCGATTTGATAATATGTGTGTATATATATGTCAGTATGCACTGACATGTGTATACACACATATATATTTAACTAAGTTACCACATTCGCTCCCTGAAGGCTGAGGTCGAGATTCAATTCACTGCAAATTCGAATTCGATTCAAATTCTGCCACAAACACTCAAATTCGCAGTAAAGTCTATTAGAAGGACCCTATCAGACTTTCAGACGAATTTGGCAGAATTTTGAAATGCACAAAAGGACCCAGAACGAATTTGGAGAGAATTTGAGGCGAATTTGACTGAAAACGTCACTTTCCTTGACTTTTCCATAATTTTTTTTGCCATTTTAGGTCTAGACTACCCTTCAACCCTAAAAGTGACTTTTCTATATAGTTTTTGTGCCATTTTATGTCATTTGTGCATTTTTGAATGAAAAGAAAAACTTATTTGCAGTTGCTGCATCTCTCTCTCTCTCTCTCTCTCTCTCTCTCTCTCTCTCTCTCTCTCTCTCTCTCTCTCTATATATATATATATATTCTTGTACGGACGAACCCAAAACAAATCGAACCCAGCCCAAAAAAAACTTGGACGAATTTCAAACCCGAATCTGGACTGCTATTGACTTGTTGGTCATCAGGATGACTTGTGACTTCGATGTAACATTTGCCGATGGTTGTTCTCTTGCCATTACGACTAATGGTGGGACTCTTGCCGATGCTTGTGGTCTTTGTGTTTCTTAAAGGACATTGAGGAAACTTGGGCTATCAATTTAAAATCTCATATGTTCGTCAATAATGTTCCTCTTGCTAATGAACTTGAACGTGGACCATGGTTGTACGAGAGCTGACTTGGTTGGACTACGATAGACTTTGGAGGACTGTGCAGAGTTGATAGCGAACTATTCACAAATGAAGTTGATATTAAGCACTAAGCATTATTGGGAGCCCTTGTATTGCAATGGAGAATAAAATAATATTCTGAGGGACTATAGTTATCATTGGCAAATATCTTCAATTGAGCACGGGACCCATCTATAATATGGCCGAACAAATTATTATTGCAAGCGATAGATATCGATTTGAGGGAAGTTTTGATCCATAGGTCATCGTGATAATTCAGATACAGAAAAGGATCAAATAATGCAAACCTTTCTTGAGTTGTGGGGGATTCCTATTGAAATATTCCAAGAAAGACTTGAAGCCGCCTAAGTTGTTTATACAAGCCTTGCTTACAGTTGTGAGCCTCTTGGCCATTGCTAAAGTTTTACAATATCATGTAATTCCTTATAACACAATCAACCGGCATTTGAGACTCAAAATATTCTTGTGACTAACATTGGAAATATTATTGGTAGACAGTGGTCAAGGCATCAAAGGAATTTCTACTTCAGTGTGAATCTCTTATAGGAGTGTGAGAAACAATTCAATATTCATTACAGACCTTACCCATTAGTGTTGGGCACTGGATAAGTTTGTGGATTTTAGTACCGAACACCGCCTTGTTCTGGAGGAGATATTAGCTCAGATTTGGAAGCTTAATGTTTGATCTGATGCTGTAAAGTCTCTTATTTCCGGTGAGCAAGAAATTTGTTTTCATTCAGAAGGTTGTTTTCTTGACATTAACACGAAGTGTCGGTTGTGGAAAGAGATGAAGGTTATAGAAACAACTCTCTGTCATTAAGCTGCCAACTTACATATTATTGTTCGATACTGCAACATTAAGTTTTAAGAGAGTAGGTCCAAGGTTGTCTTGGATCTAGTACTCTCAGTCGTATGTGGATGTTTCTTGAATGTTCAACTGAGGTTGTATTCTTAAGTGCCAACATGGATTAGATTTCCAGTGGTATAATCACAAAGTATGTAGCAGCTCGAAAGGGATATTGCAACATAACTTCTCATGCTAAAGAATGGTTTGAGTTCATGCTTGAAGGAAGTAAAGAATTGCAAATTAGAATGTATGCTAAATTTTAATTGTGTATGACCTCCGAATGCCTATGAATACAACCTCTATATATACCAATCTGGAAGTATGATACACGAAGGAAATATGTGCTCTCTGATATGTGATGTTTATTGCATAACGAGTTGTGTATGATGATCCAATGATGTCATGTGTTTGCAAAGGATGTTTGCTAACAAGGAACAAAGGTTGCAATGGTAATGGAAATACATATCATATGTTTATGCTCTGCTGGCCCAAGGTACATGGTGTGGCCATGAACCCCGTGGAACATCCTCATGATGGAGGAAACCACCAACATATAGGACCTTCATTGGAGCAAATTGCATCTTCTCATGAATAATGAGATAAGTTCTTTTATTATCTTTTGAAAAGTACGTTTATTGTAGTCACTCTCTTATATGTATTCATAAGAGTTATTTGCCTTGAGCAGGAAAAGAAGAATGTTGCATTAGGCATTGTGCAAGACTCAGTCTTATGAAAGTAGCTCCAAAATTATCTTGGATCTATTACTTTCATGTCATATATGAATCATGCAAGAAGGGTATCCTCTATGATTGGGATCATGTAAGAAGGGTATCCTTCTGTGACAAATGAAGTAACTAGAGGATTTATTTAAATTGACTATCGAGGATTATATTGGTTCAGAGGGACAAGATCATGTCAAGATGACTTCTCTAGTGACCAAGAAACTGTAGCAATCTAGAAGGAGCATATAGTAGATATGCAATACATGGTTGTGCTTTGCAAGCTAGCAAAGAAAGAACCTTACTACAGTCTTGTGACCCAGTCCTAGACTAGCTCTATAATGTACCTAAATAAGTGATAAGTATTTCATACCCTTGAATAATGTTCATTAGTTCATGCTACAACATTGGGATGACAAATCTTGTATGCTTCTATGATTGGTATTTTCCTTCGAGATAGTTTAGTCTTATCAACTATTTGTAATCTCTCTTTGGGATATGTTGTGAGGTTTTCACACCATCGCCCCCAAAGAATTTGGGGACCCCCATTTTTTTTTGAGCAAGCCTTGACAATTTTTCCTAGATCCGAGAGTTTGGGTGCCTTAGCGAATTTTTGGGCGATCCAGAAGTTTTGAAATGAAAATTTTACACCTGGGATATTTTTGAAGTGCTTGGGAGGGTAGAGCTTGTTTTCACCTTGTGTGAAACATTGATTTTCCTAAACAGCTGATTTTGTCTTTAGGCCAAGCGAAATTCAATAGGAATATTTTATTTCGATTGTTAGAAAAATATCTGGCAGGGCAAATTTGCAAAATTTTCAGACTAAGATGAATTTTGAAAATTGATGAAATTGAAGAACTCAAGATTTTCAAAATTTAATTGTGAAATAGGATATTTTTGGGAAAATCTTGTAAATTGTTGGTGGAGAAAAGTGGAAATTAAATAAAAATTTGATATTAAATTGCCAAATTTGATTTATAGTTGCCAATTAGAGATAATAAATTGCAAAAATAAAAAAAGATAAAATTGCCAAATGGAAATTAAATTGCAAAATGATTTTTGGGTTGCAAAATAATAAAAAATTAATTTTGGTTGTCATGATTAAATGCATTAAAATCATATTTTTTGGGCTAAGTGTTTGTAATTTGGAAATTTAAATTGGGCCCCTTTGTGTGTTAAATTCAACGTATTTTAAGGCCTAGGAGGTGTGAAATTCAAGGCAAGTTATTGGGTCTACAATGGGGAAGGTTTAAAGCTATATTGGAGGCCTAAATGACCTTTTTTCAAAATTTCAATTTTAGGGCCTATGATAATTTCGGATTTGGCTAATTTAAACCGATAATTTTGCACTAGGTTGACCCAATTTTAAATTAAAATAAAATCCCCTAGGGCTGGGCAATTTATTTCATTTAATTCATGTTTAATTTGGCAATTTTAATTTTTTGTTTTTCCCTCCTCCTACAAAGTCGGCCTTGCTTTTTTGGAGGCAAAATTTGGTATATAAGGGGAGCTCTCCCCCACTTCATTTCACCATCTCATTCACTTCTCTCATTTTCTCTTGGCAGCAAAAAGCAGAGCGAAAAAGCAATCCGAAAAAGCAGAGCGAAAAAGCAGTCCGAAAAAGCAGTCCGAAAATGCAGAGCGAAAAAGCAGTCCGAAAAAGCAATCCGAAAAAGCAGATCCGAAAAGCAAATTCGAAAATTAGAGAGTTTGATGAAGAGGAGAAGCTTGAGTTGAGGAAAATCAGATTTGTAATAGAAGAATTTATTGATAGAAGATTCATAGCAATCAGATTTTGAGAGTGAATTGGAGAAGGGGAGATTCTCTTGTGGACTTGGAAGTTTTGGAGGCTAAGCTTAGCTAATTGCATTGACAAGGGATTCCTAGCTTTGTACTTGGGTGAGTGGCCTATCTTTTCCTCTCTCTTTAATTGCTTTCATTTCATTGGTGCTAGTTTAGGTGTTGAAAACTAATTTCAAGAGTAGAGTTAGGTATTTGGATATTAAGTAGATTACTCGATTGTCTTGATTGGCTTTTTTCCCTCAAGTTCTTGCTTGCATTTCATCATTGCATTTCATCTTAGGAGGAAGATTTGGAGTGATAAGTGTAGCCCATCTTAAGGTAACGGCGGGGAGTGATAAGTGTAGTATTCCACCCCTAGGCGAAGATTGGAGTGATAAGTGTAGTCCATCTTAAGGCAAAGGCGGGGAGTGATAAGTGTAGTTTGCATCATTGCATTTCATTTTAGGGGAAGATTTGGAGTGATAAGTGTAGCCCATCTTAAGATAACGGCGGGGAGTGATAAGTGTAGTATTCCACCCCTAGGCGAAGATTGGAGTGATAAGTGTAGTTTCACGTTCATTGTAGAAAAGGCGGGGAGTGATAAGTGTTTAGGATGGCTGATGTTAATGCAAGCAAGCGACCCAAAGGAATTAATGCTGAAATAGGAGACAAGGAAGTCATGATACCCAATTCCAACTTCCGCTCAAAATTGAAATGCGTTGGAGACACCAACATTGGTACCTTTGATATGATTCAATTAAGAGAGAGGTTGAGAGACAGCCAGTCACCTGTGGCAAAGAGGATCAAATAGTATGGATTTGTGCAAGGAAGTGTTCAGTCTACCCCAGCAGCAGACATGATACGACAGAATTGGTTACATCATGTCATCAAGGCTCACAAAGTCAGATTGCAAATCAGAGTGCAGCGCCCTCATCGTGCTTCTCAGTCAAATTTCGGGCTCTACTAAAGGTACACAGCTTGATCCTTGGATGTTTTAGTTTATTGAAGAGATTGAGAATGGTTAAGGAAAATTGATTGGATTAGGATCACTAGCATGAATTTAGAGTTGCAACTTAAATAGTACAAAATCGGAGGCAAATCTACATGGAGTCCTACTTCTTCAATTCGAATGCAAGACTATTAGTGATGCTTTGCCAGTCGAACCAAATCCAATTGGGGAGATGCATCGCACCACTATGGTTGAGGCAAGTACTTATGCCAAAAGGGCAAGGTTGTGGCAGTTCGAACAGTTGAAGGCAATCAAGGGTTAACCAAGGAGGAAAGCATTGATGAAAGCAGTTGATGAACTCAGTGATGGGTGGATTGTGGAACAATCAAGGAGATATGGTGAGGGCAGGTGCCTAAAACCCAAGGTTATTGAAACAAAGATGCATGCATGCAGATCAAATCCAAATAGGAAGGTTAAAAATGGCAAAGTATTGAAGCAAGGAGGAAAGTGATTGAAAGGTTGAGAGAGGTCAAGTTTGATTTCAAGGCGGTGGCTAAGAGCAAGGCTCTTAAATTGCACAAGGTTCACACCTAGGCAAGCCACCAAGGTCAAGGCAAGATTACCCCAAGTGCATGGAGACCTTAATCTTTTAAGGTCAAGACATCAAGTACAAGCAAGTTCAAGTGGTGGTGAGAAAATTTCTAAGGACAAGCTCAAGCATCCAAGGCTTCATCTCATCTCAAGGATTAATGAACTTTATAAGACAAGGTTGATGAGGTGGCAATTTCATGTGCATGCAATCAAATCATGCCAAGTGTCCTATGTTCTCATTGGTTGACAGATTATTGTAATTTTCTCATTGGCCCACAAAGTTGGTGCCCTCATGTAATTGGTTGAAAGATGGTAACCCTAATTAGGGTTTGTAAGGTTTAATCTTGGCCCTTGATTTTGCCTCTTAATCTTGGCCACTCATTGTAATTTTGAGCCTCTATATAAGGCCATTTGTACTCATTTGTAAAGAGAGTTATGTTGGAGAATTGTTGCCAAAATACTATCAAAATTGTTCTCTATTCATTGTTGTGACTTGCATGGTGGATATACATGATCATTTTGGTGTATTGCATGGTTCCTCTCATCTCTCAAATTAAAGTAGGATTTCATTTCATGTTGTTAAAGTAAGAATAGAAGTAGATGGTTAGTTGTAATGGTGATATTGGTGAATGTTTGATGAGGATCTATATACTAGGCCACTAGCACCTTGGCGGCTTGTCAAGGAGCCTTGTGTGGTAATCTAGTCAATTGCTCCCAAGTTCTACTTGCATTTCATCTTTCCACTTGTACTTCAAGTTGGGTTGGAAGATAGGTGTTAGTGTGAAAATCATAAGAGTTTCCCTTAGAATCATCGCACCAATGGAGGTAGCGCCGCTGGCAAGTCTTCATTAGGTTGATCCCTGTCCATTTGCCAATCTTTCCATTCAGCAGTAGTGGTAGAAGTAATCAATAACTCCGTAGTTGAAGTTGAGTAGTTGAAGTTGAGAAGTTGAAGTTCGAAAGTTTTAAGAGCAAAGCTAGAAGTGATATAAATTAGTTTGATGAGCGAAGTTGGAAATGATATAAAAGAAGGAAGTTATCTCATCATCATCATAGCAAGAGTTTAACATCTCTGAATGAACAACGTAAGCCCGCCGAAGTGATTACCAGCAAATCACATTTATATAACTGAGTTAGTATCCACAGGTGTAAGGAACCTTGGAGTATTCTTATATACTTTTCAAGAGAGGGTTGAGTGTTTGGTACGCCGTATCAAGTATTTCAATTGCTATATGTTATGTAGTGGTACAAAACTCACATCAACAGGATACCTTCAGGACAAATCAAGAAGCATAAGAAATTGCATTCAAGGGAAAGAAAACTTGATACTTGCAGTTATGGAACTGAATTGAAGATGGACATCAGATTCAAAGGGAGTGACAATCTATCAAAGGCAGACTTGGACGAAGAGGTCAAAAGGTTGATATCACATTCAACAGAAGTCTGACATTTCATTTGAGGCAACCTTGGACAAGAAGGTGAAGAGGTTGATGCATGTACTTAGAGCTTCAGATGGAAACCACATTATAATGAATGTTTGGTGCTGCCAAGCCTAGGGATAAATCCACATTTTAATACGTTCACTCATGTTACTATGGAATCAGACAAGTACATTTGTGTACGAGAAACTACTACGATTAATGTTGTGATCAAAATTTTAAACATGGTGTAAATGATCATGTAGCAAATGATGAGAGTCTCTTGGAGCAAGACATTTTCATGATTAAGACCATGTATGCTTCTGTAACAAAGGAAGCAGATAGAGGATCTGCCAAATTGATCTTTGAGGATTTTGATCATAGTGATTCCGAGGGAGTAGACCATGGAGAGATGGTTTCTTTAGTTTTTAGACAAGGTACAATCACTGAAGAACAGACGGTCGATATTCTAACCAAGCCTCCTGCCAAAGTAAAGTTTGTGCATTTTGAGACTAGCTTGGAGTTATGGAGAACGAAGCTCTTGCTAAGAGGGAGTCTTAGCATCAATGAAATGTACTTTATTGGATTCTTCTCTGTAAGAGAAGTTTAAAGCGAAAGCCTTGTTCCACCCTCTAGAAGTAACCATGATGGATCCACCCCCTGATATGGTTCTTGGTAGTTGTCATGTGTGTGACTACGTGACTTTATGGGCCCCCTGTGTACATTATTGAAAGGTGATGATCTTTCTAATAATGAGCACTTGTATTTGACATTATAAGGTGACGACTTTACAATGATTAGTTTCTCTATCATGATGGATATCATGTGACTTGATATCCGTGGATATGTCATGATAGTATCTCTTGGACATTTTGATTGATATCATGAGACTTGATATCAATTGAAAAATAATTATGATCCTTATGGATCCTTGCATATACCATGATTTATTATGGTAGACATCATGAGACTTTATGTCAGTGTACATACCATAATGAAGATGTGTTATGAAGAATGTCATGTGACTTGACACTCTTAGAAGCATACCATTTCTTTTGATATCACGAGTAAGGTGATATCACTATATAGTTGGTTAGTTTTATCTTCCCTAGCTAAGAGGGAGTGTTGAAATATGGTAGCTTCGGTCAGATATAGAAATGATGATTGATTTGATAATATGTGTGTGTATATATGTCAATATGTACTGACATATGTATACACACATATATTTAATTGTACAAATATTTATGTCGTCATTTGCAATAAATTCTCGAAATCGATGATCACTTATATAACTGATCAAAATCTACTATATTCCAAGTATATTATCAATATGTATTTAGAGGTTATTACTTGCAGATTATTGGCGTTCCATGTTTCATTTAGGATCCCGATCAAGCATCATTATCGGTGATCATTTCCAGATTGGATATTATTTATTTGTGCAAGATAAATACAGATCGAACTTGGTAAGCATTTACGTTTATTAACAAATCTTGATTAGAGATCAGGTGTTTAGTTAAGATGAAAGGCACAATTCATGAGACATCTCATGAACGGACATGCCTTAACTTTGTGGAGACATGTCCACTGATGGGATGTGTCTCTTCCTTATATATTTAATGCAGATCCAATCCACAATTGGAGACATCGAAATCAATGAATGTTCTGCTCTTGTAGATCAAATAACATTAAGGAAAAATTCAGACTTGTGAAATCATGATCGATATTTCTCAATATTGATTTGGCATCAACTTCATATTTATCAAGTTCAATATTCTGATTATAATCTACAAGAAAGTATAGTGATTGTAAGAATCATATTCTGCAAATAGAAAAGCCATAAATAGATCAAATCTAAAAGAAATTTAATCATATTTAACAAAGGGATTAATCACTGAGAAAGACAAATGTGTAGAAAACATAATGCTCCCTTATTGGTGTAGAATACTGTTGTGAGGTTTTCACACCATCCCCCCAAAATATTTGGGGACCCCCAATTTTATTTTTTTTGAGCAAGCCTTGGCAATTTTTCCTAGATCCGAGAGTTTGGGTGCCTTAGCGAATTTTGGGCGATCTAGAGGTTTTGGAATGAGAATTTTACACCTTGGATGTTTTTAAAGTGCCTGGGGGGGTATTGCTTGTTTTCACCTTGTGCGAAATGTTGATTTTCTTAAATAGTCAATTTTGTCTCCAAGCCAAATGAAATTCGATGAGAAAAATTTATTTTAATATCTGGCGGGATAAAATTGTAAATTTTGGACTTGATTAAATTTTGAAAATTGATGAAATTGAATAACTTGAAATTTTCAAAATTTAATTGTGAAATTGGATATTTTTGGGAAAATCTTGTAAATTGTTGGTGGAGAAAAGTGGAAATTAAATAAAAATTTGATATTAAATTGCCAAATTTGAGTTTAATTGCCAAATAGAGATGATAAATTGCAAAATATAAAAAATTAATGGCCAAATGGAAATTAAATTGCTAAATGATTTTTTTTGGATTGCATTAAAAAAAATTAAATTAAATTACCAAGTGGGATTTTTGAAATTTTAAATGAGAAATGAATAAATGAAAATTTGAAATTGTTTGAATTGTGATTGGCTTGCAAATTTTAATTAATTTTAGTGAGGTTGTTGTGATTAAATGCATTTATTTGGCAATTTTAAAATAATTAAAATCATATTTTTGGGCTGAGTGTTTGTAATTTAAAAATTTAATTTGAGCTCCTTTGTGTGTTAAATTCAATGTATTTTAAAGCCTAAGAGGTGTGAAATTCAAGGCAAGTTATTGGGTCCACAATGGGGAAGGTTTAAAGCTATATTAGAGGCCTAAATGACCTTTTTTCAAAATTTCAATTTTTGGGCCTTTGATAATTTCGGATTTGGCTAATTTAAATCCATAATTTTGCACAATTCAATGCAAGTGGCTTTCTTAATTTAAATCTGCCCTTTCCTTAAATTAATTTAATTTTTTTGGGGCCATGGCTTGGTTAATTTCAATGTTTAGGGGCCCCATATGGATTATTTTTTGGAGTGGCCCAATTTCATTTTAAAAAGGAAAATTAACATGCTATTGCACAGATTTTTGTTTTTGCAATGGGCTGGCCCAATTTTAAATTAAAATTAAATACCCTAATTTAAAATTAAATACCCTAGGCTATGTGATTTAATGCATTTAATTTGGGTTATATGTTTGGCAATTTAATTAATTTTATTTTCCCTCCAATGCAGGTCAGCCCTATTTGAAGAGGCAAAAAATTAGTATAAAGGGAGGGCTTGTCTCCTCATTTTCTCATTCATTTCTTGCTTGTCTCTTGGCAGCCAAGGAGGAGCTCTTGGAGCAGCAAAAGAGCAAAATTTTGCAAGGAGTGCATTTTTGGTGTTGTCTTCTTCTTCTTTGGAGAAAAATTTGTTGGTGTAGAGGGCAGGAGGTTCAAATTTGCAAATATTAAGGCTCAGATTTGTCAATTCTCAGGCATCCACACTCAGATTTTCAATTGGCAAGGTGGCAAAGTTCAGATTTGTGATAGAGATGGAGTTAATTGCTTAATGCCTCATTGCAAGATTTTGAGAGGCAATTGAAGGGAAGATTTGATCTATTTGGGAGCTGTATTTTCAGACTTGTGGAGATAGAGAAATTTTGTGAATCAAGCCAAGGCAATCGCATTAAGAAGGATTCCAAGCTTTGTTTTTGGTGAGTGGCCTATCTTTTCCTCTCTCCTTAATTGCTTTCATTTCATTGGTGCTAGTCTAGGTGTTGAAAACTAATTTCAAGAGTAGAGTTAGGTGTTTGGTTAGTAGGTTGATTACTCAATTGTCTTGATTAGCTTTTTTCCCTCAAGTTCTTGCTTGCATTCCATCATTGCATTTCATTTTAGAGAGAAGATTGGAGTGATAAGTGTAGCCCATCTTAAGGTATTGGCAGGGAGTGATAAGTGTAGTATTCCACCCCTAGGGAGAAGATTGGAGTGATAAGTGTAGTCCATCTTAAGGCAAAGGCGGGATGTGATAAGTGTAGTTTGCATCATTGCATTTCATCTTAGGAGGAAGATTTGGAATGATAAAAGTAGTCCATCTTAAGGTAACGGCGGAGAGTGATAAGTGTAGTATTCCACCCCTAGGCGAAGATTGGAGTGATAAGTGTAGTTTCACGTTCATTGTAGAAAAGGCGGGGAGTGATAAGTGTTTAAGATGGCTGATGTTAATGCAAGCAAGCGACCCAAAGGAATTAATGCTGAAATAGGAGACAAGGAAGTCATGATACCCAATTCCAACTTCTGCTCAAAATTGAAATGCGTTAGAGACACCAACATTGGTACCTTTGATATGATTCAATTAAGAGAGAGGTTGAGAGACAGCTAGTCCCCTGTGGCAAAGAGGATCAAATAGTATGGATTTGTGCAAGGAAGGTTCAGTCTACCCCAGCAGCAGACATGATACGACAGAATTGGTTACATCAAGCCATCAAGGCTCATAAAGTCAGATTGCAGATCAGAGTGCAGCGACCTCATCGTGCTTCTCAGTCAAATTCCGGGCTCTGCTAAAGGTACACAGTTTGATCCTTGGATGTTTTATTTTATTGAAGAGATTGAGAATGGTTAAGGAAGATTGATTGGATTAGGCTCATTAGCATGAATTTAGAGTTGCAACTTAAATAGTACAAAATCGGGGGCCAATCTACATGGGGTCCTACTTCTTCAATTCGGGTGCAAGACTACTAGTGATGCTTTGCCAATCGAACCAAATCTAATCTTGGGGAGATGCATTGCACCACTATGGTTGAGGCAAGTACTTATGCCAAAAGGGCAAGGTTGTGGCAGTTCAAACAGTTGAAGGCAGTCAAGGGTTAACCAAGGAGGAAGGCATTGATGAAAGCAGTTGATGAACTCAGTGATGGGTGGATTGTGGAACAATCAAGGAGATATGGTGAGGGCAGGTGCCCCAAAACCCAAGGTTATTGAAACAAAGATGCATGCATGCAGATCAAATCCAAATAGGAAGGTTAAAAATGGCAAAGTATTGAAGTAAGGAGGAAAGTGATTGAAAGGTTGAGGGAAGTCAAGTTTGATTTCAAGGCGGTGGCTAAGAGCAAGGCTCTTAAATTGCACAAGGTTCACATCCAAGCAAGCCACCAAGGTCAAGGCAAGATTACCCCAAGTGCATGGAGACCTCACCCTTTCGAGGTCAAGACATCAAGCACAAGCAAGTTCAAGTGGTGGTGAGAAAATTTCTAAGGACAAGCTCAAGCATACAAGGCTTCATCTCATCTCAAGGATTAATGAACTTTATAAGACAAGGTTGATGAAGTGGTGATTTCATGTGCATGCAATCAAATCATGCCAAGTGTCCTATGTTCTCATTGGTTGACAAATTATTGTAATTTTCTCATTGGCCCACAAAGTTGGTGCCCTCATGTAATTGGTTGAAATATGGTAACCCTAATTAGGGTTTGTAAGGTTTAATCTTGGCCCTTGATTTTGCCTCTTAATCTTGGCCACTCGTTGTAATTCTGAGCCTCTATATAAGGCCATTTGTTCTCATTTGTAAAGAGAGTTATGTTGGAGAATTGTTGCCAAAATACTATCAAAATTGTTCTCTATTCATTGTTGTGACTTGCATGGTGGATACACATGATCATTTTGGTGTATTGCATGTTTCTTCTCATCTCTCAAATTAAAGTAGGATTTCATTTCAAAGTTGTTAAAGTAAGGATAAAAGTAGATGGCTAGTTGTATGGTGATATTGGTGAATGTTTGATAGGGATCTATATACTAGGCCACTAGCACCTTAGCGGCTTGTTGAGGAGCCTTGTGTGGTAATCTAGTCTCATTCCCCTTGAATCATTGCATCTATGGAGGTAGAGCCGCTGGCAAGCTTTCATTAGGTTGATCCCCGTCCATTTGCCAATCTTTCCATTCCTTAGGAGTAGTAGCAAAGCAAGAAGTGGTTTAGTAGTGAGAAGTTGGAGAAACAAAGTTTGAAGTGACATAAAAGAAGAAAGACATTGAGTATACATTGCAAAGCTAAATCTCATCATAGCAAGAATTTGACATCCTCAAGTGAACAAGGTAAGCCCGCCGAAGTGATTATCAGCAAATCACATCATTATAACTGAGTTAGTATCCACAGGTGTAAGGAACCTTGGAGTATTCTTATATACTTTTCAAGAGAGGGTTGAGTGTTTGGTACGTCGTATCAAGTATTTCAATTGCTATATGTTATGTAGTGGTACAAAACTCACATCAACAAATACACAATGTGTTCCATTCATAATTCACTTGTCCATCATGCCAAGATGTCATCAAGCAAGTCAAGTGCCAGTTTGGATTATTGAGTTGTCAAAAGAATGCATTACTGTTAATATTATAGCCTTTACAGCTAAGATCAATCAGACACTTTATATAAATGTTAGTGAGATTTTATAATAATGAGGAGATTATTATAAATACAAATATATAAATGATTAGCAATTAATTTGAGGGCCCAAGGTGGGCCAGGTTGGCTCTCTTAGAGGAGGGTGTAAAATTGTTATAGCCACATATATATATTGGTGTGATTATTGGAGAGGAGACACCAAACACATAACGTGCTCTCCTTCCTTCAAGAATCGGTCTTACCTCAATATTCAAGAGCAGCGATAGCAGATTTACAAGTTCATCTCTTCAACATTGAGGAGCGATTTCATGCATTTAGTTGCAGCCTTGGAGGAGCGAACTAGGGCAGAGATATAACAGCCCTAGAGGAGCGAACTAGGGCAGAGATCTTGTAGCCCTAGAAGAGCGAACTAGGGCAGTACTATGCAGCCTTAGAAGTGACAGTCCCAACTAGTGTTGAAAAGGGAAGGGTGAATCAGCACCTATAAAAACATTAAAACAAATCTGATGTAGTATACTACAACTATAAGCAAAATAGATTCTAGCATAACAGTAGCATTAACCAATTAACCAATAAGCAACACCAGATTTATCACGTGGAAACCCAATTTGGGAGAAAACCATGGTGTGAGGACACCTCACAAATTCTACACTCTTCTGAAGTGCGCCCTGTTAGGAGCCTTCCCTGTTAAAGGATTACAAACGCATTGTTAGATGTGGCCCAGGTAAGGGATTTGATACAATAAGGAATGTTAGAGTCTACCTGGTTAGAAGACTTAGAACACCTGAACAGATTTCACCTGGTTAAGGGATTTAGTATAAGGGACCTATTAATGTCCACCCAAAATACTGGGATTTAGCGATTGTAATTGTTAGAAAACAATAGAGGGTTTGACCTTTTAGAAATGGCTTTGCATAGCCTAATAAGATATATGTTATACTCAACTGAGAAACATTATCGGTCCTTGCAGGTATGTTCTCTTTTCCTATTGTGCTTCTCTGCACACTCTTCTCTCTCCTCCTTTCTCTTCACCTTAGCTTCTTCAGCGTACAAGTTCACTCTTTACTTTGGCAGAATGAGGGCAAACTATATTTTTGTCAGGCAGAGGAATATATAGACTTCTTGCCCTAATTGCTTTTTTCATGCACGACATGTATAAAGATCACCTTCGGATCCATCACCCAGTGGAGTATTAGTTCACTGAGGAAACATCTGATGCATGCTATACTTTATCTGCTTTATGAAAGAAAACAACATATGCGTGTCAGAAAGCTTTCCTTCACAAGAGATAGCTCCATGATTTAATGCCACAAACTCTAGCATTAAAACCTTCAATCGCGCCTTGTACCGATGGTTTTGATAACTCAAAGTCTACCGGATTTAATGCAGTAAATCTCGGTCAAAGAGTTAGATAATTGTTTGTTGACTGTGACTTCCCTGGTTCACCTATTAGGATGAAGTCTTCACTTGATCAGTAAAGATCCTTAGGTTGTGAACATGTAAGCTTTGACCTATCACTTGTCCTTCCTCTATCTATACCGGTTGCATCCTTTCCTCAGTCTTTGTTACCAGTTACCATTGCATCTCCTTTGGTGACCGGTGTTTCTGATGACCACAAATAGTCTCTTCTTTTTTGCACAATGTAACCGATTGCCAAACCAGTCTCTCCTCGCACTTGTTGTTCAACTCTCCTTGTCATAGCTTCATAGATCCAACACTAGTGTCCTTAGTCACAAATGTCACAACCTCTTTGCCAATCAATGACAATACCTCCTTCGCCATGTACCGGTTGCCATCTTACCAGTTACCATCCCTTAATGCCAACAAGAAGAACCATAGGAGGGCTGATCTTGCAGCCCTAGATCTGAGAGTTATGGCAGATCTAATAGAAGGCCAAAATTAGAGCAGATTGGCGACATATTGAAAGGCAAGATTGAAGATCTCAAGGTTCAAATTTGAAGTCTCCAAGGAGTGATTCAGAGATATAATCCGGATATTATCTCTCCTTGTTCTTTGTGATTTCTTATCATATCCTGTGCTAGTTTTGTTAGATCTCTATAGATTGATCATATTCCTTGGGACAATCGGAAATATACTAACAATTACAACACCATCCGATAGTGAAAAAAATGAGTTACAAGAAGATAGTATGACTGAGTCTAATGATCAAGGTATTCCAGTGGAAGATGACTTTTCATGCATTGCATCAAAAGAAGAATGTGTTGAAGAGGAAGCGAAAAAGGAAGATCCAAATCAAAGAGATGAAACTTCAAGTATCCTTGGAAAGAGAGTAATCAAGTAGATGTGTTAAATGATGAGCAAGTTGTTGCAACAGAAGTAAAGAATGTAGAACATTTTGAATTGGTGATACAACTAGAGATTAGCTCGAGGAAAAACTCAATAAGTATTTGAAGATGAATTTATCAAAGAGGTCTTAGTTTTTAAAGATATGCTTATAGAGTGGCACAAGGATGCATGGTTTATGCAACATAAAGATAGACAAATAGGAGATATATTTCATGTACCTAAGTTCAAATTTGAGCCTGCATTTCTCACTCATAAATATGATATGGGTGCGAATGGAATAAAACATCATCAACTTTGACCTCTTGAAGCTGTGAGTGACAAACAAGAATTTCCATTCGAGGACAAAGTGCACCAAGTTGTTTCTTTCTGTACCACTAGTTTTGAAGATCATCAATTTAATTATGCAATTCTAGGAAAGAAAACTTGTATGTGGATAGATCATGAACCTAATGAATTGTCTCAATTGTTGATTTTGCAGTGTGTATTTCACAAATATGAAGTTGAGGTGGTGGTAAAAAAATTAAGTGTAAGGAAAAATTTGCAAAACTCCGAACCATGACTAGTGACAAGTTATTGTTGAACATTTTGAGAAATCATGTTAAGTCTTGTATATATTTAAGTCTTTTAAATTTTGTTTGCTTCAAGTCTATTTTGTGCATAGTTAGAGTGGCTTCCTTTTCGTTGGTTCTTGTTCAATGTGATGCTTCGAGATGGCATATAGGAGCAATTTTGAATCTTTTGATTTGAAAGAAGCACCTCATTGCATTCAAGAGCAAGAAGTAGAGGTTTGAAGAGGAGTTACTCAATGTACGATAGGGAGATGTTGGCCACCATGCATGCATTGGCCAAATTTAGACAATATTTAGTTGGGGTCAAGTTCGTCTTCAAAAAAAAATCGCAACAACATCAAGTACTTCATCAACCAAATGGATCTCAATGAGAGAGGTAGCAAAAGTGGGACAATAGATTGCAGGCATAAGATTTTGACATTGTTTATGTCAAAGAGAAGAAAACATAGTTGCTTATGCACTTTCTAGGAGGCCTTCACATTTGCTCCTTGACAAAAATTTATGTTGATCGAAGAGAGTTAATTGCAAAGTATGCCAAAGACTCATTGGTACCAAGACTTCTAGAAGGCACAATTTGATGATAGGTATGCGGTGGTTAACGAGTATATCATATACAAGGATGAAATTTATTTGCTTCCTTCTTCACAACTTAAGGTGAAGATAACAAGAAATTTCCATGCTACACCTATAGTTGGTCACCCAAGTTTCTTTAAGACTTATAACAAATCTGGAAGAGGATGATCCACTTGCTAGCACAATAAAAATGTTAGGGAATGATCCACTTACTAGCATAATAAAAATGAGCACACTTATCCAACTAGTTTACTTCAAGCCTTACCCATTCCATTCCTAATAAAAAATGAGAATGTATCTTTATGGAAGTGATGACAACGTTACCCAAAGTACACAGCAAAGATTGTATCTATGTGGTGGTTGACGGGATGACAAAAGTTGCACACTTCTTTGCCCTTTCAATGATACGCACAAATAGGTCATTGATTTATCCTTTAAAGAGATTTTCAAACTACATGGGACACCTAAAGGCATTGTGAGTGACAGGGGCACCAAGTTCCTAAGTATCTTTTGGTAAGAGCTCTACAGATTGAGTGGGACTGAACTCACTCCTAGCACTAGCTACCACCCACAGATGGATGGGTACACAAAGATTGTCAGCAAATGTGTAGAAGGGTCTCAAGAACTACATTTATGGGCAGTAGAGGGCTTCCATCAAATGGCTACATCTTGGTGATTATTGTCACAATACCAATTGTCACATGCCTGTTAGGACATTGCCATTCGTGGCTTTATATGGGTATGAGGCTGCCAACTTCATGCGTCTTCTATTTGGGGATAGCATAGTGCCTAAGGCGAACAACTTACTACAGAGAGTTAGGACATCACAAAGTCACTAAAGAACTTGCAATAGGCATAAAATCAGTAGAAGTTGTATGCTGATCAGCATCAGATTGAGCACAATTTTGAAGTTGGAGACATGGTTTATTTGAGATTGCAGCCATATAGACAATCTACTCTCGACAAGAGTGGAGCAGAGAAACTCAAGCCCAAATTTTATGGTCCATTCAAAGTATCGCAGGGTTGGAGAGGTCCCCTATTAGCTTGAGTTACCAACCAGTAGTAAAGTTCACAATGGGTTTCATGTAACGCAACTCATAAAGTTACTCAGTCGTAATGTGGCTCCTCATCTAAGTTGCCAATGTTGGATGAGGAAGGTAAATTATTATTAGTTCTAGAGGCCATCATTGGTACCAAAGAACAGACTCTTTCAAAGATGGTGATCTAAGAATCATTATCAAATGGAAAAACTTACCAATAGAGGATGCCACATGGGCGAGTGAAAATATATTGTAGCATCCAAAGAGTGAACATATATTGTAGTCCCCCCTTATTAGCCAAGTAGAGTTGCTTGACCTTTAGCCGATCCAATAGGTTCTCGTAGGCTCTTGAGTTAGGGTTAGGGAACCATGGAGACAATTCGTCTAGTCATTTTGAAAGCATTTGATGCTTAGTTGACAACATTTTAGGTTAGTTTCCAAATACTTACTACTTTTAATTGGATAGTTTCAAGCATCAGGTGGGCTAATTGGCAGTATTTCTATTTTTAGTATTTTATATGGTTCTAACACTTTAAATTAAATAATGATACGTTATTAATTAACAATAATTAAATTAAAAGATTCAACTTTAATTAAAATGAAGGACTATAAGGGTTAGTTATAAAACTAAAAGTGACTCATTCTAAATATTTGCGTCGTTTTATTTAATGGGGACATTGGAGAATTAAAATAATCAAAGTTTATCAAATAAAGTGTCCCTAGAAGAGTGGATCAAACAACTTGAGCGAAAATATAAAAGGGGCACTTTGGCCATTCATTTGGCATGTTGAGTTTGGATATTAAAAATTGTTATTTTTTCTAGGAAAGATTGCTTTCTTGGTTTGTAAGGATGAAACCCTTTCAAACAACATTCTCTACGTAGTTGAAAGATGAAACAGTAACTACAGAATTTTTGGGTGATTTCATTCAAAGTGCATACTATGGTCATTGAAGAAGATCTACGTTTCAGTTTTGCAGACTTCATCGAATATCTAACAGGTAGAGGTCAAATTGGAAGGTGATTTAAAAGGTTTTGCAGTTGAATATTGATGGTCACACCTCCTTAATGTTGGCCGCACTGCATCATGCTAACCGCACCATTTAAAGAGCTTGAAAACGAGGGTTTTATGGCGAACAATTGGTCTTTGGGGGTTTTGATCCGCTTTCTTGGTGTTTATTATTTGCTGCTAATAAGTTCAACACCCAGCCATACCAAGAGTCATTTGTTGAAATACCTAGGGTTTCTAGACATTGTATTTCATGGTCATTTCTGTAGCAGACTTTTATTTCACCAACCCAGCAAATGGGTATGTTGGATTTAGATATTTGATAAAAATTTATGATATGAGTTGCTCTTAAATTTGATAAATTTTGTAAAATCAAATCAGAAATTAATTCTAGAAATTTCAGCTACTTGTATTTCTGAGATTCTTTAATTTTACAAGTTGTTCATCTATTATAAAGTACTTTATTATCTACACTTTATTTGGAAACTCGGAACCATTGCAAACACTCGAAAACAAGCAAAGAAACAACAAAGGCAAAACAGGGCTGCTTATTTCATATGTCATCATACTTTTTGGAAATTATTAAATTATCTTTTAAAAAATTGCGTCTCCAAGTACCCTCATCTCTGATTTATGAAAATTAGTTGTACTGGTACCAATCTCAAAGTATCCCCCATCTCTTGGTGACCTTGGTTCTATGCTAATCCCAAAAGGCCACCAATTCCATGTGAGAAGTTTCTTGCATCAAGTTTCTTGTGTTGCAAGTATTATTATCTTTTATGTGCATTTTAATTCGTTCTTTCCATGTTATGGTAATCAAACATGGAGCGAATGAACTGTTGAATTAAGGCATTTACACATTTTAAATATGCAAAAAGGGTGTAAGAGTTTCTTTTCCACACCAAACATCATATTTATGTGTTGGATCTCATTGAATCAGCAACATTGCACATCTTGTGAAGTAGCACATACAAAGTCTTAACAACATTCCATATCATGTAACATGTGGCATAACTTACTCAGTATTCAAACATCGTTGTTATATTGAATCAGTCTTCATGTGCCTAGATGACAATAGAGCAATTTCACAATTCTACCATATTAACTACAGCCATTTCCATCTTACATTAGTGAAAAAGATTTTAACAAAGATTGCTTTCAAAAAAATGAGAGGGAGAATTTTCAATATTTTTCAAGAGTTTTGCCTATAGCCTAAGAGTGTTTTCAAAGAATTCAAAAATATTAAGATTCTTATTAATTTAATGAACAAATATTTTCTACCAAGTACCCACAAGGGTAGAGGCAAGTGGATATAGCACAATTGATCTGCAATGTGATTTTCAAATTAGCATACAAAAATATTAAACAAAAAAGGAGAAAAAACAAGAACATGCACAACGATACACAGTCCCATAATTTTTTTTAAAAAAGTAAATTGGTTAAGTGAGATATCTTCACTTATCTCTACGAATAGAATGGATATAAATAATACTAAAAAGGATAATAAGTTTGGCAAATTGTCAATAATTTTTTGTTAATTCTTAGATATATTAGGCCTTATGCACATTCATGGTGCAATCTAGATCTATTTGACATCTCAATCCTAGTGGCCCGATTTCAAACAAGCAATTTGCACACAATTATAATTTTTCTTTGGAACTTTAACATTTGTTATTAATCACATCTTATACAAAACCATTCCCAATTGAGATCATGACTTATCCTAAAAAAACAACCAACAATTATGCACTAAATAGTACTATTTACAACATAGACCAGCTTTAATAAAACTAGAAGCATTTACAAGAGAACATGAAATTACCAAAAAATGCCCTTGTGCATGGATATTTGATGGGCTTTATTCCTCAAATGTATCTTATAAAATAGTGTCACCCCTGCATTGCATCCAAAAAATTATCAATATAAAGCAGTTGTTATTTTCATGTTATATTTACACTCATAGTTTGCATGCATTCCTTCTTCGTTGAATGTCAAATAATAGCTAAAGTTGGTGAGGTGGAAAAGTCTTATCAACCTATTCTTCAGCAGCTTTTCGTCTCACTTTTTCAATCCTCCCAAAATTATGGGTTACTTTATATCACAAACCTCTCTTGACTCTAGTCAAATCCCTTCACCAAAATACACACTTCACAATAAATCGGCACATGACATTCATTTCTAAGCTTCCTTTTTTATCAGATTTCTTCTTCTTTTACCATGATCAAAGAAATGTCATGAAATAATAATGTGATCAATGGATAATATAATCACACTAAAAATCACTCTTTTAGCTCCAAATACAATATGATTTACACTTATGCTATCATAAAACCACTACTATAATCATATGGGTCGATCCAACAATTTAGCACGGCCCTTCGCAAACCAACAGATTTGGCTTCAAAAAGACAAAAAAATATGAGCTTCAATTGTTGCTTGAAACTCTATTGAACCATGTTAGGTTATTAAAACAATAATTCTTCATCTTTAATGATGAGAAAATTGCAAGATTTGTCAAACCAACATATGATTTGTCCAAGCATCTCATCATGAGGTTCATCAGTGTGTTATTTTCAAAGAAGTATTGCACGTGAATGATGAGAATAGATTATGGATATTTCCACAACACCAATATCAAGAATACCTACTATCTCCCAAAAATTCATGACCTAGTCAACAACGTGCAACATACCAAGTTCTTGATAAAGTTGGACTTGATGTCAAGTAAAATCATCAAGTGTAACATGCATGCATTATGAACTTCAAAAATAAGTAATGATTCCATGAATGACCCACACTACCATTTAGGTTGATCAATGAAATGATTCACTCATTCATCAATTGAACAATATGTGAAAACAGCATATACTTCATTTCCAACAAGTATTGCAAACATTGAAGAAACTAAAGACATGTTAATTTGTAAGACAATCATATGTATGTTTTATCTACATGATTCTTGCAAAGTTCAGAATTGGTTGGACAAAGCTTCAAGCTATTCTAAAGTTGGCAAAAAATCAAAACCTTCCAATAAGAACAAAGTAATGCACTTAGTAAGTGATTGTCTTGACATCTTCAAAAGATTATTGACCAGTTTAAAATGCAGTTTCACATGTACTTGCATCAAGTGAGGTTCTTTGATGAATTTATGTATATAATCAGTAATACTCCATTTTGAAATTACTTCGATTGCAGATACCATTCGAGATAGAAATAGATCTATTGGGGAGTTCAATAATAATGCTAGAATGAAGGCGGATGTGCTAGGAAATCAGTCTTGCTAACATGGTAGTTTTATGCACTATTGCAACTATTAAGAAAACTTTATCCCTAAATGAAATTGTTCGACAATGCCCATCATTCAAAATACCTTGCTTTGTGTATTCTACTTTGATTATGAAAGTATTCGAGAGGCTTGTGATCAATGTGGACCAGAGATCTCTTTATTGTTGGAAATGTTGTTGTCATTAATGTTAAAGGAAAACTACCATCAATAGTGAAGTCAACAGAGTCAAAGGAAACTGGTGGATGTCAAACAAAAAATAAGGAAAATCGTCAAAGATCAAAGGCCACAAATTGCTTCATTAAAATCATCAAACGATGGCAAAGGATGGCTGACTTCATTTATGGCAGCGCTCTAATAATAATCTAATCTGTGTCGAAGAAGAGTTAAACATATTGTTTCTGTCAACGAAGAAAACGTATAGCTTGGTAAATAATTATCAATGGGAAATTAAATACTTATCACTTGGTAAGGCCGTCCCCCTCAAGGCACTTAAATTAAATCAAATAATAATCATTTTATGGGGCCAACTCCATTAAGACAGTGCTGGTTTAAAGGCAAAATATTATCCCTTCTATATGGCCGACCTTTGACTTCTTTAGTGCTCCTTGGGAAGAAGAAGACGTCACCCTTCATGAATTGCCTCTATTGGGATTTAAAAGTAAATTAAATTGGTGTTAAATGCTGGCCAACCTACAATTTAATGGTGCCACCTTGGGGAAAAAAAAATATATTGATTTGTGCTTAAAATGTGAGGCAACCCCTGTTGTGAAGGATTGCCTCCCTTGGTTAAGAGTCATAAGAGATGATATTTAATGAAGGTGAGATGGGAGTTATTAGGTAAGTCAGTAAGTTTTTTAAATGTAACATCATATGAATAAATGCAGATTTGTGCAGGCATTGAGCAGAAAAATATTAAGGCAAATATGTGAGCATGGAAGAAAGAGAATATATATAAAGAATACTTAGAGAGATGATTGTGTGAAAATTAAAAAAAAACATACAAACACAAGCAGATGTGTGAAGCAGAAATAAAAATGTATCAATTACGTGAATGGAATGATAAATCGAATAAAAAAAGTTCGTTCAAGAAATAAAAGAGGAGAGATGAAGCCATCAAGATATATAGGGAGATTTTTAAAGGAAGCCTTGCAAAGATATTCATGAGAATTAGAGCAGACTAAGCAGAATTATTTTGAAGGAAGACATTAATGATTAATGAAAAATGCTAAAAGTCTATTTGTGAAAGAAAGCATATATGGTGCATCATCCAAGAGCAGATTTATGAGTTTATCAGCAGATATATGAATATGCTATAATCAGATTTGAACGGGAAGTATATGCAATTTTGGAAAGGATTATATGCAGAAATGTGAAAAGAATATAAGCAGATTTGTGAAGGAAATATATTAAGATCTGTAAAGGAAATATATTCAGATTTGTGAAGGAATCAAAATCAGATTTGTAAATAGACTATTTTCATCATCCGTAAAAAAAAGCGCCATCCTGAAGGTGATATTTGTTGAGTAAGAGGTCGTTGCCTCATATTAAAGACATTGCTGTCTCTTACCGAGTTGTTACTCAATTATAGTGATTGGTGTCTCCAATGGGTGGATGCCTACAAATCATTTAAGAGAGGAATGGTGTCTCCTCTAGATTGGTACCTACAAAGCTTGTAAAGAGAATTTTATATAAGCAAAATTACGTCACATTTCCACATAAATTTTGTATTCTTCTATTGAATAACTGTTAGGTCTTGTGTAATTGATATTGTTATGGTTGCTAACTTTTGAACGCATAAAAACTTGCCTTATCCTAATTCAACCCCACACCCACTTTCTCAATATAAGCTTGTGCCCAACATTTATTGCCTGAAGGGAAAGAGATTTGTGATTCACAAAGATCACAAACCTCTTAAATACGTTCATTTAAAAAAAGTACATAATGCAAGGTATCTCAAATGATAGGTTGTATTCAACAATTCCACTCAAGAATAAATACAAATAAGACACAATAAACAAGGTACTAGATATATCTTATAACCATCATTATATCAAACGTTTCAACTACCCATCACACAAAGAAATGGTTGTATGCTCAAAAATGCTAATTTTTGCAAGGTATATTTCAAAGTCAAAAGAGCATAATAATACACATTTTAATCATTTACCACAATGGTTAACAGAAAAAGTACAATGAAATTATATTTTTTGTAGATGTATCTAGCAGATTTAAAAAGAGCATGGCTCAAAAGGAACAACCAATCAACCACTCAAAATTATGGTTCAATAAACTATGGTAAGCTTCCCATACCAAGCAATTAAACTTTACCTTATGAGAGAGACTTGCCACTAAAAAAATAACTATTCTCTTTTTGGTTAGAAACTCTTGCTAACTTTCTACAATATTTGTATTGGCTAAACCTATAAATTTGGTAAAAAAAAAATCTAATTCTTCAACTACCTTATGCCATTGCAATGTGTACTGGCTAGAAGTGTGAAGTTGATGAATAAAAACTAATTCTTCAACTACCCTGCCAACAACAAATAGCATCTTTGATTTCAAAGACTTAAAGAAACATACCACCTTCCATAGATAAATCGATGGTATTTCACATGAGTGTGGGGATCACCTTGTCCATGATATTTCTCCAAACAAGGAACCTCAATGTGTAGTGAAAGTGTGGTGTGAAGGATCTCAATGGAAAGTGGGCTACATGCAAAATATGTAGGGATAGTGGATTGGATTGGGTTATGTTAGCAAAGTGTTGATGCAAAAATGAAACATTTTGCAACAAATGGTTTATGGTAACTTCGGTGAATGAATTAGATTGGGAAAAATTGGATTGTGATGGAGGATTTGAAGGTGTAGTACGGTAGGTAGGTGGAACATTGTGATAGATGGGTGGATAAGATGGTTGATGCATGTTTTGATAATTAAGAGGGAGATTGGTTGAAGATGGTACATATGCATATTGATTGATAGGATTCCCCCACCACTAACATGGATAGCATTTCCATTTTGTGCAGTGGTAGCCATGATGGAAGATGTCTATTTAGGAACAATAGGCATAGATATCTCAACTTGGTTTGTAAGAGTGGAATATCCGAGCAATTTTGCCCAACTAGCCAACTTCGTAGTGTTGTCATCCACTATATGAGCTACACCACATTGAACATCCACACTATGTTCATCATGTTGAATCAACTTCCTCAAACCTTCAATCAAGGGGATTGCCTCCCCAGCCAAGTGCTCTTGACTCACAAATTGTTGAAATCTTCCAATTGCTTGTCAATCTTCCACAATTGTTCATTAGACAAGCTACACCACATTGAACATCCACACTATGTTCATCATGTTGAATCAACTTCCTCAAACCTTCAATCAAGGGGATTGCCTCCCCAGCCAAGTGCTCTTGACTCACAAATTGTTGAAATCTTCCAATTGCTTGTCAATCTTCCGCAATTGTTCATTAGACACTTGTGTCAAAGACTCATTCTCATCATGAGAAGCATGGAGGGAAGGATTCTCAACAATGTTAGGCATGGTTGGTGTTGGCTTGAGAGAAGAGGATTTACCCTGAGCTCCTTGGTGTAAATACGTCAATAACCATCTCAAGTTCAACGCCTTTAGTGTTTGAACTACATTAAGCCATGAGTGTATAACTTCTTCTCACATAGACATTGGATTCCAAACAACAGGTCATTTAACTCATACACAAGCATACGCTCACACAACACAATTGCTCCTAGGAAAAAAGGAGTGCTAGAAGCAAGGGATAAGAAATTGGTTTGTGCCTTCAATGTCTTGTATACAAATGTCAATTAAAATGGAAGCAACTAACAAGAGATATGGAGTTATAGAAATTAAAAGATCAATTAGCCACATATTTAAGCAATATGAGGTAAGAATATAATGATTAATAAATGAATGCAACTACATAAAAGATGTATTTCAGCAATTAATGTCCCTAAATCTGAAAATTGTATATAATTAAGCTCAGATCTGAACTTCCAAATCAGAAATTATGTAAGCTATGCCAGGTTCACCAAAACAAAAAGGATGGAATGGGATTTAGGTGTTCACTAATCTAAACGTGCAAACCTAGGAACCATTTCCAATCACTCTCAATTTCATTGTAGAAAAATCAATTAGACCCAAATTCAGTCCCTTGGAAGACCTAGGCAGTGTAGTTGATTGTTTATATGATTGATATGATTTAATATGATGAAGATGAGAAATGATGAAAGAACTAGGTGAAACGCTTGACAGTTGACAATATTCAGCATACACAGGAAGATACAGAACTGAAATTCAATACAAAAGGGCAGATGTAGAAATAAGACAGGGAATGGACCCTGTCACTGAAATATGGACCAAAACATGGTGGACCCCTTTACACTAAGAGCTACAACTCTTCAGACATACAATCCAGAACAAGTTCCAACCTGTCTTAAAAAGGCTACCACCTTTTCTTAGACGAAGATATAAGATCTGCAGAACAAAAATAATTCCTTGTCTTTACACAAACGTAAAGACTCTCAAACATGTAGCAGACTTTTCGTATGCCCCTGTTAGATTATTCTTTGTATGTCTATCAAAAACTGCAGTCTCTGTCTCTTTCAAAATTTTATTCAACATCCGCCATATTTCTCTTGCTCCAATAAACCTCAAGGTGTATCTGCACTGGTAGCAATTCTCACACCATTTCCTTACTAATACCCTGCATTCAAAACACTACACAGTGTTTTTCGAAGAAGCCAAAAACAACTCAAAGACACCAATCTCCTCCAGTCCTGTAGGATGGTAAGTTCCTATTTGTCTCCCCAAAACAAAAGGAAAACGAAACAAAGTATTGAGCATCAGCTTTTGCATGGTGATGCGTCTGTTACATTTCCAGGTTGCCCCTTTTTTAAACGGAAGTATTCCTTTTTCTTGTTTTACTCACCACGCACACTCTCAATATATCAAAGCTTATACAACGAAGCTTTGTCACCTGCCGTCCACCTACCAAACGTCAAAAGAACCAAAAACGAAACTCTTGAAGTATAAAATTTTGTATTCATTTCACCAGCTAAGTCTCGACCATACTCTTGCTCTCTGCAACATTCTTTCACTGTGCTATGCCGTGAAAAAAGAATAGACAGTAGAAGCATTATTATTGGTCCCGCGTTCTTAATCCCTGATCGAGAGCAACAACATTGTTGATAATTTATACAAATATTGTCCTCTTCACTACATAGGCGTTGAAACTGATGAGTTGTAAACTGCCGCTAAAAACGTCTACCACATGCATAACTCTCGAAACTCTCGAGCTTATCTTCTTTTCAAAAAAAAACGGTTCACATACATAACTGACCGGATAAAGGTTTTCAGAGTAGAATATTAACTTCTCAAATGTTTTTGAAAACACAAAAAAGGTTTGTCTACAAGTGCCATTTGTTCCCTTCTAGTCCGTAATACTGCGCACAATAATGAATTTACTGTTTTCCTTAGAGACATTGCCACCTACACCTGTGATAATAATTCGATATTGCTAACACTTTGCGGTTTGGTGCAACCAATAAACATTTGTCTTATGTCGAATTTGTCTTATGTCGAACAACACACACAACAGAACTAACAAAAACACTGCGACACATGTCATCCATGAAAGCAACTGAAGCAACTCACCCTGAAAAGCTGAACCAACTGAAACAACTCCCCCTAAAAAGCTGAACCAACTGAAGCAATTCCCCCGGAAGATCTACTCCCCCTTTGACATCAATGAACATGAAACAGAATTACATATGCAGTCCAAATGATATAATAGTGAAGCCCACCTACTGAAAACACACCTTTTAGTGAGGTAGTAGAACACCAAGCTTGCTTCAAAGATACTCAAAGCGTTCTCAGGGTAATGGTTTACTAAAAACATCAGCAACTTGTTCCTTTGAACAAACATAGTTCAGCTTAGCAGCATTGTTAGCAACTTGCTCCTTCAAATAATGATATTTAATTGGAATGTGATTGGTGCAGGAATGCATCACTGGATTTTTCAAGATATCAATGGCACTTGTGTTGTCACAAAGAATGCAAATAGGATCAGTAAACTCAAGCTTGTAGTCACATAAAGTATTTTTCATCCAAATTACCTGAGTGCAACAAGAAACTGCTGCAATGTATTCAACTTCAGCAGTAGAAAGTGATGTGCAAAACTGTTTCTTGCTTAGCCATGATACCAAATAGCCACCTAAAAAGTCGGCACACCCACTGGTGCTTTTCTTATCATACATGAGCCACCCCAATCTGTATCTGTATAGGCTTTAAGAAAGAAATCAGAACTCTTTGGAAACCAAAGACCAAAATCAACAATGCCTTTCAAATACTTAAAAATTCTCTTAACAGCTTGAACATGTGTTTGCTTTGGAGTTGCTTGAAATCTGGCAACATAGCCAACAGCCTGCATAATATCTAGTCTAGAGGTTGTAACAAACAACAAACTTCCTACCATAGATTTATAGAAAGTTTGATCAACAAAAGGAGATACATCATCCTTAGTTTACATCCGATTTCCATAGAAGTGCTAACCGGATTGCAATCTTCCATTTTGAATCTCTTAAGCAACTCTCTAACATACTTAGCTTGGGAAATGAAAACACCTTCAGAAGATTGATTAATTTGCAACCCAAGAAAGTAAGTTAATTCACCCATCATAAATATTTCGAATTCATCTTTCATACAAGCAGCAAATGTCTTAGACATTTTGACATTGTCACTACCAAAAATCAAATCATCAACATAAACCACAACAATGAGAATGTTGTTACCTTCCTCTTTGACATACAAATTGTTGTCAACATATCACTTTTTGAAGTCATGCTGCTACAAGTAATTATCCAGCCTGTCATACCAAGCTCTAGGAGCTTGTTTGAGTCCATAAAGAGTTTTTTTCAACTTGCAAACATAATCCAAATTGTTAGAAATAAGGCCTTTTGGTTGTTCAACATAAATTTTTTCAACCAAATCCTCATTTAAAAAAGAAGATTTAACATCCATTTGAAAGACTTTAAAACCTTTAAAGGAAGCAAATGCAAGAAAAAACCTTATTGCTTCTAATGTTGCAACCGGTGCAAAAGTTTCACTAAAATCAACACCTTCAATTTGAGAATATCCCTTCCAAACTAAACAAGCCTTGTTTCTAATGATCTTACCATCTTCATTTACCTTATTCCGAAATACCCATTTAGTACCTATCACATTTTTGTTAATGGGCCTTGGCACAAGCTCCCAAGTATTGCTCTTCTTAATTCGTTCTAACTCTTCTTTCGTAGCAGCCACCCAATGATCATCTACTGCTACCTCTTCAAAACATTTAGGCTCAAACATAGAAATGAGTGAGAAGTCATCATCCTCAAAATAATTAATATTTTGCCTAGCATGCCTAATTCTTCTTTCAGCTATAACTTGATCAATAGGATGATTCTTTTGAACAAATTTTGAAAGAGTTTTGAAGGTGGAAGCATCATGATCACCTTGAGAATCATACCTGGAATTAACATGTGAGTTTTCAGCATCATTTGAAGTAGAGACTGTATCTTAATGAGCAAATTGAGTTTTACCTTTGTCATTTTCACCACCTTTGCTAGCTGTTACAGCTTGAATATGAGGAGGAGAAGAAGGTACTGCAGTGCTGGTTTGAGTTTTTTCTTCTTCAGGGCTGTCATCATGCTCACCAAGTTCATTAGTAGCCTCATGAATCTTAACATTAACACTCTCTACCAATTTATGCAACCTTTTATTGTAGCATTTGAATGCTTTACTTTTAGAGGAGTAGCCAAGAAAGATTCCCTCATCATATCTAGAATCAAATTTGCCCAAATTATCTTCATCCCTCCTAATGTAACATAGACTTCCAAAAATTTTAAAGAACTTAATAGTAGCAGGTTTACCTTTCCAAAGTTCATATGGAGTCTTGTTGAACTTGGGCCTCAACAAAGTTCTATTCTGAATGTAGATTGTTGTGTGGACAGCCTCTTCAAAAGACATCTTTCACTTTTCTTTCATTCATCAAGCAACGTGCCATCTCTTGAATAGTTCTATTTTTTCTTTCCACACCACCATTTTGTTGTGGTGTTCTAGGGGCTGAGACATGTTTCTTGATTCCATGTTGCTCACAAAACTTAACAAAATCATTTGAGGTAAATTCTCCCCCATTATCAAAACGCAAGCATTTGATTTTCACATCCATTTCATTTTCAACCAAGTTCTTAAAAATCTTAAACTTATCCAAAGCCTCTGATTTTTTTTTTAGAAAAGTAACCCAAGTCATGCGAGAAAAATCAACAATAAGAAGCATAAAGTATTTTTCACCTTAAAGGCTTGCTGTCCTAGTTGGTCCACAAAGATCCGTGTGAACTAACTCGAGTGACCTACTGCTGAAGTGATCTTTTGGTTTGAAGAAAGCTCTGGTTTGTTTTCCCTCTTGACAATTTTTGCAAACAATATCAACTGGTTTCTTTATCTTTGGCATATCTCTTACAACCTCATTTTTACTGATTTTGATAAGATTATCAAAATTTACATGCCCAAAACGCTTGTACCAAAGCCAAGCATCCTCTACCTTGCTCAAACAACAAGTCTAGTCATTACAGTCATCAAGAATATAAAGATTATTTGTTGCTCTAGTTGCTTTAGCTATGACATCATTTCCCTTTTTGATAGTGCAAGAATTTGAGTTAGAGCTAACTTGACATCATTACCCTTGATCACATAGCTAACTTACACTTAAAAGATTGTGTTTCAAACCTTCAACATAAAGAACATTCTCAACAATGGTTTCATCATAATTAATCAAGAGAGTACCTATACCAACAACCTTTGCAGAAGAACTACCTCCAAATTTGACCTTTCCACGTTTCATTTTCTTGAGTATGAAACTTACTTAAATCACCTGTCATATGTCTTGAGCAGCCACTGTCAACATACCAAATGTCCTTCTCACTGCTGGCAAGAAGAGTTGTTTGAACAACAAGAGCCTTTAGAGGTGTTTTTTGAACTTTTCTTCTCCAAACTTTGGTCACTTTTGTCCTTTTAGGTTCAACATTGTAGAACAAATCTGCAATATAGCTGTTGCAAAATCTTGAAGTATGGCCAAACTTGTTACAGCTGTAACAAATTAAATTGTACTTCCTAAAGGCATTATTTTCAATCTGAAAAATAATTCTTAAAGGGAGCAACTTTACAATCTGCAGCTATATGTCCAAAGTAGTTGCATGAAAAACGGTAGCCATAGAAAAAAGGTTTGTTTACCTTGTTAAATGCAGGCTGACTACTTTTCGGTGGTGAAGAGTTTTGTTCAAGTTGCATGCCAACTCCTCTCTTGTCTTTGGTAGGTCTTTGAGAACCAAGAACATCATCTAAGGAAACATTTCTGCTCTTGAAAGACACTTCTTCACTAGAAAGCATAGAAGTTTTACCTATGTTTCTGAGAGCAACAATTTTAGCTTCTAGCTTGGCAATGTTTTCTTCTTTTAGTTGAATCTGATTTTCCAGATTTTCACGAACTTTCTTAGCTTCCTCATTTAAGATTTTAGAATCAACAAGTTGAGTTTGAGCCTCTTTGAGAGATGTTGCAATCTTTAACTTTTCAGCACTCTCAACTTGTAGAAGATCCACAAGACTTAGATTCTTCTTTTTCAATTTCTTAATCTCAGGTAGAGCTGCAATCAATTCAAGTTTAAGATCCACTTCATCATCTTCTACATCATCATTTTCTTCAGAACAAGTCATCAACAGGCATGAACATAACTTCATTTATTCGAGAATCACTTTCGTTGCTTGACAAATCATTGCTGCCATCTTTTGAAAACAGCACCTTTTTACCCTTTTCAAATTTCCAATTTTTCTTTGCAAATCTCCTAGTTTTCCGAAATTCGAAATCTTTTTCATCATGGCTGTCATCTTCTTTATCAAACGGACAATTTGAGGCAAAGTGACCGAGTTTCCCACTTGAAGCACTTTAAACCAGATTTGCCTTTACTTTTGTTAAGACCCTTTTTCAGCCTTCTAATAAGGTATGCAATTTCCACATTAGAGTCTTCATCCGAGTTATCACTGAGATTATTCTCTCTGTCTTTGCTCCTTTTAGAGACCTTCAAAGCAAATTCATTTTTGGAAGGCCCTTCAACAGTAGTCCTCATCTCATAGGCAATCAAAATACCATACAATTTATCAACTGTTAGAGTACAAATCTGATATTTCTTCAACGGCAGAAACTTTAGCATCAAGCCTCATGAGAAGAGAGCGAAAAAAATTTTGAACCACAGTTTTCTCTTCAACATTTTCTCCCAGACCTTTCAACGCATTGACAACCTCATCAACACGAAGAAAGTAAGCAACAATGTTTTCATCTTCCTTCATGCGAAGACTTTCAAAGCCAACCCGATGAGTTTGAACTTTTGTCTTCCTAACTTTGTCATCTCCATGATAAGCATTATGCAGTTTATCCCAAACTTATTTTACAATAGTACAATGCATGACCTTTACAAATTCAGCTTCAGTTAGACCACACAAAATAGCATTCATAGCCTTGGCATTATTCTCAAATTCCTTTTTACTATCAGCATCCGCAAGAGGAGTAGAAAGAATAGTGTAACCATTGACAAGACTAAGATAGACATCACAGCCTAGGGCCATGATTCCAACGAAAAGAGGTGCACGATTCATAGCAAGACCTTCTAAGGCACTCATGATAGGCACAAGAATCGAATTCTCAAACTTTTAAACAAGGGAAGAGAGTAACTAGCTCTGATACCAATTGAAAAACGAAAAATGCTGAGAGGGGAAGAGGGTGAATCAGTATTTTAAAAACTTTAAGCAGAAAAACAAATCAGGGAAGCACGCTCAAAGAAGGAGACAAGACACAAATATTTTTCTCACATGGAAAACCCAAGCTGGGTAAAAAACCACGGCTCCACTAATCAACTGGGCTACAACCCCTTTACACTAAGAGCTACAACTCTTCAGAGATACAATCCAGAACAGGTTCCAACCTGTCTGAAAAAGGCTACCACTTTTTCTTAGAAGAAGATATAAGATCTACAAAACAAAAATAATTTTGTCTTTACACAAACGTAAAGACTCTCAAACATGTAGCAGGCTTCCTTAAATTCAAACTAGCGTCTAGAAACTGAATTTGAAAACAGTCCTTCATAGGCAAGCAAGAAATCTGAGCTAGATCAAATATATGCTCCTTGTTGCCATATTGTTGCTGGAGCATATCATGTTTGCAGCAATTACCCTGACTTTTTGTATGCCCCTGTTAGATTATTCTTTGTATGTCTATCAAAAATTGCAGTCTCTGTCTCTGTCGAAATTTTATTCAACACCCGCCATATTTCTCTTGCTCCAATAAACCTCAAGGTGTATCTGCACTGGTAGCAGTTCTCACACCATTTCCTTACTAATACCCTGCATTCAAAAACACTACACTGTTTTTCGAAGAAGCCAAAAACAACTCAAAGACGCCAATCTCCTCCAATCCTGTAGGATGGTAAGTTCCTATTTGTCTCCCCAAAAAAAAAGGAAAACGCAACAAAGTATTGAGCATCAACTATTGCATGGTGATGCGTCCGTTACATTTCCAAGTTGCCCCTTTTTTAAACGGAAGTATTCATTTTTTTTGTTTTACTCACCACGCGCACTCTCAATATATCAAAGCTTATACAACGAAGCTCTATCACCTGTCGTCCACCTACCAAACGTCAAAAGAACCGAAAACGAAACTCTTTAAGTATAAGATTTTGTATTCATTTCACCTGCTAAGTCCCGACCATACTCGTGCTCTCTGCAACATTTTGTCACTCTGCTATGCCGTGAAAAAAGAATAGACAATAGAAGCGTTATTACTGGTCCCGCATTCTTAATCCCTGATCGAGAGCAACAACATTGTTGATACTTTATACAAATATTGTCCTCTTCGCTACATAGGCATTGAAACTCACGAGTTGTAAACTGCCACTAAAAACGTCTACGACATGCATAACTCTCGAAACTCTTGAGCTTATCTTCTTTTCAAAAAAAACGATTCACATACATAAGGATAAAGGTTTTCAGAGTAGAATATTAACTTCTCAAATGTTTTTGAAAACACAAAAAAGGTTTGTCCACAAGTGCCATTTGTTCCCTTCTGGTCCGTAATACTGCGCACGATAATGAATTTACTATTTTCCTTCGAGACACAGCCACCTACACCTGTGATAATAATTTGATACGGCTAACGCTTTGCGTTCTGGTGCAACCAATACACACGGCAGAGGACATTTGTTTTTTACAAACATTCTCAAGGAAAAACATTTATCTTATGTCGAATTTGTCTTATGTCGAACAACACGCACAGCAGGACTAACAAAAACACTGCAACACATGTCATCCATGAAAGTAACTGAAACGAATCAGATGACAAAAAAACACAACAATATGTGTTCTGTTCATATTCTTATTTACTCTTAGTATCAAAACATATACCCCATAGGGAGTAAACACCCACCAAAGCATAAAAAACCAAAACCGAACAAAGACATCACTAGTGCTGAAGAATGATGCCCAATCCTGGAACGAGCACATACTATAAATAGCAATGTTCTCCAAAGACCAAAGAGAACAAACCCAAAAAATAGGATAAATAGCAATTGCAGTTGAAATCCACTGAAACTAAAAACTGAGCTCACTAAGAGCATACCTTCCCAGCACATCTGAAAAGATATGGAAAACCTCAAAAACTGGCCAACACTCACAGAACAAGATGGTGTAAAAGCGGGGACATTACACAAAGCCTTCTCAAGATTAGAGAGAGAGCTGCAAAATTGTCCTACTAAAGAGCAATCAGTTGATATAATCAGAAAACTATTTGGAATAGACAACTTTGTTATGTATAAAGATAGACTTATTGCTTGCCGAGGATGATAGTTCAGCATAGTTGAAAATATGGAATGGTCATTACTATAGCTCAGGAGTGATCCACTGGGTAGCAATTATAAGCTAACTGATTTTTCAAAAAACAGCTGGAGAACATTTTAATACAATGCAGCCTTGAGCAAAAATACATTAAGCATTGCCACCATATCTTTGGTCTTCTGCAATGTTTGATCAAACTTTTACTTAATATAAATCAAACCAAATTTGGATTCTATTATTCTTAAAACAAGAGTTGTTTGAAAAAAATCTCAACAAATGTCTGGAAATGAAACCTTTATTGATCTACGATTGTTCCACTAGAAAAACACCAGGACTATCTTAGCAAAAGGCTACTGTGCTTCAATCAAAAGGCCAATGCACTGTGATAGGCAGAGTTGTCCAGTCTTCTCATGGTAGCTCTTCAAGGCATGACAGAATCATTCTTTACTTTTTCATCATCACTGTTGCTCCATTTATGAAACAGTAAAAACAGTTCGATTTGTCCCTTAAGCCATTCCCTTATGCCTTGTTGATCATTTTATCCCATGCAAAAAACATTAACCTCCTTGCTTTATTAGCCATCACTATTAATCAATATTAGAAGTTATTTTTGCATACAAAACTGGTTTTTAAGGAGTGTTTAATTCAGCTAGCTGTCTTACTTTTCAACCAATTTTAGTATGCTTTTCAGCAACTTTAGGTATTTCGCTATGTTACCTAGAAACATGTTTCCACCCCTAATGGGCAAGTTTCGGAAACGGGGACAGTTTCAGGATAAGGGGATGGCTGGGGATGTTTCCAAGCCATCCCTGATGAAGCAAAATTGTCGGAAACCATCCCGGAAACTCGGGGATGGTCATCGGAAGTTTTGGAAACCTTTGACCATCACCGGGATGGCTGGGGACTGCCAAGCCGTCCCCTAATCATCCCAGGGACTGCTGGCTGTTTCCGGCAGCAAGAGGCAAAAAGTAAGATTATTTTATAAAATATTTGCAATTTTTTTATCTTGTGTAAGCCCCACACCTCGAGGCAGCCCTAAATATATTACTAATATCAAATCTTAAGCATATGATCGAAAATATCAATTCGTATAGTCCTTGCAAGTTGCATATAGATTGGCCTGAGTGAACAGAGTTATGCCCGAGTGAATAATCATTTGCTGTTGCTGCTGTTAGAATGTGAACAGAGTTATCTGTGAATTCTGGAAGTCTTTGGTGAAAATCTACAGATTGAGAGTGTAAATCTGAGCAATATTTAGTATTCTCAGACCAAACCTTAAGGGCAGCAACATACTATCTTTGTTTTCATTTTGACTTTGAAGTTTGAGACTGAGTCTTCTGACATTATATGATGCATTGATGCAATGATAATTGAATCTTGATATATGATATAATACTCTAAGTTTTTAACTTCACATTTTGTTGAAACCTGCAGCGTTTGCGCATTTTGATATATGATATGATACTTTTCATTGTTTCAATGAATTATATCCATGAATGTATGAAATTGAAATTTGAACTCTCATTTGATGCTATCCTATATTCTTATTCTATGATGATTCAATTTGATGTATTTGATGCTATGTTCTATGATAATTCAATGAATGATCATTGATTTTAGATATATAAATGTTATTATGTTGCTATGATGAATGTTACAATGTTATATATTTGAAATTTCAGATTTCCATATATATATAGCCGTCCCCTGCTCCGGAAAAAAAAAGTCCCACAAACCCGCATCCCCATCCCCCCGTCCTGGAAACTCAAGATAACATAGGTATTTTGTAGCTTGTCAAATAGCTCCATTAAAGACAAATGTCTTAAGAGCCACACAACATCTCCTCAAAATATCAGTAAAACTTACGACAAACATGCAGGCTGGTCTGGAAATCTGAATACCATGTAAAAATAAGCAAGCAAAATCCTCTTAAGTTTTTCATCAAGGTTACTTGGAGATGCCAGAGACTACTATCAATTCCAATAAGGCTAATTTTCAAAAAATGGAGACCGGTAATTGGAGATGCCAATTTTTTTAATACAATTTAATAATTTCCAGAAAATATCAAGATAAAGAACTTTGAAAACAAAACAGTGATGAAGTTTAAGATTAAGTTTAAAATTGAACAAAAAATGAAATTAAAATTGCATATACTGCTGGTACCATAGACAGTCTAAATGGTTCAGTGAAAATAGGGTAGCATAGGTGTTGAGCACACTCAATAGCGCTGGTCAAATGGTAAAGGTGATTTCTCTTTAGACCGTTACAATAATAGAAAATCATACAACTGTTCATGTCCCTCTCAATAAGCGTTCACTCTCAGTCGATCAAATGACTGTTTTTTTAATGGATTTTTGACTTCATGCAGTGCAGTTTTCTTTTCTCCCCCAACTTTGCTTTGCTACAGGCTTACTTTATTTGTTCCCTTCCTTTTTAGCCTTTTACGGTGTTTTACCCTAAGTTTTCATGCAAGAAACATCAATTTCTGGTCAGGAAATTTTGGATAAGGCGGGAGACGACAGCCAAAAGAACCCTGTGCATCAGGAGATTTTTAGGTACATCTCCAGTGCCAGAGAAGTGTCCGTCTTCAAGCCATGTTTCAGGAGGTGGGAGAGGCGTCTCCCAGTTACCTTGTTTTTCATATATAATATTTTATGGACACTTGCATCTATTGATGTCAATAAAATTTATCTAATGAGCATAGCTAGCTTTTTGTTAAAAATGTCAACTAATAGTAATGAAATTTTTCAAAAATATTACTTTTCAACATCATTTGTAAGACCATATTGGCCATCTGAATTATGGCAATACCAGTAATCACCATTAATTGTACTAGAACATGAAATCAAATCTATATATGCATTCTCTTGCTTCAATTCTCCCTGTGCATCAAATCTAGCAATGTCACTTTTTAGTATCCAAGTTCAATTTTCTGCTAAAGCACGTGCACTATTCCTTCTTATTAACTAATCTGCTTGGAGATCCGGATTCAATTTTAAGCGATCGTTAATAACTTAATAACAATATAAGCCTATCATTAGATCTTCATTAAAAGTTTGCAATATACTTTTATTCCCCCATTTGAATCTAAAAAAAATGCTCTACAAGATCTACCCCTTCTATGTAATGGGTAAAAGAAGAGAAATTATTGTTAATGTTGAACTGTAGCCATTTCACAAGGTGGATCATTTGTTTCAAATCCCACACCATACAGATTTTGGACAATGGCTCAAAACTTTCTTCCACTGTGTCCGTTTCAGTGTTCTTTCAGCCATGGCTATAACCAATCGATCCTCAATATATTGTTACACATCCAAAGGCTTAGAAATCATAGCTCTGATAATACTGAATGAACTAAAATGGAAGTAGAAGCTTATATAAACAAAAATTTGTCTAAAAATATCCTAAATACAAGTTCATAGAGTCGAATAACAATTTACAAATAAATTAATAATCTAACTCTGCTCTGAAACCACAAGTCTACAAAAGAGCAAAATCCCAGGTGAGCCACAAATAATAAAGAAAGTAAAATCAATCTTCAATGCATTAAGTAATGACACAACTAGGTCCTTTAGTTTTCTTGTCACCCAAACAACAAGTGGCATCATAGTAAAGTCTTTCCATGCTTATAAACAAGTTTTGCACTGTTATTAGACAACAAGAATTCTCAAAACATAACAGTCACTCTATTTATTCTTCTAAAGGAATCTTTGTCCTTTTCATGGCTTCATTTGCTTTTCTCTTAAGCAATCTTAACACTGATGGCTTTTTTAGTTCCATTTTCCTACAGCTAACTTATGCTTTATTTTAATCCTAATTTTTTATAGATTCATGTTTTCTACTTATCTCATTAAAAATATTTTCCTAGAGAATGCTTGTGATATTCTCACGTCCAACATCCTAGCATCAAGATTACTAGCAATACAAGTTGCAGCCATCACATAATAATCCTAAAAAGGTCAATCTAAATGGCATTGCAAATTTTTTAAATGATAATATTTGTATAAAGAATTCTTAACTTTGTATAGCATTCATTCATCGAGTATTAAGCATGAATATAATCAAAATTAAACACAAATTTGTCAATGTATGCAAATGTGTCTAATTGTGATTTTGAATAAGTCATTGTGCAGGACAGCTGTTTTTATATCCTCCTCCTCATTCTAAAGCCAAGCATGTCGATGCACTAACATTGAGAATGTTGGCAAATTACAGAACTGGATTTGATGATTCTGAGATAGTTAACCACATTTTTAAACCTTATACACAAGTAAGCTACAAGCATTATTATTTATGAAGGCCCAACAAATACACTTCTAATTGTGATTGTGAATCCTAGTAACCTGGGGACGCATCCCCCCCCCCCCAAAATCCCAAACGAGGATGCACCGGGGACAGCGTTTTGGCATCCCCGGCAACGCCACTGTTCTCAAGGAGACGCGGGGACGTCCCAGCATCTCCGTTGGGGACTTGGGGACGCCTAGGCATCCCTCGACCCTTGAGGGGACGCCCAGAAGTTCCCCGTCATGGCAAGCCAAAAAATACTAGTTTTTAATTTTTTTTTAGTTCAGGGGCGGGAGGATTTACACAAATATAACATTTAAGTATAAGTCTGATTTATTTAATTTCTTATACTTTAAGTTATATTTGTATAAATGCTTTCAAGATGTTTGAGATAGGTTCCAGCTTCATAGGAGTTAAGATGCAAATTCTAGATTTTGGGGATTTTTGAAAAATTCCAGACTTAGCCAAATTTCAAGATTCAGCAAGCCTTCAGCAAGGTTACCTCCCACAATCCATCATGGCTTTCTAAGGTCAAACTGAAGTTGGCAAAAGGATTCTCAAAGGGTTTTAACTCGTTTTATCATAAATCACTTGGTTTTGACCCCATCTCTATGACAAACTTAGCTTAGGTCTCGCCCAAATCCCAGACATACATGACTTCCCAACAGGCCAAAATCACTCAAACCTCATTTGCCGGACCTAGGGACTTGAAATAGCCACCAACAAAGACTACCTAAGACCTGGTTATGAATACTTTGACATTTGGCATTGATCAATGATCAAGCATCATAGATTCATACTATGAAATGATTTAGTTTTACAATTATGTATATTTCTCTTATTTTTTGTATATATAATGCATATATATATATATACACACATGAACACATACGAATCATAATGGCAAAAAAAAAATTCACGAATCCACAAACCGTATTCTTGAACCCGAATCCGTCCCTGAACCCGAACCGGCAACTTAGAATAGAACTCTTCCATTTGCTGATTGGAGTATTTAAAATTTAAAATTTATAATTATTGTTTAATGTTCAATGATCAATCACAATGCAATGTTCAATGTTCAATGATTTTACATCTTTATGTCTTATATTGTTATACATCTTTTCATAACTAGCATTTTAAGTACCACATGTTTAGTATATACTATATACCAAGGATGAAAAACTCTGCGATATATCGCCAAAATGGCGATATACCACAAGTTAAAACAGAAGACAATTTAATCACCATTAATAGCGCCAACGCGTTAATGAAAATCGCGCGGCATGAATGCATGAAAAAATCGCGAGTCTAAGGGGAAAAAATCGGCGACCAGTCAACATAACTAACAAAATGCAAAAAAAAATGTGTTCCATTTTAGGTTTTCGGATTTCCACTTATATCATAAAGCGACGCATGCTTATATCAAAATGCAAAAAAACGTTTGAACCGAACACGCGAAGGTCTAGACGCGAACACGCAAAGGTCTAGTACTTGGACAGGAGCAGGGACCAGGGAGCAAGTTTTTTCTTTGTATTTTAATTATTGTTTTTGGCTTTGCATTTAAATTTTAATAATAATAGTTAATAAGTATAACTTAATAGTTAATAATAAATATTAAATATATAACAAAATATATATTAAAAATTTTATTTTAAATATTTAATTATATGTATTATGTAACATTCAAAATGAAAATATATTTATTTTTAATATACGTATTTTCAAGAATCAAAATACATGTATTAACTATTAACTATTAACTATTATCAATTATGTAACATTCAATATCAACAAAATATATATGACATATGTAACATTAAATTTTATTATTTTACACCAGTAATTTTTCAAAGTTTACTATATAGTGTAAATTTATAATTTTAAATTTATATATATATATATATATATATATATATATCAAATTTCCAAAATAACTTGAATTTGTAATTTCAATTTATAATTTAATTATTTGTAGAGTCTAATTTTTATTCTCAATTACTTCATAGAGTTAGCTAAATTTTTTATCTCAGACTTAGAGAAGTTCACTGTTTGAAGTTTTTAACACTTCAACTATTAGGTGACAGTTGGCTGCCCTCTTGAAAAGTCTGATAACTAATATTTGATCTCAAACTTAGACAACTATTTGGTAGCTAACCTCTTTAAAATCTGATTAATTTGATCTCAGTTACTTCATTGACTTAGCTAATATTTGATTTCATACTTATAGTTCATAGACTTGGCTAACATTTGATCTCAACTTATCTAATATCTAATTCTTTATCTTTGGGTTTGTAGACTTGCAGTGCTAGTTGGCAGTAACTGTAAGAAATGGCTGGTGGTAGAAAGAGGGACTCTTTATGGAAACATGGGACACCAGGACCAAATTGAGGAGATGTCAAGTGTAACCATTGCCCTAAGATGATGAGTGGGGGCATAAGCTGACTAAAATATCACATTGCAAAGATTAAATGTAATGATGTTACACCTTGTGATGGTTGTCTGGAAGAGGCTACAAGGGAGGCTTTGGCAAGCCTTGAGGCATATGCAGAAAATAAGATAGCAAAAAAGAGAACATCACAGGCCATGGTAGCCCCAATGGGGGATTTTAGTTCTACAGGGTCACAATCAGGTGCAAAGGCTTCTTCTTCCATTGGGCCACAGATATGAGGATCGGGAAATTCGAGCAACCATATAGCAGACTTTTGGGTTCCACGTAACATTCCTGGTGCTCAACCTGGATTGCAAGGCATTGCATGGAACAAAGAGATGAGTGAGAAGACATGGGTGGCAGTTGCAAGATTTTGGTTCTACAACAATATTCCCTTCAATGCACTATGTAGTCCATATTGGGATCAATTGGTCGCTGCAATGACTGTGTCTGGTAAGGGGTTCAAGCCCCCAACTCGTTATGAGGTGAGTGGGCCATTGTTATAGAATGAGGTCAAAACCATTGATCAACTTGTGGAAGAGCAAAGAAGAATTTGGGAACAGAGAGGCTGCACTATTATATTCGATGGGTGGACAGATGGCAGGAATAGGATGCTCATCAACTTTCTAGTTGCTTCAAGGGGGCAGCTAGTATTTTTGAAATCAGTTGATGCCTCTGATCAAGTGAAAAATGCAGAGAATTTGTGTTACATGTTGGATGAGGTGGTGGTGGAAGTGGGAGTGAGTAATGTCATCTAGATTGTGACTAATAATGCAGTTGCATATGTGGCAACTGATAGACTTCTGATGGACAAGCATCCCACATTATTTTGGAGCCCTTGTGGTGCCCATTGTCTTGACTTGCTCCTTGAGGACCTAGGGAAACTAAGTTGGGTGGAGAAGGTGGTCAAAGATGGAAGAAATATCACAAACTAAATCTACAATCACACATGGGTCCTGAGTCTTATGAGACAATACACTAATGGTAAGGATCTTGTGCGATCAAGGGTCACACGCTTTGCTACTAGTTTTCTCAACTTGCAAAGCATATTAGAGGCAATGCCCAACCTAAGGTGGATGTTTGTGAGTGTGGAATGGTTGGAAAGTCCTTATGCCAAGAAGCCTGAAGCAGAGAAGGTTGCAAAGGCTGTGTATGATGTTAGATTTGGCAAGCTAATAGAGGAGATCGTAAGTTTTTGAACCTTGATTGATGATTTATTATTTAATTTTCAGATAATGCAATTCGCTGATTTTGGTTAAATCTTTTATGTCGAAGTGTCAAAACCGTTGGTGAAGGTTCTTTGAATAGTGGATGGGGATAAAAGCCCCATGGGGTATCTATATGAGGCCATGGATAGGGCCAAAGAGGCTATTCAACACTTGTATAGGTCAAATGAGACCAAATATAGACCCATATGGAACATAATTAATCGTAGGTGGAACCGACAACTCCACCAACATATTCATGCTGCTGCTTGATTGATGATTTATTATTTAATTTTGAGATAATACAATTTGCTGACTTTGGTTAAATCTTTTATGTCCAAGTGTCAGAACCATTGGTGAAGGTTCTTCGAATAGTGGATGGGGATAAAAGCTCCATGGGGTATCTATATGAGGCCATGGATAGGGCCAAAGAGGCTATTCAACACTTGTATAGGTCAAATGAGACCAAATATAGACCCATATGGAGCATAATTGATCGTAGGTGGAACCGACAACTCCACCAACATATTCATGCTGCTGCCTACTACTTGAACCCCAAGTTTTACTTCTCCGACACTTTCAAAGCAGTTGCAGAGGTTCAAGTTGGCATAGACACATGTATTCGGAGATTGGTTGCTGATTTGGACCTTCGAGACCTTGTACTTGATGAGTTACATAGCTACAAGAGGGAAGATGGGCCATTGTTTTCTTCATTTGATTGTAAACGTAGGAGATACAATCTGCAGCCAGGTAAACAAGAACACGTGTTTAGTTTTATTATACCGTTTATTTCAGTCATTAAGTTTATTAGAATCTTCACCACATTATAAATGGTTTAACTTTTTTTTTCCTTGCAGATCTGTGGTGGGAAGATTATGGTGCCACAACACCTAATCTTCAAAAGCTTGCCATCCGAATATTATCACAGCCCTGTAGTGCTTCTGGTTGTGAGAGAAATTGGAGTGTTTTTCAGTACATACAAAGAAGCGCAATAGGTTGACTCAGAAGCGCTTAAATGACTTGGTTTATGTGCGGTACAACCTTCGATTGCATGAAAAGAAGGTGCGAGGGCAGGCTTCATATGAAGCACTTGACCTCGATGAGATTGATCCATATGCAGCACACTGGGTTGCTCCTCCTGATGGTGATGATGTGGATGTGGATGTACATGTGGATCCTATCTTGACTGATGATCAGCTAGCTGACTTTGATATGGAGGAAGATGATTGGGATGCAGAAGTGGCAGCACGTGAGGAGGAACATGAGCTTGGTCATGATCCATCAAGGGCTTCTATTGAGGCACCTATTTAACCCCCTGTTGGGGATGGCACAACTACTTCAGCACCACCCACCCAGCAACAGTGATCTCTTTTGAGCTTTAGTCGTAGACGCAATTTATGATTTCTACCTCTAGTTTTCATTGATACTGAAACTTGAACCTACTATGTATTCAGAAGTTGTAGTTTCATGGAGTTTGACTTTGATATGTATTGAACTTATTTTTATTTAGATCTCGCACTTGATTTTTGGTATATCAATATATGATTCTATGTTAATCTGCTAAGTTCTAATTGCTATGTATTTAACTCAAAACTTTGATTCATATATGGTGGATATCTCAAATCAGTATATGCTCTACAAATTTGGTGTATATGTCTGTGTTTTTAAGAATATTTTAAGAAATTATATATTTTCAAATGTTCGATATAAGTGCCGATTTATTGCTGATTTTTCCACCGAGTTTTTGGCAATTCTGAGTTTTTCAAATTTTTTGGGTCGGCCGAGTTATTGTCAAGTCCAAGATTTTCAACCTTGCTATATACACCCCCCTCGTCCCCCTGCCGTCCCCAAATTGAGGCCCCTCTGTCCCCCCGTACCAGAAACTTGTCCCCCCGTCCCCCAGAGCGGTGTAACTATGTTGTGAATGTACTATCATTGTGGAGAACCAATGCTTTTTCATACTTTCTTTCTCATTGCAAAGCCAACAAGTGGATACAAGAATATTAAGAGTGATGCAAATCAGCGAATCACAGAACTGGATCTGATGGTTCTGAGCTAGTTAACCATGCTCTTAAACTGATCATATAAGTATTATAAGTATGAATATCATTTAAATTAAAAACATAAATATTGTAAGTAAGAATTTCAGTTAAATTAAACACACAAATTCATCAATTTATGCAAAAATATATAATTGCAATTTTGACTATAAGTCATAGTGGAGAGCGACCATTTCTGCAAACTTCTCATTCTAAAGCCAAGCATGTGGTTGCAAGAAAATTGAGAATGGCACCTATTCGCAAACCATTAGAACTGATAGTTCTGATTTACTTAATTACACTTTCAAACCTTACAAACAAGTAAGCTACCGCATCTCCAAGTAAACATTATTATTTTTCATACCCAAATTCAATGCTTTGAATATTTGAAAGATTTGTAATAGCTATAAGAATTTTTTCAAAAAGCACATACAGCATACTTAGTATATAAATTAAGGCCAAACAATATACCTCTAATTGTGATTTTGAATGTCAAGTCATCAAGGAGAACTAATGTTATGACATCCTTCTCTCTCATTCTAAAGTCAAACATGTGGCTGCAAGAAAATAGGGAATAGTACCTATTGGCAAATCTCAGAGCTAAATTTGATGGTTCTGAACTAGTTTTCATGCTTTTAAACTTTACAAACAAATAAACTATTATTTGCAAGAAAATTTTAATATTTAAACCAAAAGTTAATTTTTTGAATATTCAATAGTCTTGATATATTTTGAAAAGCACTGCAGAAACTCCTAATAACCACATTCCAAAAAGAGGAAAAAAGGAAGAAAACATCAAAGATAATTCAAAATCAATATCTCACCTTGCGATTCCTTACTTGATGAGGGCATCCTGCTGGAATAAATACTGCTTCACCACGATACTGCTCAAATGTCCACGGCTCAACTTCTGTGAAGCAAACAGATTAACCACACAGATAGAATAGTTAATAGCAAAAATGTGTCCCATCATGCCTAGTTGAAAAACAGCAACAAACACAAAGCCTCAAAGACTACTTACGAAACTCCTCCTTCAGCTTCTTTTTATGATCTTCATTCAAGAAGAGTGTCTGATCATGAATGGGATGTACAACCTGTAGCACATATATATTTTTCTAAAAATTCAGAAAAGAACATGACATTTCTGCACTAAAATACTCCTATTAAAAAATATTTTAACATGAGAATCAACTCTTACAGAATTTACTGGGGCACCATTGAGATGCCTAAATTCTTTCCAGTGTTTCCGCAAATAAGCCTGTAACTTTGGCACATCCTCCCTACGGAAGATGTCCCACAAAGCCCCACCATATTCAAATTCTGAATTGTTCTCTTTACTCGCAAACACTTCTTTTTTCCTTTCACACACAGTATAAACTTCTGTTGCTGTGCTTTCATCAGATCTCCTTTTGCCCAGGCAAGAAGTTTTGTTTCCAACTATATTTAAATCCTGTACCTCCAAGTTCTCAACTAAATCTCCCGTTGCACTGGCCTCATTTTCATCAGAATTCAATTCAAGTGGGGAAGAAGAGCAGGGTGTTCTGTCCTCATCGGGAGATGAGCAAGGTCTTTTTTCATAAGCAACCTTGGATCCAGTAAACTCAACCGTTTTTGGCTCTGGATCTGCTGGAGGTGTTCTGTCCTCATGGGGAGATGAGCAAGGTATTTTTTCATCAGCAACCTCGGATCCAGTAAGTTCACCTGTTTTTGGCTCTGGATCCACTGGTTTATCATGACCCTTTCCACTGATCTCATTTCTACTCCGGTCTGAGTGTCCATGTAGTTCCTTCAAATCGTGTGCCTTGAACTTCTTCTTCATTTTTCCTATCTTATCTTGTTGCCAACGTGGGAACTTCACGTTGCCTGTGTGTGTTAAAACATTTACCTGAAACATTAATTGGAAAAAAGAAATAAATTTTTAACACAATAAATAGCAATAATGGGAGTGATACTACAATGTAGATAGATTATTGAAAGATACAAAGAAAAGATCAAACTCAGTAAAGACCTAGCATGCAAATTGACGAATATGTGCCATAATAAATACAGATACAAAAGTAGTGGCGTTTCTGACAAATACTACACAATTTTGCTACAGATAACAGCAATGAAAGAACACAGTGCATTCATGAATCTTTTAGATCATAAGATATTCAGTGCTAGACCCAATCCCTAAACAGTATACCATTACCAATTGTAGAGCTACATAGAGTATGCACATGCCAGAACAAACTACAATACATAATATAAAAAAAATTGCAACAGCCTCAAAGCAATTTGCTTAAATTTCAAGGAATTAAAAAATTAGAAAATGATCTAGCACAGTTCAGCAATTTCAACCATTTTAAAGTCATTTATCATACCGCATCAGACATATCACAGTGCAACTTAGTAACTGAATCGCCTCTGCCAAGTTCATCACGGGTCCCATATGCAATGTATGTTTTTGGACCTAAGTCAGGCTTCAAGCAAGTATCAGGAAGTTTGGTAGCAATATTTAATAAGCCCCATTTAGGATGAGTATACTCATGAATTGGCAATGCACTAATGAACTCAGCTCCATGTCGAGGTAAGCGCTCTTCAAATAAATTTGATGGTGGCCAATCTTTTAGCTTCAACATCTCAGGCCAGCCATTTTTATGCATACGGCCCTCCAAGTATCCTTTGAAAAACTGATGAATATTGATTTCAACCTGCAATACAAAACACAAAATTAAATTTTATAGGCCATTAATGTAATTAGAGAGAACACAGAGGTCAACACAACTATGAATAATATGTATATTTGAAAATTATGAACTTCCACCTCCACTGTGCTTGGAACCTTCAACCTAGTGGATAGCTGAATCCTTAATTGCATTATCCATGTAATAAATAAATAACTTGGGAATGACCTTATACCCAATGAGTAGAAGATATCAACACTTACCAAAATCAAAATTGCTGAGGTGCATCAAAAGCTAAATCTCTAAAATGAGACTTTAAAGGAATATTTATGGTATATTTATTATTAAACAATTAAAAGAAATAATAGGTTATTACTTTTATTAACAGTGAATTACTGTAAGATATACAACTTAAACAGTGGCATCACTACTTCAGTCAGAACCCTCTTTTCCCAAACTGTTCTAAGGACTTCACCAGACTCTGAATTGCCATCAGCAAAGAGCAAAATGCTTGTACTCCTGACTCTGATACAAGTTCATTGATCTCTATCACCCACCTTCTCATAGCTAGGAGAGCCATTATTTCTACAAGGATAAATCCTTTCACATGACCGATTTTAGTTGTGTTTGGTATATCTTGACAAATAAAGTTCTCCTGATACTGATTTATCATAGTTGCCGGAAAATCCTCCGTCCCTCCTTGGGCACATGTATCCCCGTATCCAATTTGGAAACGTATCTGATACTGCCCGGATACACGTCAAATATTGTACCCATATCTGCCTAAAAAAACTTGATTTTCCAACCATGCCAAATACTATGCAATTTGATTTTTTTAAAGATTTGTCATATATCCTCCCAAACTTAATTTATAAAAACTTCATTAATGCAATTTTTTTTTAAATGGTATAAACAAAACCTACACCAAATGAGAAAGACAGATAAAATGTTTTTTCTATTTCAGCAACCCGTTTTTTTGGGTTATCATCTAATGCAACTCTACTATTTTTGTTTATTGTAAAGTGTTAAATTAACATATAAATATTTATGTAGCATTTAGTTGTCAATACTGCTTTTGAAGTAACGAAAATCTCCTCTAATAACTTAGAAAACTGTGTTAAATATGTGTATGTGTTTTTATTAATGTCATATCCAGCCGTATCCATATTGGGGGTCTTAAAAAATGGCCGTATTCGTACCCAATACTTTATCCGTATTTGTATCCGTATCCGTATCCATGCAACTTTGTGATTTATCCATCTTATAAGGTTATTAAATTTCCTACCTATAGATGCTTTATTTTCTATTATTGAATTGTATTTTATCGCTCCCAACTAGCTATTATAGCCTCGTATAGTATTGAGCCCCATTTGATCTACTTTGATCTGTCATAGATACTATAATTAAAAAAATTCTTTATATAACGAAATATCTCTTATTTACTTGGTAATCAACAGCCAACATCAATAATTATTCCTTATTTCTGAAATTAACCATCTCGATTTAATCATAATAAAGAAAAATTGAACATTTTTTGCCTATCAAACTTTGACTCAAAGGGAAACAAAAAAAACAGAGGGACAAATAAGAATCTGCAAATAAGATAACGATTCCCAGAGAAAGTCCTTAAAATCAACATCAATCTCTTCTCTAGTTCACATTCAAAATAAAAATAATCATTTGCATAATTAGTGCTTCATTGCAAGATGCATATGTGACTTGAAACATCTTATTAATTCATCAAAACGTAATGACCAAACTAGCCAACTTCTCTAAATACCAACAAGGCACTCAGCAAATGAACACAGAATATCAGGAGAGCTTTCTTCTTTTAAGTGGATGTGAAAATGGTTTCCAACTCCCACATCATCTGGGGATTGGATGCTATCATTTTGGTCCTCAACTGAACAAACCCTGGACTGGTTTACATTTAAAAAGCTGCATGAGCAAAACATATACCTGATAACAAAACCAAATAAAAAAAAGGGAGAAAAACCATCCTCAAGAATGAGTTTGCATTGGAAAAAATTCTGCACGTTATGGACACTATTTATGTTTTGGCCAAATTAACAATATTACCTCATTACTTTCAGGCTTTCAGCATGTTATTAAAACTATTTTATAAATGGCCAAATTACCATTATCTAGATATTTTTTCAGCATGTTACGACCAGTATTTATATTTTGAACAACTTAACAATATTTCATCGTTCCAGAGATGCAAAAACTGAAACAAAAGTCAACTTCACCACATTAACAAATAAGAAAAGGATGGCAAGTACCTTTATATAGATAATTACCTCAACCATACAAGTCACCTAAATAGCTTATTTATAAGATAGCAATCTATATATAATATATCAAATCTTTCATACAGAATAAATAAAACAGTACAATCAAGGTCACTAATAACCAAAATCTTGGTTTTAATTTCCATTTCAATGCCAAAGACAAGAAAATTGAGTAGTCATCAAGAGGTTCTTCATTGGATCCAAGCTGTTAAGTAAAGGATGATGTCTTTTTGCATATGATAAAAGATGGCCAATTTAGGTTTGTATTCTCCTTTGTTTCCAAATGTTCAATAGTAATACAGTGCTAATATTGTACTGAAGCTGTCTTAAGAAAAAAGTAAATACTGATAATTATACTGCAAATAAAGCCCAAGATTCTGAACATTGTTGAAACACAATTGCTGAATATGCAAGAGGTGGACATCAAGTAGCAATGCTAGTTTCTTCATACTAAATACTGATAGATGCCATAACTTCTGTGGTTTTGAAGGATGCTGCAATATTAGCTTTACATGTTTGTGTCCTTACTTTAGTTTTTAAAACGGTGTTACCTCTTTGTTTTAAAAGATTGGGAAAACATTAAACAGCTCAGGTTTTAGATATGTTTTCTGGATATTTTAAGTAAGCTTGATGTTTGAATGGAATGATAATTGCTTTTTATGGCACATATTTGAGGACATATTTATACATACCAATACCAACATAAAACAAAAACTAAGTATCTTCGATGACAACCAGAGTGCTATTGTGAGAGCAGGTAGGTGATATGTGTGCCTTTATATGTTGATAGAAACTGGGCTCATGTTTGGTTTTAATCAAGAATATTAAGATGAATGTAACTATGTTGAAGCTCCTGCTTTTATAATTTTGCTGGAAAACAGGTTGCCTTTTGTCAAGGAAGTAAGGTTGAATTTTCCACAATTTTTGTTCTAATATCAAGAATGGATGATGTTCAGTTCTGATCCGATTCTTTCCTTCCTAGTTTGCTGAAAGAAAGAAGAGCTTTCTATTTTTTGTAATTGTCCAACATAATGAACAAGAGCAGCAGCCAAGAGGGTCATTGTGCAGAAACTGATAACGATTACTTACATATATAAAAATAATACACGGCACATGCCCTGACATACAAAATTAGGTAACCATCTGATCACTCAATAGCAAACACCTTTTGACATTACAAATTACACTTATATTTGGTATTTGATATCACTAAGAAATTAAAATCAATTAAGTGAAAAACATTACAAGAATGAGCAAGCAAATCAACTTTAAGTGATATGCTGTTGTTTCTGGAATTGATTGTGTCTATGCAAACAAGAAAAACGCAATCAATTCCAGAAACAACAGCATACCTCTACAATGGATTGTGGAAAACTACTATATTCTATCAACTTTAAGTTTCAAACTTTTATTATCGTTATTTTCTAATATTTAAATTTTTATAACACTATCATCTACCATCTGCTGATTTATATTTTTCAAAGTAGCCAGAAACTCCTCTGCCCCTCCTCAGGCCGTACCTGTATCTGTATCTGTATACGATACAGCATGGATACACATTGGATTCCCTACCCGCATGCACCCAAAAACTCTTAGTTTTCCGACTGTGCCAAACACTATGTGATTTGATTTTAAAAAAAATTGCCATAAATCTTCCTTAACTTAAAACAAAATTTCATTCATGCAACTTTTTTTAGTTGGTATAAACAAAAACCTACACCAAATGAGGAAGAAAAATGAAATGTTTTTCTATTTCAGCTACCCATTTTTTGGGAGTATCTTCCAAAGCAACTCCACCATTTTTTGAATATTGTAAATATTTAAATCAACTAATAATTATGTATGTAGCAATTATACGTCTATATTGCTTGTAAAGTAATGAAAATATCCTGTAATAGCTTAGAAAATTGTGTTTAATATATGTATATTTGTTTTCTATGAATGTCGTATCCAATCGTATCCATATTGGGGGTCTTAAAAAATGGCCGTATCCGTATCTGAAACCGTACCCGTATTTGTATCCATATCCGTATCCATGCAACTTTGATATTTTTTCATTGCCTGCAAATTTTCACCAACTAAAGAAAGAATTTCCAGCTAAATAAAACATCTCCCACACAATTCCAGTAAAGAATTTACAACATATTGATCCAAACATGGAGCTTTGGATGAGAACTCTGTCACTAAATTCAATCAGAATGTGATGGCAACTATGGTGCTTGGATTGTTTCTTTGGCTGCAAAGTGCACCATACTCTCAATGCCATCCCCATTATGACTCAAACAAAAAATGTGGCTACCCCAAAAAACATCATAATTCTTTGACCAACATCTTCCAGAAAAGACTTGCTGGATTATAATGATTACGTGATTTGCAATACATGTTTGTTGCTAGGAAGCTCTTAAATTCTTGCTTTCTGGAAGAATTTGGCAGTTCTAAATAATCTAGTTCAGCCAACCAGCAATGGACGAGTATGGGGGGCAAATGATTGAATTCAGACTTTCATTTACTTTTTCTGGGCACTTTAAGTTTAAGTTACCAACATATGTGAAAAAATTCTTCGGCTGAGGAATTTTTCATTCTTATGAAGTATACTTGATCTAATTTAAATGCCAGAGAACCTATGGGCAACCTTTTCACCTATAACAGAAATATCAAGGACAATACTGATATCAAATACAACGAAAGAATGGACAGATACAAACAATAAAGAGATTTCTGGTTGTCCTCAAAAGGTAAACGTAAAGTAGTATTGGCCAAAGAGTTTTGCATATTCAGTTCTTACAACGTCTCAAAACTCAAAATTTGCCAACTCTGAGTAGGTGGTCTTGGTCATATGTAAATATAATCAAACAAACATCACCTGGTACATCCATGTATTGGAACCTGTTTAATACCTGCAATTTTAGGATAAAAGGGCAAGGCACAGCTGGGTGCTTCATAAGCAAGACACGAGATGCTTTCTGAAAGCAAGAAACATTTCATTACAATTCAAATATCAAAGTTACATGCTACTAAAAAAGCATTACCTCATTCCAATCAAAGCAATCAAGGGCTTTGACTGTTTTTGTCTCTTCTTTGAATTTGCCTTTAGTCGTCTCCCGAACAGCCCGCCACATAACCATCGGTTCCCAACTCAAACCTGATGTATCTTCGAGAACATTCCGAAATATTACCGGTTCCCCTTTGAGCCAGTGCTTCTGAAAATGCTTAAAACTTCCATCATCTGTATCATGTGCGGTTGGACAATACAAAAAGTTATCATTGCTCCCTTCTCTGAAAGCTGCTCGACGTAACATGCCATCAGAAAGCCCTTCCATTCTGTGACAATTATATTGAAGACATAAAGAGCAGGTCTTCGCATCTTCATATACCTCTTGATCTTTATATATATTGCCCTCTTTCTCAGCATTCTCCTCAAGTCTTTTAACCCAGTTCGACTTAAAAATGCGTTTTAATTCTAGCAATTGCTTTCCACAACCCCCCCGTTCCGTGGGGGGGCAAGGTATGCTACCATCACTGTTTGCTCTCCAATCAGGTAATGGGCACAAGTTGTTCTCAATACTATTAGCCAAGGCATGGGATTGGCTCTCCCAACCAGCACCAAGAGCACCTCTAACTTGAGCATAAGCTCTCTCCGTGGACTGCTGCTGAGCTGATTCTGCTTCATCTCCTCCAGGCTGGCACCCTTCCCGAAGTTCATGACAACAGATGAGACAGAGGTCATACGAACACTCTGGGCAACTTCTATGGTAATCAACAATAGATGTACTGCAGTTATCACTGCAAGAGAAGTTGAATGGAAAAATAGCTTATAAACCAATTAAAGGCCTGTGTCTTAAAGAATATCGTAGAAAGAAGATGTATCATAAAGAAACTCATAAAAAGAAATTATGTGTCAATATCGAAACAAAATCACATGCAATCCACAGTTTTATTGGAGATTTAAATATCAGTCTTTTGCACATTCATACCAATACAACCGCTCGTCTGGATTCAGTTTTGCCCTTTGAACATCAGTCACTGCTTCTACCCCTGATCAGGAGTGTAAGATCCATTAAAATTAATAATTATTAAATCAAAGAAAGTGGCATTACAACTTCTGCACACTCGTTTATGTACCTCTAATTTTAGCTTCCATCTCCTGTTCCAAAGACTGCTCAGCGCGAATACGTTTAAGCACTGGATGAACCATAGATAGCATATACCTCAGACGAACCAACTTTTCAGTGTCATTTGTTTTCATTTGTGGGAGCTGCATTAAATAACCCAAGTCAGATTTAGAACACATATCTGCATTAATAATATTTATAGTCAGAATAATACCAACCATAAACTTCACATGGCCATCTTCACGCAGGCATGCTTTACAATTGCAATTTCCTCTGCAAACAGGGCATGCCTCCTCAATATCCTTTCTAGACTGCTCAGGATACCTATATTTCCAATTACATATGAAGATAAGATTGATTAAAACAAGAACAAAGAATGATAATACACCCCTTCAGCATTACATAACAAACATGTAAAATAGAGTAGGCAGCAACATTTAGCAAGCAAAACTTGTCATTTAAAAAATTCACTCATTTTTCTTTGAAACAGTGACAATTTGAATAACAAGATTCATGATACATTCTTCTAACCAATGTTATTTACTCAATAGTTTGACAAACAAATTATTTAATGGCAAGGCCTTAGACAACACTACAAAATTGTAATACTTTAGTATATAATAATGCCAAAATCTCTGGAACATTTTCAAAACGAAGACTGCAATATCATGCATAGGACAATTATCCCCTTCCTCCTCCATTAGTAAGAAGTAATAACCTTCATACCATTTATCAATACAAGGAAAGCAATAACGCTTCCTTTTGCATTTGGAACAGAAAACAACTCCCTCCTTGTCATTCCTCTGACATTGGTGACACATCCGGCTGTTCCTGATAGAATCTCCATTTGTTATAGACAAATCCTGCTATCAAAATCTAATGTAAGTTTTGAACATTTATGATGAATTAGCAAAAATAAAAGAAACAATAGGGAATGTCACACTAGTAAATTCAATATTTGTGTATACAAATCTAGACAAAAAGAGATAACATGCTGCAGTACAGATTTACAATGCAATTACAAACTGCTGTAGTGATCCTTAGTGAATGGGCCTAATATATCTAAATCTATTTGGGCAAACAAAAAAGTGGCTCACTTGAACCTCAGATGTTTAAATGGGCAGATAAGCAACAGACCACATATGTACATTCCAGTGTTTTATACCATTCAGTGTCTCAGTTTTGATTATGAAATCATACAGAAGATTAAGGAAAGAGAATGAGAGGAAATTCTAAAAAAATTCTACTCAATGGTTTGAATAATTACCATCTAGATATATTTTCTAAGCTTTCCAACAATATTACAAGGAAAACAAACAATGCATTCCCAAGGCAATAAAGAATAAGAGCAAATATATATTTTGACAAACATAAAAGATTCAACTTCTTTTTCTCATTGGTAAATATTTGCATCCAACATTCCTTTTGGTATTAAAATATTGAGTTTATATGTTAAATAGTCAACTAACATAAAAAACAAGGGGTGAAAACAGAAAGGCGGGAGTTTAAACACAAATTCACTAAACTTAAACTTAAACTTCCACAATTCAATTTTCTTGTTAACATTATATTGACAAAAAGGGCAAACACAAGGGCAGGGTTTTAAGAGACTTTTAGTTCAACTTACTCAAAGAATTCCTTGCCAACTGAAAGGCCTGTCAAATGTAATAAACTTGAGCAAGATTGGAGTTCAATTTTCTTTTCAACTTAAAAAATATGGCAAAGCTGTTAACAGGAGACAGTTTAGAGAAAAAGAAAATTCAGATTGTTTAGAAACAGTTTGGATAGTAAAACCATTGCAGTTCAATAGCCTCAATATCACATAAACAAGGCCAGTGCTTTACAAAACCTTACATTAAAGTATCTTCAAAAGTTAAAGTTTAGTAGTGCAAATTTCGTTAACAAAAAACAACAGCAATCCAATCAGACAAGGTCTTATAAAACCTAAAATTCATTGTACTTCAAAATGTGTTGAATATTTAAATTTATGTTCTTCCATTTCCATGGTAATGTAAAAACAAGGGCAAAGCAGAAGGGCAGGGTTTAAAGAGACTTTTAGTTCACCTAACTCAAAGAATTCCTTGCCAATTGAAAGGCCTGTCAAATGTAATAAACTTGAGCAAGATTGGAGTTCAATTTTCTTTTCAACTTAAAAAATATGGCAAAGCAACAGGAGACAGTTTAGAGAAAAAGAAAATTCAGATTGTTTAGAAACAGTTTGGATAGTAAAACCATTGCAGTTCAATAGCCTTGATATCATATAAACAAGGCCAGTGCTTTACAAAACCTTACATTAAAGTATCTTCAAAAGTTAAAGTTTAGTAGTGCAAATTTCGTTAACAAAAAACAACAGCAATCCAATCAGACAAGGTCTTATAAAACCTAAAATTCATTGTACTTCAAAATGTGTTGAATATTTAAATTTATGTTCTTCCATTTCCATGTTAATGTAAAAAGAAGGGCAAAGCAGAAGGGCAGAGACATTAGAATACAGAACTTTTTGCCAATTGTAATATTGTCTGGTATCCATATAACATATTTTACCATCAAAGTTCAATGCTTCGTCAATTTAGAAAATAAGGTCAATTCAGAAACAAAAGGTTTTACCTACCTGAACTTCACCTTAGTTCAGAAGACATTTAGAAGATTTTCAATTTCGCGGTTCAATTGAAAATTTGACATGGAAAAAACAGCCAAAAGAAAGGTGGGCAGGGTGGTTGAAAAACTTAATACTCACCTCACTGAGAGAATAAAGAGCTACTTTAAACATTACAAAAGCAGATAAATATTGTTCAATTAAATTATGTTTATACATTAAAAAAAAAGTGAAACAACAGGAGTGCAAGGTTTTAGTGAAAATAGAAAATTCCTTAAAATTTTGCGTTTACTGTTCAATTTCTTATTGACAATAGATCAAGGGAAAAACAGAACATCAGAGTTATAAGAAACCCAAAGCTCACCTTGCTTTCACAATTCTTTTCTGAATTGGCCATTTCCTGCAAAATGTTATAAAGATCAGAATTCAATTTTCTTGTTGACATAAGAATGAGGGAAAAAAAAAGGTTCAAAATTTTACAAAAAAGAAAATTCACATTATGTTGAAAAAAATTAAGAAATTTTAACTTTGACAGTTCAATTTGCTTGTCCTTTTCCATCACATAAACAAAAGCAAAATACAAGAGTGGGGCTTTCCCTGTCTTCAGAATTAAATATTTTTCTGTTTACTTTAATTTCTCACAATAACAGCAAGGTCAACCCAAAAGGGCAGAAATTTACAAAAAGCAAAATTCACTGCACTCAAAGAATGCCATTCACAAAGAGAAAGAGCAGCACTTTAAGAGACATAAGAAAACCTTGCATAGAGAATCGTTTACTCATTGAACCATTTCATAGGCACAATGCATTTTATCATGATTAAAATTCACTATTCTTACTGACAAAATAATTAAGAGCAAAACAGAAAAGCAAGATTTCACTAATTCTAAACTTTTCCTTAATTTATAAAATATCATGAAGATTTGCTTGGTTGAAACACTAAGGGTCACCTGACACAGAACTTCTGTGCCAATCTAAAAATTGCAAGAAGTAAATCATACAAAGTTCAATTCTCTCTTTGCATAAAAACAATAGGACCAGAACAACAAATAATTGCACGGTTTCACTGTACATAATAATTTCCTTAAAATTTTATGTTTTGTTGTTCGTTTCTCGTTAAGAGAAAAAAAAACAAGCACAACACACAAAGGCAAGTTTTTGAGATCTTTAACCTCACCTTACTTGGGCAATTGGGTTTCCTGTCCATAACAAGTTTTATCGTGATCAGAGTATCTATAGACAGCAAAACAACAGGGCATTGTTTTACAGACCTAAAAGTTCACCTTATTCCTTCAAAACTTAAACTATGAAATCTCAATTTTCTGATTAACATATAAATAGAAGCAACAAAAGAAAACTTATTGTGAAAACTTGCTTTACTGAGAAGAGGTATTCCTTATAATTTATAATTTGGAAATTCAATTGTCTTGTAAGCGTAAAAACAGGATTAAAGAAATTCAATGTCTTGAAGACATTGCTCAAAGAACAAATTTTGGAAGCTCACTTTCCTTGTTAGCGTTAAAATAGGAGAACATCTGTTTTAATAAGTATAAAACTCATCTTACTCACAGAATTCGCTGCAGAAAATTTGAACTTTGGAACATCAATATTCTTGTGAACATGAGAGCAAAGGCAAAGCAAGCAAAGCACCCGGTTTAAATAAATCCATAACTCTTCTAACTGAGAAAATTCATTGCAGAAGATTTCAACTTTGGAAGCTCAAATATTTTTGTAAGAATATTAAGACAAAACCAGAAAAGAAGCAGATTTTGAAAAATATAAAACTCACTTTACTGAGAGAATCCTTTGCAGACTTGAGCATTGAAGAAAGAGCCGGATCTTCGTCAGCATTGTTCTTCCAATCTCGATTCTTGTCCTTAAAAGAGGGCCGACCCCTCTTCTTCTTGAGGGCCTCGTGGCTTGTCAACATCTTCCTCTCACTGTCCTGAGGAAATGCATATTCCTCTGCTCTTTCCTTCTTCATCTTCTTCTTCACAGGCTCGGAATTATAAAACAGAAAATGATCATCTGCGACTCTTTTATGTGGACTTCCTCCATCGTAACTTGGCTCAAATTTCTTGATGCATTTTCCATTGTCATTATGCTCAAATTTCTTGACGCCGTCTCCATCATAATCATACTCAAATTCTCTGACGCCTTCTCCAACGTCATTAGACATAAAATTCTTGCAGCCTTCTCCATAGTCATGATGCTTCAATTTCCTGAAGCCTCCTCCATCGTCATTCAACTTAAATTTCTTCAACACTCCTCCATCGACAGGCTGCTTCAATTTCTTTAAACCTCCTCTATCATCGTCGGCCTTTAATTTCTTCAAACCTCCACCATCGCCATTAAGCTTTAACTTCTTCAAGCTTCCACCATCAGCATTAGTCTTAATTTTCTTCAAGCTCCCTCCATCGACAACTGAATCAATTTTCTTGAAGCCTCCTCCATCGACATTTGCCTTAATTTTCTTCAAGCCCCCTCCATCATCATTTGATTTAAGTTTCTTCTGAATTTTCGCTGCGTTAGGGTTAGGGTTAGGGTTTCTCGCGGCTCGCTGCTTAGCCTGTAAATGATGTTTCTCGCAGAGGGTTTTGCCATCCATGGCCTGGCCGCTGCATCTCCACTGCTTACCATCAGATCTCTTGCAGCGCTTGTCGTCCACTACGGCCTCCTTCACAGCCGCCTCCACCTCGCCAATAATTTCTCTTCCCTTCGCCACAGCCATCTCCATCTCTGCACCAAATTTTCCTCCCCTTCCACAACACCGAATCCTCCTCAAACCGAATAAACGCTCTAAATTCTAACCTAATCAGCAAACTGTTTCTCCGCCTATATCACACAATTTTACGACAATTAAGATGTAAATTAAAAACTGTGAGCTCTGACCTGTTCGATTGCAACAGAAACTTCGATAGAAAATAAGTCTCCACCACCATTGTATTAAAAGCAGATTAAACGATAAACCCCGAGCGCGGAGGACAGATATAGATAGCTAATCCCGCTAATTTTTCCAACTCGTTTTCAAATTAAAATATTGAATATGATAAAATAACCAAATTAATTTAATCAGCGGCGCTGCGCCTTCTGATTTTAATCTTCCTGGGTACGATTTTTTTGATGTGCCGTTAGACTAACAACCCACTCCTCCACGAAATTCCTCCTCTCTCTTCTTACTCGGAAACAAGGCAAGCGTACAACGTCGTCCCATTATCTTACTCGTGTTTAAACATAAATTTTTTTATTTGTTTTTTTCCAATATTGAGTCATTATACGTGGACGTGCAAGTAAGGAATGATAGATTTTTTTAAAAATTCGACTGCAAATTTAAGAGATATTTTTTAAAAAATTTCTAGTGCAAATCTAAGAGAGATTGTTTTTTTTTTAAATTTCGAGTCCATACGAGATAATCTGAAGTCAGAACACATGGACATGCAGTAAAGAAACGAATGTAATTGTTAGTGTAAGATGCTCAAATCCCATTTACCGGAAGATATAATTTACATTTTAAGATTGTGTTCTGAATTGTGAGACTAGATTTCGATTTTAATATTCCGTGGTAACTGCTTTTCTCCCCTTTAATGAAGACACTTGCGCTCCATGTGTCTTAATTTAAAAACCCAACTTCAGATCAATGCTTATAGTTTCAACGTCCAGGATTTCATATTGCACGCGCTATTTTAAGGGCATGATATAGACCCACTGTAACTAGAAAATTTTGAATGACAATAGAAGGTTCTTATGCTCTTTCTGATGGCGTTATTCAGGGAGGCTTTCTAATAGTCTAAAAGTTGAGTAGTGTATTTAGACGTGGAGATATCAATAATATAAACTCGAGTTTTTTGGGGGGGAAGTTGGTAGGGAGTGGGTTGATCATCGAATCGGCGGCTAGGTGGACAGACGAAGTTTCAAATTGAAACATTTTACTGTTCATTATCAAAAATATTTGGGGGTATAGAATGAATGATTTGAGGAATTTTAATGACGTCGAGATCAGCTTTCTAAGGGATCAAGAGAGGATCAATTAATCTGTTTGCTGAAGTTTCTTCAAGTAGACCATTTTTTGGTGGATCCTCATTAGGAAATAGCCATTTTGTGTAATTTAGACTCTTCAAAAAGTTCATTGAGGCTGTTCCCCTGTAAGTTGTCTTCGTAATGACTACAAATATCTTCATAAGCAGCACTTTCCTTGATAAAATGCCACTCGGTTTACAAGTTGGTCTTCAGGATTTTTGCCTTTATGACATTGACAAAAAGTTTCATTTTCTATTTTTTTTAATACTGTCACATAAATTTTAGAATAGTTTGGATGCATTTTAGATTTGAATGAAAATTCAAGAGTTTTAAGAAGGTAGAAGAAGAATTGTAGTCTTGTAATTTTTAAAGTCTATAATGTTATATGTTTTCGTTTTTTATTTAAACATTGTGAGATTTTTCTTCATCAACATTTTGGTATTACATAACATTTGAGAATCAAAATTAACCAAAAAAAAAGAAAAGAAAGAGAAAAACAAAATATTTTGAAAGTAATATAGGTATTGTAGTCAAGATTTCGTTCTTTCCAAATAAAAAAAATTAATATTTCATTTAAAAATAAAACTGGTCAATAATAAAAGAATAAAATTATCTCAACCAAAAATAATAAAGAAATAGAAATATGTTAATCACATGAATTTGAAAGAAATGAAAAAAAATTAAGATACTATGAGGTTAAAATTGATAAAAATATAATAACAAATTTATAATATATTATCTTATCAAATTAGAAAAGATAAAAACATTAAAAAAAATATTTAATCATACACATCGTAATAGAAGGCTGATAAATAAACTATTAGGTGGGAAAAGGGGGACAAAAGAGGAGAAAAAATCCACATAAAGAACATGCATAGAATTTAACCCTCAAAAAAAGTAATGCGATCAAAACATCTGAAATTTCTTACAATATGTTTAAATGAAATTTTGATTCAAAAATGTTATAATTAATAATTAATATATGTTTGACCAAATTAGAGCTGGCTTTGGAGACCGAGGCGTAACCTTTTTCTGAAGCTCGTACTCAGTAGTCATGACAACATTTCTTGTCATTATTAACAATTATGTCACTCATCTATTTCTTACACTTATATTTAAATTTTGTAACTTTTATTAAAATCAATACTAATATTTTAGTAAATGTTATATATTATGTAAATTTTATATTATATATACATAAAATTTAATTTACAATTTTATATATTTTTTAAATTATAAATATTATAATTATATTAAAAAATATTTATTATAATATTTATTATAAAAAAAATTAAATATTGAAATTACACATCAAAAATTGATATGCATATTTTAAGGAAGATTTTATAATAAAAATAATTTTCCAAAAAGGTGGAAGCATGCACACAATGTAAAATGTTCATCATCAAAGAAATTGGAATTCTACAATTTTAATCTATTGGTAGGTTATATAATTTTGACATATTAAAAAGTATATGATTCGCAAACACATTCATGTGTAAAATAGAATTGATTATATTATCAATATTGAAGTATCAAACTTTTTTACTAACTGGATCAAATACAATGTATTAAATATAAAATTTTCAAACAACAAACTTTCATTTTCATGGAAGATTGTAATTGAAATTAGATAAAGAATCTGTAGATAAGAAATAGTTGTGAGAGTTAGAACACACAATATTCCATTTAGCACCCGCAATCTTGACATAATAATAATAATCCTCTACATCCTTCTCGACTAGATTGCTTCCCAGATAATCATTTGCATCCTTCTTTGCTAGATTGCTTCTGAGTAGTTTAAACCCTTGTTCCCCTATAGTGGAAAACAAATTTATCCCATGATACATCGTGAAGCACATCCCAATAGATTAAACCCCCATTTCCATGTAATGGAAAACAAATTTGCCCCATGATACATAATGAAGCGAAATCAAGAGGCGAAGAGGGATGAAACAAAAATGTTAGTATTTCTGGTAGTATGTAATGCCCCCTAGTCAAATGTGTGTGTATTATTATTGCACCTACATCTGCACATACAACACTTCAATAAGTCATTATCTTGTTAGTCGATCATAAAATAATCAATAATTCAATTTGCAATGAACTAAACAAAATCGTCCTATTGCTCTCTATCTAGAAAGAGTATGATTAAGATCAATTAATTGCTCTCAGAATGCATATCCTAACCAATGACAATTTTGTCCCATATTGAAATAGCTCTTTGATCTTGTATATGTTATTGCTCAAGTGTGCTCGCAAGAATGTAAAGTAAAAATGATGTATCTCGCCCTCTATTTATAGATTTTCCTTTAGGTTAGGGCTTCCAACGACTATAAATGCATTTAATGCTTATTTACCTAACTTTATATTATCGTTAACCGAACCATACTTTACATCACCAAATGTAACAGAATAACTCTAACTCTTCACCAATCAACATATGAAATCACAACTTTACAAAACTTATCCAAATGCATCTAGGTATGTTGATATGGATCTTTGTACCAAATCTAGGAACCGGTTTAAGATAAACTTTAGGTTATCAGCTCCTTTTCATACCTTGATTGATTAAGTGAAGATAGGTGCACCAAATCCAGAGGATGTGGTGCCATCACTAATTCCCAATTCTATTCCATCATCTTGTGACTTTATTCTCCAAGTCTTATTCATTTGTTCTCGGATTTCATTAATTTTTACTAGAGTCTTTTCACTCAGTAGAATCCTTATTTCGGTACTTGCAGTCCTTAGCAAGGTGACTGACTCTGTGGCAATGGAAACAAACCATTCCATTATTTCTCCATGACTTCATGTTATTCATTCTATGCATCCTAAAGCAGTTTGCAGCTATGTGACCGAATCTTCCACATGCAATACAAGCAATCCTTTTATTATAATCCCATGGTATTGTAGGTCCTTGTTGGTTGATGTCAACATTCTGTCAGTTAGGGACCCATTTCTCATTTCTTCTTTGTGACCTGCATTCTCCAAATTTGTGAGCATATTTCTTGCAGTTGTTACAATAACCATCAAACCTTGGTTTCCTTGGAGTGTTCACAACTCTTGATCTACACTCAAATGCCTTATGTCCATGCTTATTGCAATTATAATAATGACCTTTAAAATTAGGAGAATTTGGTGGATTACCTCTCTTGCTTCTGCAGATGTTAGTTGTGTGTCATGGTTTCCCACAATGATAACATGTAGGCTTCTTAGGCTTCGGTGGAGTGGCAACTTTGTCTTGGTTGGTTGCTTTTTTAGAGGACTCACCCTTCTCGGTAGTACTATTAGCATTGAAAGCGAGTCCAAAAGTATCATTAGGTTGCCTTTGATTTCTCAGTTGTTCATCCAGAATCTTCAAAGCTTCTTCATTTCTTTTCAAGACTTCATTAACATCTTTCTCATCTTTTAGATCATTCTTTAAGTGGTCATTCTCATATCTCAATTCTGCAATCTCACTGACTTTCCTAGAAACATCCTAATTTGCCATAACAAGTTGATCTGTTAAGTTGTAGTGAGTTTGTGTTAACCTCATTATCTCTATGTCTTTCTCATCTAGTCTTGTATTCATTTGTCTTCTCTCTTCTTTAGTAATCCTTTTGTCATCCTCAACTTTTCATTTTTGTTCTATGATTTCACACATCCTTATCGATTGTGCTTCTTGTTCTCTTTTCAGTGTTTTCACCTGATTAGTTAGATCCTTGTTCTTTTCAAATAGTTCTTATATGATAGCAACAAATTCGTCAGACATGCTTCCCTCTAATTGTTCTTCCAATTCCTCAACTTGATCTTGAGTATCTTTTAGCTGATGTGCTAGTTCTTTCCTGTTGTTGATTGATTGTTTTAATTTATCGCTCAACTCTTCAATCTTCTCATTGGTCATTTTTAGTTATGTTTCCATAATGTTAATTATTCTTTTGTACTTTTAGTTTTCCATCTTTCCAAATCTTTCCTCTCAAGTGACTAAACTCTTTAATAAGATACTAAGATCGTATACCAATTATCGAATTCAGGTGTGGAAAGGTAAGTACTGAGAGGGGAGGGGTGAATCAGTACTTCAAAACACTTTTAAAAAAATTTGAACTTCCTTCACATTCATTTATTCATTACTTAACATTTGCATGCATCTCATTAAATAAATAAAACATGTAATCAATACATAACACAATAATTTGGTATCAAAGAAATCCTTGTTAGAGGATAAAAACTATGGTGGGAATGACACCCACGAGACTTCACTACTCCAAAATAAAGTTACTCGGTTAGAGCTACACTATTTAGCTATTTCTGATATCTTACCCTATTAAAGTTATCAATCCAGTTAAGAGTTCTAAGATTGGAAAGTCTACTATGTTAAGAGATTTCATAACTCTAATCTAAGAATTGTACCTGGTTAAAGGATTTACAATTAAGATCTGTTAAGATATGCTTGGTTAAGAGACTTATACAATTCTGATTAACTTTTAATCAGCAATACAAAATGTATGTCAAACATGCATCAACAAATGCTATTTGAACTCTATATACTCATCAATTCATTACCTCAAACCGTGTATCTGTTACACTAATCAATTTAGTACTTGGTAGCTTAATTCTGAATCTGTTCCTTGATATTTTGATACTCGATAGCTTCACTATTCATTCACCTTCTACTCTGATCTACAATTTCCAATTGCTATTCACATATATAAGCCACCTCCTTGATCTTCATACTTTGATCTTCTTATATACAAAATTTAGGTAGTACTAGAAGTTCTAGAATCCTCATCTTCAAGAAGTGCTAGCATTGGGTATTCTTCCAATGCATATTTCATCCTTAATTTTCATTGGTTAAACTCACCTTGTAATCATGTCTAATCATTATATTTCAATCTCCAATGTTCTGTTATACGATCTCCTCGAGATTGGTAAACCATTTTCTAATCGGTGTCTAGGTTCAATGTACTTAGAATTCATCTGGTGTCAGCCTATTCTTCTTGGTAACACATTTTCTTTAACTCGGTAACTAAGTTCTTCTCAATTAGGTGCTTGGTTCTACCTCACTCAATGCCTGTACTTGCTTTCTCTTTGCCAAAATTCCTTGTTAACTTATTCCTTTTACTGAATGCTTTCTCTTCCTTCCCAACTCATCTTTTCTTCCTTACTAAATGATTTTGACAAACATAATAACTTCCTTATAAATAATGACAACAAAATTAACTCTTAGGAGTATCAACAAGACCTAACAATCCTTTATAATTTTTAGTTTTAGAATGGGAAGATTATTATTTTCTTACCCAATTGACATTCCTTGCAAATAGTGTTAGCAGGCTTCTTCACTCTAAGAATATCTCTAACAATATAAGTATAAATTATCACCACATTATTTACAAAGTCCATATGACAACCTTTTATGTCATAGCCAGCTTTCATCTATTTGAGCAATCAAACAACTTCTCTGACCACTATTCAAATGAAATAATTTACTTCTTATTTTTTATCCTATTTCAATATGTACCCTAAAGTCATTCAAAATATTGCATTTGTCATTCTTGAAATGAAATTCATAACCTTTGTCCATCAACTGGCCAACACTAAGAATATTATGCGTCAAACCTTCCACATACAATACATCATCTACATCATTTTTTCCATCTAAAGAAATAGAACCTCTACCTCAGATTACACCACCAGTATTATCTCCCCGTCTTAAAATACCACCATCATACTTCTCATAGCTCACAAAGTTTCTCTTATCACCAGTCATATGATGAGAGCATCCACTTTCTATTACCCGCTCATCCTTCTTGACAAGTTGAGCAGCTAGAGCTTTCTCTTCAACAACACAATCAGTAGAACTAGTAGGCATGGGATCTATAGGCTTAGGGTATTCTTCTTTGAGAGAAATGAATAAAAATTCATTGTCATCCTTGTTAACATCATCATATTCATCATTTGTAACTCCATCATCAACAACAACAAAGTAGCATTTCTTCACAATACTAGGTCTTCTCTTCAATTTAGCAACTCTTTCTAGACATCTAAACGCAAAGTTTCCTATCTTATTGCATGAAAAAAATTTGAGATATGTTTTCCCTTTTTAATTACCAGAACCTTTTGTTAACCTTTTAGAAATGAGTTCTTCCAAATCTTGTAGTTCTTTATCTTATTCTTCAAGCTCTCTCATCTCCTTCTCATACCTTGACACTCTCCTTGTAGATCCTTTTAATGTCCCCTTCTCCGTAGTAGGCCATTATGGTGCCTGATTAGTCTATCTTCCCATCCGGATAGGCTAATATCTTATTTCAGAGGATGCCAGCCAATCACAGGCTTCAGTGGCCAAATATTTACTTTTTGGGCTCTTTTTCTAAAGTTAAATCACTTTATTTAATAAAGTGACATTATAAAGTCACTTTATGACTTAAAGTTACTTTATTTTATAAAAGTGACTTAAGTGAGCTCTTTTATCCCACATGGCTTAGTTTTCCATGTTTTCCCTCACTTTGAGGTTATAAAAGAAAAATTTATGCCTTGGGAAAAGCACCATGAGAAATTTGAAAAAAAAAAAAAGATAAAAGAAATCTAGTTGCTCACGTGATTGATTTTGTTTCCAAGGATGCAAACCCTTAGGAAATCTAGAAGTTTGGACACAAACCTAACCTTCTTCTTTGAGTGGAATCATCCATGTTTCACATTTGGAGTCAATGAACTAGTAAGGAAGATCTTTCTTATTCAACATTTTTTTATCAAAAGAAATAACACATCCAGGGACAAGATTAGTTTAAAATAGTTGTGTATGTATTGGTGAGAGTTAGCACGCACAATAGTAAGGGAGAGGAATATTAGTGACTACCATAGAGGTTATCCAAGCCTCTTATCATTCTATACGCTGGTGCGTATACAAAACATCAAGCTTGCATATGGTACAAGCACGCACCAAATCAGGAGACATGACAAGATTCTACAGACAGAGTGTAAAGGAAGACTCACGATAGTATTGTGTGAGGATGTTGGAAGTTCGAGAAGACTCCCCCACATTCTGGTATCCCACAACACAGTGAGTTTCACTTACTTCATGTAATTTTGTAACGTCTGGTATTAAGTGTTGGGTATTAGCACAGGGTGGTAATACAAAACGAAGGTCCCAATAAGCATTCCACGGTAAACATCTATGTTGTGACGTCAGGAAGCATTCACGCAGCGCACATGTTGGTGATTGGTCGCAGCGATTAAGGTGACTGCTTAAGTCATGGCAGACACATAAGACACCAGCACCCAATTCTAGTAATTGGTGCGTATGATTGCAGGGGTATTCATGCTCAAGGAGGGATATTTGGATTGGTCCTAGCAACCAGTACACTCCAAGTTTGAGTAAGCCAGCAATTGGTCATCAACATTTACTGGAAAAGGGTCCTCCATCCCCATGCATGTGCTCACAAACTTTTGGTTGGTACTCATTGTGTTTACCTGCAATTGCTTGACATTTGAAATAAATAAATAACTTGATCTTAATCCACACTGTTGAAATTTATTATTGCTTAGAGTTATTTCTATATGCTTGGAAACATATATACATTGAATACTTACTTGAAGGACACACATTTCAATCAAATTAAACACACATCTGTAAGTGATAAACTAAAATGAAATCTTTGTGAAACAATTAAACACGGGATTGTTGTATTTTGGGAAAGAAATTATGTGTTCCTTGTGAAAACAAATACGATTGCAACAATAAATGATATTGAACACGTTCAGCCAGAACAAGTCAAAAATCTACAACTGCGATTGCCGTAGGATATTACAATCCTTTTGCTAGATCTAATCTTTGCATGTCCTTTCTAGATGTACATTAGCTTTGAGATTTGTCTCAAATTTAGGTAATGAACTACAAAATTCACTAAGTTCAAAAGAAGTTATCTTACCGACCAAATAGTCTCTTGTCACATTTTTCATTGTTTGAATCTCTGCAATGGATGCAAATTTGTGTCTATAGGCATGAGATAATGATCTCAACACCTTCGCAACAACTCCATCTTCTTCCAAGGTACCTATAGCACATCTGATGGCACACACCACCACATTCAAATCTGAGCATGTAAGAAACAATATTTTCATATTCACTCATCTTCAAGGCTTCATAATTTCCCTTCAAGCTCTACAATTTGGTAACCTTCATTTCTTTGTCTCCTTCATGCAAGGTCTCCAACTTCTCCCATATCTCATGGATCATCTTGAATTCCACAATATTGGTCATTTCAACATCGGTCAAGGCACTCAACAAAGCTTCATTTTCCTTAATATTGGCCTTGGCATCACTGATCTCTTGTAGGGTAGTGGGTTTTGCAAGAGCATTGTAAGTTGACACGGCAACCTTACAACAATCTTCACCAATTCATCTTAGATGAATTATCATGTGTCTTTTCCACAAGGTGTGTTTGGATCCATCAAACTTTGGACTATCTTTCTTATAAGTTGTCATCTTCAGATCACCCTAAAGTTGTTAAGCTTCCTTCAAGGGACCAGGATCTGATACCAATTGCATGAAATAAGGCAGTGAATAACTGAGAAGGTGGAGGGACGAATCAGTTGTTCCTAAAATTTAAAGCTTTAAAACCTTAAAACCTAAAAACCCTTATTTTTTATCTTAATGAATGAAGCTTGCATGCATGAATCAGAAATACATCCACAACACATAACATAAAGATTTTTATCGTAAAAACCCAAATGGGAAAAACCATAACGGGGCTTGAACCCATAATAATTATATACCTTGTTAGAAGTATAGCTTATTACAAATGAGGAATGCACATGCATTCGGTCATACTTCCTAGAGCTCACTACTCAAAATGCCTAGGGATACAACCCAAAGGAAGGCTTATAACTTTACAAGTCCACTACAATGGCTGATCAGACTACAATCTAAATTTTTATGAACTGAATAGTAGCATTTGCCTCAAGCATAGGTCAATTTTAATGAAGTGAAATCATATCTCTATTCAAATCCTCTCTAACTCCTTCATATGAGCGATTCAAACCTCAATAGATTTGCACCCATTATTTGCAAGCAATCAAACACATCTACACACCTGATTTTTCCCTAAAAATCATATATAAATCATTAACCTTGAAAGGTAAACAAGATCAAAAAAACCCAATTTCAAATTTAAAATCAATGCGTTAAAACAATTGCAATTCCAATCCATGTTGACCACCAAAACATAACCACGATCCTTATCAACAACCTTGAGCTCAAATTTCTTCCATAAATCACACCTTGATCTTATAAAAACATTTTACTAATCAAATCAGCCAAGAACAAGAGAAAAATACCATCAACTAAAAAACCCTCCAAACTTGATCACCAAAAACTATGTGTTCACCACCAAATCAATAGGCACACAACCCAAGAACATACACAGGCATTATGAATAATACACAAACATTCGAAGCCACCCAAACCTTCTAATTCAACAACATCTCTCATACCAAACCCCAAGAACATTGTCACCTTCAATTGTAACACTTGAAAAATGACTTGTGAACCTCTAGACCGCAAACCTTTTGAACTAAGGACACATAAATATGTCCCAAATATACTCCCTGATGCGCAGGCAAAAATATCAACCTATAAGTGCACACTAAACCAATCTTTGCAACCCTATCAAGACTAGAAAATAGTATAAGAGCCATTCACTGAACCTATCCTCATAACTCATCTAAATCTTCACACACACCTCTGTAAATTGAAAAAGGACCAAGTACAAATTCTCTACAAAAACTCCTAACACACACAACCATTCCCTTTAGCCGTCGATCCTCACCGAGCCTCTGAGCATAGTGCATTGTTGGCCAAACGGATATGTTGACATTAATGACAACACATCCAACTTGCCAACAATACCGTTGACTTGACTTTGAGATTGTTGGTGATTCAATATTTTTTTATTATTTATAATTGTTTCCACTTGTGGTTTAATATGCTACTTCCCCAAACTTCACACCCATAGAGGAAAACTGGCACGACCAACAAACCAAAAAGAATCTTCTTTGTTTTCCAATCACATAACTCCACTTTCCCACACCTATTCTAAAGAAGGTAAGAATCTTATTATCCCCCGCGAATCCTTTTTGTCCTACATGTCTATGAACTAAGCCTGTTGTGAAACTCAATTCCTAGATACTTGCATTCTTCCAAAATCTCCAAAGAACTTCCCTTCAAAATAGAATTACTTTGTTCCTTTTTATTTTTTGAAAGGAAAAAATTATGAACTTGATTTTGCTGGTGTTCACTTACATCCCAACCTTTTCACAAAAGATATTTAAAGCCTTCAAATGCTTCTACAATCCTTAAACAAATTTTTAAATTAGAATAAGATCATCCACATTGATTTTAATAATAGAATATATACTTCCTCATCTAAAAAAAATCAAGGTCCTCTTGTTCACTAAGATGAGACCAAAGAAAACTTATTATTTTTTACCAACTTCTATCTATAGAAGAAATTGAAAAACCCTATGACATCCACTGTATATTCTTCCAACAAACATAAATTATCTTATCATATAGGCAGCCCATAGCCGGTGGAAGACCATCAACATTTTAAGGAATAAGAAGACATGAACTATTCTAGCATTGTGTCTATAATAACTGAAGAAAAAAATCCACATTTCTATTACACTTAGATGGATTTCAATACCCTATTGCAACACCACTATTTTGGTGAGCACAAAGATATTGGTAAAGTTGGCGGAATTCAGAATTACACATGCCAGTTATTAGGATTAACAAGACAAAAATAACAGTTACATGCAAAAATAACCAATATCAGAAAATAATAAACCACACAGAAGAGAACACAAGACACAAAGACTTAACGTGGTTCACCCAATCCCTGGGCTACGTCCACCAACAATGAGTCCAATATTATTATTATTATCTAGTGATTACAACCTGATTACAATCTGCAATCCCTTACAGTTCAATACCACCACAAGAAGCTACTAAAACATACATCATAATGAAATCCCTAACCCTAAGCCATTTTATACAAGCTTATTTTTCCACTTTAGGGTTAGAATCAGTTACAATAGGTTGGTCCAAAAAATAGTAAAAAAATAGCCCCCCCAAAAAAAAATCCTTCAGGGCCCGGCCCAGCCTCAAACCCCGACGAGGGCAAGGGAAAAAGTGTACAGTACTTCCCTAATCAATCACCACAAGATAACAATCTCCCACTTGGGGAATGATCAGGCTCCACACAAAGCAATAATCTCCCACTTGGAGACTGATCCTATAGCTAAACCGCTACCCTGTGAAGCTCCCACTGGATCCAACCACCCTGGACTCTATTGTTCCTTTATTCTGTTCAGTCTAGTAGACCAACCGAAGCTGAACAAGAGTTCAAATTCTCTCTTTTTACTACCTTTGTAAACATATATGTTGGATTATCATCTGTATGTATATTTTCCAACTTTAACTGTGCATCATCTATGTAAGAATTTTGATATTGCTCTGATACCATGTAAGAATTTGCCTAAGGCAAAGAATAAAAGGCAAGATCTAGAAGCTCAAGAGATAGCACAAGAGAGATAAGAAAAATAATCAAATAATTGATTATAGCTAATTTAATTGATTACAAAGTAGGAGTGCCTAAATATATAGGCAATGCAATAAGACTGAATGATAAGCCACACTAGGTGGAATCACATGTCCACCAAGGGTGGATCATCCTCCATTGTACATGAAAGTATGTGAAGCATGTGCAACAATGAGAGGATGATAATGTGATAAGAGCACTAAAGGTGGATCTCACACACAAAGAGGTATGTGAAGACAATTATCACACCTAAAGTGGAAATTATCCTAACCATGTGCTAAAATGAAAAGCAAACTCCTAGGTGTCACAATGACAACTAATATGCAAATGCATTATCCTAAGTAAACTTAAGTAAAGTGTAATTAGTAAATATTTAATTACACCAACAATCTAAAACTGACTAAATAAAATGGTACTGCAACTGTATGTGTTTTGTCTTTGAGTGCAAAGAAAAATTCTTCGCAAGATGAATGACACTCTAGTTGTTTGTATACAGATAATTATCTGCCTGTGGATGTCCCAATTCTTCCATGAAGAATTGAAGCCATATCATTTCCTTGGCCACCTCTGTAGTAACAACATACTCTACCTTTGTAGTGGATAAAGCATTCACCTTTTGTAACTGAGAAATCCAACTCACTGTTGTCCCACAACAGTAAATACATAGCTTGTAGTACTCTGCATGCTATCTATATCTCATGCCAAATCTGAGTCAACATAGCCTAGTACAGTAGTAGTAGATCCCCCAAAGTGTAAATACTTACCCCATACATACCTCTCAAATATCTGAGAATCCATTTGACTGCATTCCAATGCTCAATCCCAGCCTGGCCCCGAACCCTAGCGAGGGTGGGGGGAAAAGTGTATAGTACTTCCCTAATCAATGACCACAAGATAACACTAGTTCCACACACTTCAAATTTTCAACACTTTTTTTAGTCCATTCTATATAAAACAACCTACCATTGCATTTAGTTGAGGCATTCTATCAAACAAGTTTTGCTTCAATGAATATGCTTCCACATTTTGCATGCATATATGTGAGGGTGTTTCCAACAACAAAATTAGATCAAAGTCCTCTATCTTTTGCGAGTTTCCCATTATAGCATAGGCTTGAAATATGATGGTATACAACGTGGAATTTTGATTCAGTGTCATGTGCATGTCAACTCACATTTTGCATGAATGTTGAGTAGAGTATATTTAGATACAACATTTGAAATATATATATATATATATATATATATATATATATATATATATATATATATCTTTTGCGCTTTAAGGGAGGTCCATACATTGCTACAAAATTCTCACTTCATGCATTTCTTGCATATGGCATGGTTAGAATGAAAGACAAGGGTCGTGAAACATGTCTTTGCACCTCCTAATTCTATTAGTTTTAAGTTTCTAAAACCTTTCAACAATAATTTTGTGCATATGTTACAATTGTGGCATTAATGAAACCACATTTCTTTTGAGTCATATTTGTCAACAATTTACATACCTTGTCTATGCTTGCATATTTTATATGCATGTCTATCATGGTAGTTATAATTAAAAATGCATGCTACACTTTATTGGATGTCCATACCCTATTACGAGCCTTTTATTTTAGCAAAGCATGCAAGATGTTGGTAAAGGATGTGGTATGTGGATTTACAAATGCCAATTGCATTCACTTGAAAGTTGTTGCAAACTACAATTGAAACAATTGTCATATTGTCATTGATGTCAAGCCTTAATTGGTGAGACAATTGTTATCTAGTAGAGTACCATACTTTTGATTAATGAAGAGGATTTGAAAAGAGGAGATAATAAGAGGACCTAGGGAAAGGTTGAGTTATGAGATGCTACAATGGGTACTTGATTAGTTGGCACATTGGAAAGGTAATATGTTGTTTATCTTTAACACTAAGTGAAGTTAGTTCATTTGAAGCATAGGCTTAACCAAGCAAAAGAGAAGAAATTTAGTTTAAGCCAAGTGATGCTAGTGTCGACCAAGCACTAGTATAAGCCAAGTAAATTTTAGTGTCGACCAAGCATCAATAATTTTTGAGTATCAGAGAATTAACTGAGCAAGACAATGTTTGCCTAGCAAAATAGTTTTAGCGATGACTGAGTTATTTAGTGATGAGTGAGTAGATGAACACAGTATTGACCGAGTGTCAGTAATTTATAGTTTATGAAGGAATTGAGAATCCTAGCCAACATAGTTGAATTCTTGGGATATGTAAAATGTGTTGACATTAAAGATGAATGACCTAGAGCATTTAATGCATGGTAAACCATTTTCTTATGGATTCAAGGAGAAGTTTTGAGAAGTATCTAGAAGGATAAGGAGGAGAACAAAATGATGGAAGGATTCGATGAATTTGACCTAAATCTAAGATTTGCGAAAGAGATTAAGAGAAAAAAGATTAATCTGCCTAATCAAGGAGGTATAAGGATGACCTAATTGTGGGTTATGGAGAGTATGGAAAGAGGTTGATGTTATTGACTGGTGAACCTAAGCATAAGGATAAGAAGAGATGAACATAGTTGAGGTGATTGCTTGAAGGGATTTCTGAGCATATATCAGAGATGAAGATGGTAATGAAGGTCAGTCAGTAAATCAAGATATGAGCGTATTGGATCTATATTTGTAAAGTGAGTTGTATATTTCAGATCAGAACCTACTATTACTTTCTAACCATTGTATCAGTTAAAATCCTTTAATCAAGGTTGACCTAACAGTCATTTTGTAAACCCTTTAATCAAGGTGACATTCTAATGGAATGTTCTTAAGCCCTCTAACTAGACCACTCTTAACAGGGTGATTAAATCCTTTAACATGGTCACACCTAACAATGTGTATTGTAACCTTTAACAAGGTTGGCTTCTCATAGAGCTCACTTCAAAAGAGTGAAAATTTGGTAGCATGTTACTGGTGGTTTTTCCCATATTGGGTTTCCACGTTAAATCCTAGTGTCATACTTGTGTGAATGTTATTTGATGTTTTATGTTGATAAAAGTTTAATATTTTGCAAGTTGATTACTTTTGGACAGTGGACTGCAAGTTTTATGTTATTGATATATTTTATAGAGACTGACTGAATTGTTGATTAGATCTAAGTTTGTTGAAGTGTTTAAAAGTTGAATTGGTACATCTAGACCTGGGGATAATTGATTCACCCCCCTCTCAATTATTCTAAAATCATTCTAACAATTGGTATTAGAGCTTGTGGTTCTTGTAAGGAGAAAGTTTAAAGGTACTTGAAGCTAATGATCAAGATGTACAAAAAGGAGGTACCAAAGATGAACAAGGAGAACTTCCCTGCATGACAAAGTTTGATGAAATTGCATCTAGCTAGAATTGGTGATTCAAAAAAATACTATGTGGAACATGATTATGTATCAGTTGATGCACCTATGACAGTCGAGGAGATGAAGGAAAAGCAAGAACACAGCCATGCAATGTTGGAGATTGCATCAACCATAAGTTGCCATAAATTTGAAGACATCAAGGATTGTACTAATGCAAAGAAAATGTAGGACACATTGGCAGCTATCTATGGTAAGGACACAAATGTGCTGAGAGCCAAATCTGAAAGCTTGAGAGGTAAGTTTGATGAAATAAAAATGTTACAAGGTGAAAACATTGTTCAATATTGTGGAAAAGTTAAAGAGGTAGTGAGTGATATTAGAGGAGCTAATGGAAACATTGATGATGAAACATTTATTAGCAAAGTTTTGAGAACCCTACTTCCTATCTATGCTATTAGAGTTTCTACAATATAAGAATCAAGATGTACTCCTAGTAACATCCTAACTTTGGAAGGTCTTGTTGGTAGGCTTAGTGCTTTTGAGTTGTTAAATTTTGATAATTTTACTACTCACAATATTGAATCTTCATTCAAGTCTCAAATGGTTCTTCATAAGTCTAATAAAGGAAAAGAAATATGTGTGAACAGTGACACTTCTAATGATGATCTAGATGATCTTGAGACACTTATGGCTAGAAGGGTACCGAGAGGAAAAGGAAAATTCAAAGGTAAACTTCCTATAATCTATTATAATCTATTTTTCATGTAACAAAGTTGGCCATATTGTAGCAAGATGCCTTGACATGAATGACAAGGATGAAATAAGGGAAAGCAAGTATAAAGACAAAAGGAATGACAAAGATCACAAAAGGTATAAGGTCTACAAAGATAAAGGTAAGAAATATTTTTATATATCGTTGAAGAAGAGACTGATAGTGAAACTAGTGAATCTAATGATTGTGATGTAGAAGTTGTTTATGTTTCTATGAAAGATGATTCTGATGGAGATGAGAAAATTGCACTTATTTCATATGTGAGTAAAGGTGATAAATGGATTATTGATATTGGTTGCTCACATCACATGACTGGTGATAAAAGTAAGTTTGAAATCTTAAATCATTTTATGTCATGTGAAGGGAAAAGGATCAAGAAGATTGACTGATAAGATCATATGTGATCACGCTTATTGGGTTGAAGATCTTAACTATAATTTTTTAAGTGTTGCATAGTTGAACAATATTGGTTACCGAGTTGAGTTCCATCACAAGAAGGCTAAAATATTTGATGCCACTGGTGAACTAATTGGAAGTGGAGAACAAACAAGAGGTAATTTGTTCTATCTAGACCTATCTAAAGAAACATGTTTGTTTGCACAATTTTATGATGTATGGTTATGGCATAAGAGGTTGTCTCATGTGAAATTTGACAATTTGGTAAACATTAGTAAGATGAAGAAAGTTAGAGGTTTACCAAAATTGAAGAAACCTAATAATGTGATGTGTAAACAATGTCAATTGGAAAAAATGACAAAGTCTAGTTTCAAGAGAAAGACATATACTTCTGATAATATTTTGGGATTGGTTCATATTGACCTTTGTGGACCTATTGGTGTTCAAAGTTATTGTGGTGATAAATATTTCATTCCGTTTGTTGATTACTATTCTAGAATGATGACTGTGATGTTTTTGAAAGAAAAATCTGATGTCTTTCAGTTGTTTAAGTGGTATTTGGAAAAAGTTGAGAAAGAAACAGGTAAAAGCTTGAAATGTCTAATATCTGACAGAGGAGGAGAGTTCATATCAAATGAGTTCAACATATTCTGCTATGATAGAGGAATAAAGAGACAAATGTCTACACCAATGACACCTCCACAAAATGGTATAACAAAGAGAAGAAATAGATCAATTATGGATTGTGCTAGAACATTGACGATGGAGAAGAATGTTGCACAAAAATAATGGAGAGAAGTTGTAAGTACAGTTGTTTATACCTTAAACTGAGTACAAATAAAGAAAGGTACAAATGCTACACCTTTTAAATTATGGCATGGTTATGCGCTTAATGTAAAATACTTTAAAGTCTTTGGAAGCAAATGTTATTTACTAAAGGACAATATGAATGGAAAACTTGATGCTAAAATTGATGAAAGAATATTCTTAGGATATTCCACTAAAAGAAAAGCTTACAAGTGTTTGAATTCTAACACTAACAAAGTTGTGGAAAGCACAAATGTTAGAGTTGATGAATATGCAGAAAAAAATGAATTTGAGTGCAAGAAAGAACTTGAAGATTACAGATCTTTTTTATACATGGAAGGAGATGCCAGTAATATACCTGAACCATAAAATAAAAAAGTCGAGCAACAACATGAACCTACTGAGTCACAACAAGAAAATGTTGAGCATCAGGAGGATGTTGTCGGTCAATCAGGAGAGGAGGAAGATAATCTACAAGATGAACCTACAAATCAAGAACAAGAAGAAAGGAGATCTGAGCCTACATTAGCACAGTATGTGAGAAGACATCATAAGCCAGAACAAATCATTAGAGCTAAAGAATCTGGAGTCATGACAAGAAGTAAGTTGAAAGATCAAACATGATTTTTATGTGAGTTTTAACCTAAGATAGTGAAATATGCTTTGGAGAATGAAGATTTGATTCAAGCCATGCATGAAGAAATTGGGCAGATAAAAAAGAAGGACACTAGTGCTGAGACTAGAAGACAAGAATGTTATTGGAACAAAGTGGGTGTTCAAAAATAAGCTGAATGAACATGGAGAAGTCACTAGGAACAAAGCTAGATTGGTATGCAAGGGATATGCACAGGAAGAAGGTATTGACTATGGGGAGACTTTTTCCCCGGTTGCGAGATTGGAAGGAGTGAAAAATTTACTTGTATATGCAGCTTTCAAAGTGTATCAAATGGATGTCAAATCTGCATTTTTGAATGGAATATAAGAAGAAGAAGTATACATTGAACATCCAGAAGCATTTGTTGATCCAAGAAAGAAGAACATGGTTTGTAAACTACACAAGGCACTGTATGGATTGAAACAAGCCCCCAGAGCATGGTATGATAGATTTCACAACTACTTGATAAAGATTGAATTTGTAAGAACAAATGACAAAAACAATATGTATTTGAAGACTAAAAAATTTAAAGGGATATTATTAGTTGAAATCTTTGTTGATGATATCATATTTTGAGAACAAGATACCCTATGTCAAACATTTTCAAATGAGATGCAAACTGAATTTGAGATGTCTATGTTTGGAGAGATCAAATTCTTTGTTGGTTTGCAAGTAAATCAGATGAAGAAAGGTACCTATATTACACAATCTAAGTATGTCAAGGTACTAAATTTTTTTAGTATGGAGGACTCTAGACCATTAAGTACACCTATGGCTACTAGACAAAAATTGTCAAAGAATGATGATACAACTAAAGTGAATCAAACCTTATAAAGGTCTATGATTGGAACATTACAATATGTTATTCATAGCATACCAGATATTGCCTTAGTAGTAGGGAATATTGCAAGATTTTATGCAAATCCTAAGGAGAGTCACATGATGGCAGTGAAAAAGATATTGAGATATCTAAAAGGAATAGAGGACTATGGACTGTACTACATGAAGAATGACAAGTTTGAACTGAAAGTTTATACTGATGCAGATTGGGTAGGAAATATGATGACAGAAAGAGTACAAGTGGTGGTGCATTCTTTCTAGGAAAGAGATTATTCTCTTGGACAAGCAAGAAATAGAACTTTATTTCCCAATCTACAACAGAAGCTAAATATGTAGCAGCAACAGTGAATTGTTCAAATTTAGCGTGGATTAACCAATTGTTAAAAGGTATGAAGGAATAAATTACTAAGCCAGTTGTTATTTTCTGTGATAACACAAGTGCTATCAATATATCAAAGAATCATGTAATGCACACTAAGACTAAGCATATTTCTATCAAGCATCATTACTTGACAGAGCTAGTTCAAGACAAATAAGTGATATTGGAGTATGTGAATATAAATAAATAGTTATCAGATATATCCACTAAGTCACTACCTAAGGATACTCATGAATATCTAAGAGGTAAATTAGGGGCGATTCCCCTAGCTGAGGCTACCTAGAATCATATAGGAGCATTGCATCAAATGTAATAAATCAGAATATCTAACAAATTGATGCAAATGAGGTCACACTTTAGGAGTTGCCTAAATTTGTGAAGAGTAAAGTACAAGATGACAGAGGGAGTAATAAAAATCAGAGAACTGACATGAAGATATCTACATGGTGAATATGAAGGTCTTTGACATTGTTGTCAAAGAGGGAGAGATTTAGTAAACACGAGAGAAAGATACAGAAGAAATTACCCTAAGAAAAGAGGGAAAGATTGAATAAGATGAGGGAGAGATTCGATAAACTGTTGAACAAAACTTTTTGGATTGTATGGTGACTATGCATATGGAGTTTATGGTAGAACATGTAGTGTTTCCATAAATGCCAAAGAGGGAGATTGTTGGAAACTATAATTGAAATAATTGTTATATTGTCATTGATGTCAATCCTTAATTGGTGAGACATTTGCTATCTAGTAGAGTACCATATCTTTTGATTGATGAAGAGGATTTGAAAAAAAGAGATAACAAGAGGACCTAAGGAAAGGTTGAGTTATGAGATACTACAATGGGTACTTGATTAGTTGGCACATTGGCAAGGTAATGTGTTGTTTATCTTTAACACTAAGTGAAGAAGTCAGTTGATTTGAAGCATGGGCCTAACTGAGCAAAAGAGAAGATATTCAGTTTAAGCCGAGTGATACTAGTGTCGACCAAGTGCCAATTTAAGCTGAGTAAATTTTAGTGTCGACCGAGCATCAATAATTATCGAGTATCAGAGAATTAACCAAGCAAGATAGTGTTTGTCGAGAAAAATATTTTTAGCAATGACTGAGTTATTCAGTGATGACTGAGTAGATGAACATAGTATTGACCGAGTGTTAGTAATTTACAGTTTATGAAGGAATTGAGAATCCCAACCAATATAGTTGAATTCTTGGGATATGTAAAACATGTTGACATTAAAGATGAATGACCTGGAGCATTTAATGCATAAACTATTTTCTTATGGATTTAAGGAGAAGTTTTGAGAAGTATCTAGAAGGATAATGAGGAGAGCAAAATGATAAAAGAATTTTATGAATCAGCTAAACCTAAGATCTATGGAAGAGATTAAGCGATAAAAGATTAATCTACCTAATCAAGGAGGTATAAGGATGACCTAATTGTGGGTTATGGAGAGTATGGAAAGAGGTTGATGAAAATTGACTGGAAAACCTAAGTAGAAGGCTAAGAAGAGTTGTGAAGAGCTGAACAAAGTTGAGGTGATTGCTTGAAGGGATTCCTAAGAAGATCAGAGATGGAGATGGTAATGAAGGTCAGTCAATAAATCAACATACGAGCATATTGGATATGTATTTGCAAAGTGAGTTGTATATTTAAAATCAAAACCTATTGTTACTTTCTAACCGTTGTATCAGTTAAAATATTTTAATCAAGGTTGACCTAACAGTAATTTTATAAACCCTTTAATCAAGGTGACATTCTAATGAAATGTTCTTAAGCTCTCTAACCAAGCCACTCTTAACAGGGTGATTAAATCCTTTAACAAGGTCACACCTAACATTGTGTATTGTAACCTTTAACGGGGTTAGCTTCTCACAGAGCTCACTTCAGAAGAGTGAAAATTTGGTAGCATGTTACCGGTGGGTTTTCTCATATTGGGTTTCCACATTAAATCCTAGTGTCATACTTGTGTGAATGTTATTTGATGTTTTATGTTGTTGAAAGTTTTATATTCTGCAAGTTGATTACTTTTGGACAGTGGACTACAAATTTTACGTTACTGATATATTCTATAGAGACCGAGTGAATTATTGAAATTAGATCTAAGTTTGTTGAAGTGTTTAAAAGTTGAATTGGTACATCTAGACCTGAGGATAACTGATTCACCCCCCTCTTAGTTATTCTAAAATCATTCTAATAGAAAGTCTCTAAAACTTGTTTAACAATTCTATTTTATCAATGTTGTCAATTTTCTACAATTCATTTGAATTCAATTGATTAGTTTCTGGTTTTGATTGTGTATGTATTTTTTATTTCAGATTACATTTCATTATTTATATTAGAATAATAAAAAAGTAAAATAAATAATGATAAATAACAGAATGCCACACACACACACACATATGTGTGTGTGTGTGTGTGTGTGTATATATATATATATATATATATATATATATATATACACACATATACATATATAGACACACACACACACACCCACACATATATGTATGT